>ML660771.1:542064-1074157 GCA_007570785.1 Antilocapra americana
TTGGGGTACACGTGGCTCTTTCAATTCTGGTTTCCTCGGTGTATATGCCCAGCAGTGGGATTGCTGGGTCATATGGCAGGTCTATTTGCAGCTTTTTAAGGAACCTCCACACTGTTTTCCATAGTGGCTGTACTAGTTTGCATTCCCACCAACAGTGTAAGAGGGTTCCCTTTTCTCCACATCCTCTCCAGCATTTATTGCATAGCACTGCTTTTTAAAATGACCTATGACACTCGGCTCTCACAGTTAGGGGGTCATATTCACTCTAATAATTGCTCCATTCATGTTAAAAAAAATTACTGGCTCCTTTTAAATAATGCTGTCATGTGACCTTCATTTCGTTGTAGCCAGCTAACCGATGTGCTCCAAGTAAACTGAGGGAGCACTTTGTAATAACACAAGAGCCTCCATGAAGACTCCAAGTATAAGGTGACATCCTCTCTCGTGAGCAGCAATTTATGGGGAGAAGAAAAGGCCCTGGTATCTACTCTTGGTATTCAGTCTGCCCACAAGATTCTACCATAAATAAACTAGCGCATCTCTTTGAAAGACCATTCCCAACACTTCCATCAAGAGAGAGGAGAGCCACCAACAGGGGCATCTGTACTTTCAACAGCAGCAGGAGGTGGGGAGAGCAGCTGTGGGGATCTGGGCTTGCTCTGCAAGGTCACTGCAAAAAGCTCCTGTGAGGATATAAGTAAACGACATCACTGAGAGTCTGCCTGCACATGGCGAGCACTGCACCTGTTGGGGATCACTATGGTTGCTGTTACCTTCAACAGTGGCCTAGTTCTGCCACTCCTCCTGAACTCAGACATCTTGTTTATAAAATGAGGGAGGTGGACTAGATAGCCTTTAGTGTTTTTTTTTTTTTGGCTGTGGCATATAGGATTCTAGTTCCCTGACCAGGGATTGAACCTGTGACTCCTGCAGTGGAAGCACAGAGTCTTAACCACTGGACCATCAGGGAATTTCTGGACTAGACAGTCTTGAACTGCAAAATTCTGAGGATTTACTAGAAGAAGAAAAGAAAAAAAAAAAGGACCGATGTTAGGGTTACATGTACCTTATCATGTCAGGGTACATGATGCTTTCCTCAAAGAAGCATCTTTGAGGAAACGCTGAAAAGGTGAGCCTTACTTTTCAAATCCAGAGACCTGTCTGGTGGATGAAGCCTCCAGTATAGGCCCCTGCTCCAAAGCCGGCTGTCCTGAAAGGAGGTCGCCCTGGGCTGATAGAGATGTCGCGCTCACCTCATGGGCAGCAGCGCGTGGCCTGGGAGAGCGCCCACCCAGCTGCAGCCTCTCCATCACATGCACTCGCTGCAGAGGCAAGATTCATGGCTCCCGCAACGGGCCAGTGTTATCCAATATGCATGAAATCTAAGTTTCCATCATTTCCACTGGTCAAAGGCCAGCGGGTGTTAAATCCCAGAATACCAGGATTAATGAAGGCGTCATTAAAAACCCAGCATTAAATCACTTCTGTAGCCAATGCCGAGAGTGATGTCTGTAATACATTACAAGGCTGATTAGAAAGAAACAAGTTCCAATTTAGAAATGAATTATCAGATTTTTTTTTTAACTGGTTGGAGAGCTATCCCAGCAATTTTGTTATTACAGGGGAGACAGAGGGGGTAACATATGAGTTATGTCATGAATGGGAATCATCTCCTGAAGTCACATAGAAAAAAAATCAGGAATGAATAACATCCTCAAGACCCAAACAAGAGGGAGAAGAGATTCCAGATACTCTGGCCAGATTTCACCTCTTTAATTGTCTTAGTTTTTCTTGGGAGGCTGTGGGAGATGATACTGCTATCGCTCTGTGCCTTTAAACAAGTTTACTCTAGAGAAGTTTTAGGACAATCCCAGTCTGCTGAGGGCTTCCCAGGTGGCTTAGTGGTAAAGAATCCACCTGCCAATACAGGAGACTTAGGTCCAATCCCTGGGTCAGGAAGATCTCCTGGAGGAGGACATGGCTACCTGTATTCTTGCCTGGAAAATCCTGTGGACAGAGGAGTCTGGTGGGCTGCAATCCATGGGGCTGCAAAGAGTCACATAGGATTGAAGCGACTTAGTAAACATGACTTCATTCTCCAGTCTGCTTTCAATCCCACTGTCCCAGACTCTAGGCAAAGTGAACTCATTCTTCAGCTCATGCTTTTTGGAGCTGCCATAAAAATATATACCTTCCAGAAAAATATTCCTCAGCTATGAAAATGGAAGGTAAACTGTGCAGAGGGCTGGCTAGGGAGACGAAGGGAGATGAGCGCTGACCCTAATGAATGCTCTTCTAATCCACAACGAACCCTGTCTTATTGCTGAACATTATCCATGTCAAAAAGGAAGGCCTCAACTAATGCTGTAAGGATCCAAAGAGGAAACCAGAATGGGCACAGTACAGACTATATACTCCAATTTTCCTGAGTTTCTGATGGAAAAAACACAGCCTCCAGGGCCTTCAATTTACTTTTTATGTATCTATCTTGGGACATTGCATTTATAAGAAAAACACATACCATCCAAGTTCCACTCAAGCTCAGTCTGAGAGCCTCAGCCACACCCTCTCAAACACAATGCAGAACAAGGTGTGGAAAACAGTGCCAGTTCAAACTATCCAACCCCCAAAAAACAAACGCTTCCAGTCACTGACTCTTTCCTCTCTGCCAAACAAATCAAATTTGGAAAACAAGTCTTCCAAGGTTAAGAACAGACTTAAACATTTGTGTTTATAAGCAGGGGGCAATATTCAAAATATTTAACATTATAGTATGGGCTGATTTGTTATACAAGTGAATACTAGCTGAGTACAAGCCCTGTTTATAAATAGTAAGACGTGAAGAGAAACAGTCAGGTTCATAAGTGAGGTTACATCTAGAAGGGCATCAACAGAAACAGCATATTAGTTTGGATTAAATGCAGCCAAATAATTATGCCTCAGTCATCTAAATACACATTATTAATTTCAGATACGTCAGTCTACCGCCCAAAATAGAACACAGTCAACTCTATTTTCTTTTGTTCCCCAAAGTATTTAAAAGACACAGTTTTGGTTACGTATCAACAATATCACCACCAACAAAAGACACTAACACCTTTTACTGCCTAAGAGTTCCTGTTAAGGAGAAAATTTTAAAACAATACAACAGCCACCAAGTAGACAAAATCTCTGAACTGGATAATCAGAGACAGATGTAAAAGGAGTATCAGAAGTCTAATCACCTCACAATATTGTATACTGTTCCCATGGCAAACAATTTAAGGTCACGTCAGCTGTGGTCTAGAATCTGCCTGCAATGCAGCAGCCGCAGGTTTGATCCCTGGGTCGGGAAGATTCCCTGGAGGAGGAGACAGCAATCCACTCTAGTATTCTTGCCTGGAAAATTCCAAGGACAGAGGAGCCTGGAGGGTTATAGTCCATAGGGTCACATAAGAGCTGGACACAACTGAGTGACTAAACACTACAGCAGCTAGTAGCAATGAAACCACTCAGTCAGTTAGCAGTGATCACTAGGAGTTAACTGTCTGATTTCACAAATCCACAGACTTCCAAGTAAACCCAGCGTTTATGATCTAGAGGCTGAGCAGGGAGGGCGACACAAGAGGACAAATTCACGCCAAGACTTTAACACTCCCTGTTAAACTTCTGATAGGAACCGGAGGACAAATTTAAAGGAATTTTGCATTACTGAGAAGAGGTACACGAAGGAGGCATAATATTAGCAATACTGCTTAAGCCACTTTCTCCTTCAGAAAAGGCAAGATTAGGGCCTTAGGAAAAGAGAGTGAATGACTTGCCAAGGTCACTCAGTAAGCTGGAGGCAGAGCTAGAAATAACCATCATCCCCTTCAACCCAACATTACTCTGCCATTCTGCACTTTTTTGAAGCAGCGCTGGTACAAGAGAAATTAATAGAGGGAAAAGGCTGAGCTTAGGGAGTCAAAGTGAACTGAGAAAACACACTTGTGACGTTATTTTTATTCGACTATTACCTGCGTGTACAACTTAGCTGAGAGTAGAGGAGAATGCTGGTTTTGGAAACTTCTGTTTCCTCTGGCCTTCCTTTTCTAGAGATTATTAATACTGGCGGCACATTAGAATCACCATTCAGAAAACCCATTCCAGGACAAGAAAACCAACATCTCTAGGGGTAAAAATTGGTATTTTTAAAACAATAAATATTAGTACCTGGTTTTTAAAATATAGGATACCATTGTTTTTTAAGAGTCCCAAGTGGTTCAATCATGCAGTTTTGTGAAAAAACATCCCAGACAACTAAGAGTCTTCAAGAATTCAAGAGGCCAAGGATAATGGAACACAGCTTAAGGCCCCCAGATTCATAAAGCGTCATGTATCAAAGGTCCTGGCATTTTGCAAAGATACAGAATCTAAGATCTGTGGGTAGAGAGCAGACCAAACTTTGGAACCGGTTCAGGAAGGGCAAAGGCATTCCTACTGGCTCTATTTAGGTTGCGGGAAGACAAGAATTGGCTGTGGGAGCAACCAGGGAGAAGATTCCTCCCGTGTGTCCCTTTAGGACAGAGCTGCCAGTTACCGTGCTGCATCTTCTAGGCAGCTGTGATGACAGAGCCCCGCTTCCAACATGCAGGCACCACTTGAGGAGGGGTAGTTTTCTGCTTCTCAGGGGAACAGGGGGACAAATAAGCAAATGCGTGGCCACTATGACAAAACCAGGCCTACGTATCCAGTTTATTATTAGCCTGACATTAAACACCACTTAAAAACAAAACAAAACCATCCGCCCACACAAACATGCACCCAAGACAGAAAATTACATAATGACATTGGGAACGATCAGCTCCGACAGCGCGAGGAGAACCAGCCAAATCGCAAGGTCCGGTAAAGACCTAAATGGCAATGGGGAAAACCATTTTCAAATCCTCTCTAGTTTTTACTTTTTTTTTTTTCCTGCATTTGCTGATATATATTGAAAATGCTTTGTCTAGAGGAAGGTGTTCAAAATAATACCCTAGATTTTGGAGGTCTGCTACAAGAAAAACCCAGCCACTGGTAACTGGAAGAATAACTATCTTCTTCTAGATAATTTAGAAAAAAAAACTGTTCTGGCATAGGTGGCTTCTCAGGGTGAAGGCTCAAGGGAAGTTCTTTCATAGGGGTGAGGAAGGAAAAATGGGCCGAGTAAGAACTTACTAACGGCTCCGTTATGGTTTATGGCCCATAACCCAGCCAGCTGGCACCACACGAACAGGCAAGTTCTGTTTTGTTCCCTGGAATCCATTAGCACCTGGACCAAGCCCAACGTCAGTGTGGACAAGGTCTGGAATGTGGGAGCGGCTTTCGACTTTCACTGCATAAACAAAGTATACAACTGCGGCAGGTAACGGCTCTAGAGATGAGTCTCCATCCACTTCTGCAACCCAGTCTAAACAAAAACCTTTTCAGGTGATCAGTGTTTTCCTAAGGATTAGAACACAAACTGTTTTTCTAACTTAAGGATTCTTCGCTTTAATAGAAGCAACAAATGAACCCAGCAACACAATCAGGGTTTCAAGGTTTCCTTTTCTTCTCTCCCCTTGGGGGGAACATGGGATTATTTTGGTTTCCAACTTTGAAATACAGTAAGCCACTCCAGAGCCTCTGTGATCAAGCCTCACTTAAATGGTCTGACTGCTCTGCAGCCACAGGCTGTGCTAAGTGACACACAATAAAATACAATTTCAAAGCCAGGTTTCTGAGAAAGTGGTGACAAGCATTGAGTGCTTTACATAGGTGCTTCCTACTTGAAAGAAAAAGAAAGGTGATTCTGTAGTCAGTGTCAAGGTGGTTTTGTTTTGGGAGGAGGCGGGATGGTGTAAGAACTGCAATACAATTAATTCCCCTTGTTAATGACCTGATACATGATGGTTTATAAATCAGGATTTTAACACAAGAGAAGTTCACATTGAGGCAATAGTTAGCTCAATCACAGCTGTTGTGTAAACAGATATATCAGAAAGCCAAAAGGCTCCATGGAAAACCAACACTGGAAACTTGATGGAAGGCAGCCTCAAGTTTCCTTTGGCCCTTATGAAGCTCATGCCATTAAATATCTCCAAATTCTACCACACGTGCTGACCTCCAAGGTCCAGGTATTTCTTAAATTCCTTCATGTTCGACTTGTTGTGAATACAATGATGGCACAAAACTTACAAAAGGCATCACAGCAGAGATGTGGATCCCTAAAAGATCTACAAAGGGAACTTCCCTGGAGATCCAGAGGTTAGGATTCCCCACTGTGCCTGCTCAGGGCCCAGGTTCAATCCCTGGTAAGGGAACTAAGATTCCGCAGCTCTCCCCGAACCCCCCTGCAAAACACAGAACCTGACTTTCAGTAAGATCTTAAATGTAGGGATAGAGAATAGCAGCATCTCCTAAAACACTTAGTCAATAATAGCCCTCTGCCTTTAAAGTAACTCATATAGACAGACAGGAAGTAAACAGGTAGCTAAATATGTATACGAAGCAAGTATATTCAGGGAGTTCACTTGTTAGCAACACCTCTTGGTGTGAAAGATTATTCAATAAATTGCTTTTACTAAGGAATATATATTGTCCTTACTCAATGGTAAGTGCATGTTAAACTCCCTGAAACATTAAAAATTACTCATGAATATCTTCTACTTCTTTTACAGTAGTACTTAGGTGAACATATTTACATTCACTGCTTAGAGGAAAAATTGATGTGATTTAGTGGCAATTGAAAAAAGATTAGTCTAAAGCCAAAGTGGCTGCCATGGAACAATAAAAACAGACTAGTACAGGAGACATCCCTGGTGGTTCAGCAGTTAAGACTCCTCACTCTCGGTACAGGGAGGCAAGGCTTCAATCCCTGGTCAGGGAGCTAGGATCCTGTGTGCTGAGTAGCACAGCCAAAAAAACAAACAAGAAACAGACTAGGAAAACAACATCTAATCATAATCCCACGGGTGATTTGCTGTTAAACCTCTGAGCATGTACAAGTGGGTGGGCTTGGCCAGGGGCAGGAGGGGGAACAGTGAAGAGGATGGAACATAAAAGCAGTCAATAAAAATCCTTTAAAAAGGGAAAAAAGTTGAGTCAAAGAGATGGCCAGAGATGGAGGAGAGGTGACAGAGGGGACAAAAGAGACCACTAGGTCTGAAATTAGGCCAACGGCCAGGATCAGAGGCCAGACTTAGGACTCACGGACAGATTCGTTTGTTCTGGCTTAGTCACTGTGCTAAACACATTAAATGCATTGATACATTTAATGCTCACAACAGCCCTAGGAGTGTAGTATTGTTGTATAGAACTCACATAGGAAAAATCTATGGCCCACCACACAGCTATCGAGGCATAGAGCTGAGGTATTTTTTTAAATTATTTATTTTAATTGGAGGCTAATTACTTTACAGTATTGTAGTGGTTTTTGCCATACATTTACATGAATCATCCACGCACAGAACCGAGTTTTAATCTCAATTGTGTTTACCTCCAAAGCCCACTTTAAAAAAAATAGCTACAGAATCTTCAGATCCAGCAAAAACTAGCCTTCATCCAACACTATGCCAAATGGTCAAAGTTTTCCTGTTCGAAATTACATCATTAAAAAATAACCAGCACTCAAAAGGCACACCCTTCAAACAAGGCTTATGTTAGCATGAATACACAATGAGTGATTCTTTCATATTTTTTAAACTTTTGAAAATGCTACTACAACTTTTATTACTTTAAAAAAGTCATTCAGGGGCGGCTGTTGGCCTGGTGGTCTGCCGGGGAGTCCCTAACGCTTGAGAGGACGCCGAGGAGGGTTTGAGCATGAGCATGGCAGAAGGGGATACCCTGATATCAGTGGATTATGAAATTTTTGGAAAGGTGCAAGGAGTGTTTTTCCGCAAGTACACTCAGGTTTTAAAGAACAAGTACCTTTTTCAGGCTGAGGGTAGAAAGCTTGGATTGGTAGGCTGGGTCCAGAACACTGACCAGGGCACAGTGCAAGGACAATTGCAGGGGCCCACCTCCAAAGTGCGTCACATGCAGGAATGGCTTGAGACAGAAGGAAGTCCCAAATCGCACATCAACAGAGCAAGCTTCAACAATGAGAAGGTCATCGTAAAGCTGGACTACGCAGACTTCCAAATTGTGAAATAATGGTCTGCAATTAAATTTTCCAAGATACTTAATGGCTTTGTTTTTTATTGTTAATAGAGATAGAACTATTCCGTGTTCAATATTAAAATTTATCAATAAGTTATTTTAGCATCAGTTACTTGATAGTTACTGTGTATTATATGTGTGATGAAAGAATTACAACTATACACAATTCTAATCAATAAAAACAGAATCTTCTGTTTAAAAAAAAATAAATAAAATAAAATAAAATAAAAAATAAATAAATAAATAAAAAAGTCATTCAGTATGAACTGGAGCAAATCCCTGTTAAGCGGCATCACCATGGAAGATAAAAATCCATTCCTATTTCTGTTACCACTGTGTAGTGTGCTGGCCGCAAGAACTGTATAGAGAAAGGGGCTGAGAAACGGCATTAAAAGACACAATTTGTGCTTATTGGTAACGATGTCAAATGTCCTTTCTCCTCATCACATCAATTTCATTCTCCAAACGAAGAAAGAAAGAATGCTTGAGGCGGGTTCAGAATGGCAGACTGAGAACTTATGTCCACATGACATTCTTTACAAGGTCCCACTGAAATGATGCAAAAGACATAGATGCACAATAATAAAGCCCTAATGGTGCTGGAGAATAAGAACGTGCGTTAACAGCACATCAGGAAGTTTGCACAAATCCTGAAAGACAGAAAGCAGATGGCATCAGATGGGTGGCAAACTAGGAGCACCTCAAGGGCTTCCCTGGTGGTTCCAACGGTAAAGAATCTGCCTGCAATGTGGGAGACCTGAGTTAATCCCTGGGCTGGGAAGATCCCCTGGAGGTGGGCAAGGCAACCCACTCCAGTATTCTTGCCTGGAGAAGCCCCGTGGACAGAGAAGCCTGGTGGACTACAGTTCATGAGGTCTCAAAGAGTTGGACGTGACTGAGCGACTAAGCACAGCACATCAAGGGCTTTTACTGACACATACGAAGCACATAGTGAGTAGGCTCTGGGCACATCATCCGAGCGATGGATCAGGAACAGCGTTCAGGAGAACAGGGCCAGCCAGGCCGCCTCCTCCCCACTCATCTCTACGATGCCCATGGAGGTGCTAGGAGCAGATAGCTTTGACCCTTGGTAAGAGAGAAATACCGTAATCAGCAAGCACTTGGCATTTTTTCCAGCACATACTTGTTTGTGTGATCTTGATCAGTTCGTATACAACAAAAGCACAAAAAGTCCTAAACAAACAGGGTTATAGGTGGTCCCCTTAAACCCTATGGAACTTTACAGCCTAAGCACTCTGGGATTCTGATGCTACCTCTAGAGAAGGGACTATAGGGCTTTGTTTTCAACAGAGACCATTTTAAAAGTATAGTTGATTTACAATGTTGTGCTATTAACAGAGACCACTTTAATCAAACCAAAGTCTGAGGCAGAGTGCAGCCTTCTTCAATGTGCTTGTGCTTAGTCCTGTCTGATTCTTTGTGACTCTATGGACTGGAGTCCGCCAGGCTCCTCTATTCATGAGATTTCCTAGGCAAGAATATGGGGATGGGTTGCCACTTCCTCCACCAGGGGATCTTCCTGACCTAGGGATCAAACTCATGTCTCCTGCATTGGCAGCTCCAAGCACTGAGCCACCCTGGAAGCCCAATTTTCTTCATTAATCAACTGTCTGAATACTGGCA
The DNA here is from genome assembly GCA_007570785.1 of Antilocapra americana. Taxonomy (NCBI): domain Eukaryota; kingdom Metazoa; phylum Chordata; class Mammalia; order Artiodactyla; family Antilocapridae; genus Antilocapra; species Antilocapra americana. The sequence goes on from ML660771.1 coordinate 551,848, forward strand.
AAAGTGTCTTCACAGCTTTTCCGACTTCATTGACAAGGTGCTACTGAGCTTAACACAGTGAGAAGCATAAAGGTTCTTGAAGCCACTAAAGCACTCATGACTTAAAGGAAGTTCCTACTGTAAATGTCTCAACTTCACAGTGAGATTTTTCTCAAGTCTTTACGCCTTCTAAAGCTCTCCCGTTAAATGTAAGAGTTTATCCCTTACCCTTGCAATATTTCAATGTATTTGGGAATGTCACTTATAAACCAACACGACTTCCACTTTATATCCAATGTGTTTCCCCAAACTGTCAATGTCATACAAGATAATTCACTTCAAAGAAACACGTGCTCTAGTAGAACAGAGGGCAGGTGATTTAGATGGATTGTGTGGCCTGAAAGTAAAGCCAAGCATTTAGAAAGAGGTGGCTGAACACATCACAGACCCACCCTATCCCTGCTGCCCAGCCCTCAACCTTATACGCCAGGAAAATACATTAAGGCTCCCTATCAGGTGATGAAAGCCCCCAAGCTTTGACAGTTTCGGTGGGGTCTGCGATCTGCCTGCTTCCTCTGTGTTCCAGCTCCTCGTTCAGGCACCATATAAGGAAGTCTCCCTCTGATACTTCCTGCTCTCCTATGATTTTTTTATGACAGAGAAGTCTGGGAGACAAACAACTGCAGAGAACAGCTGTGTCAACTCCAACCTGGTCCTTCCTTCAGAAATATAGGTGAAGGTTCACACAATGCTTGAGGATTTATAAAAGAAAAACAACAAAGAAAAGAACATTTAGTCATGGGGGAAAGCTGGAAGACGTGTTTAACTTTTAAATAAGATTCTCAGAGATAAAATATTATATTCATAGACTAAGCGGATGTTATTAAAACAGAACACTTAAAGAACAAAAAATTTAAATGTGAGTGCTGCAATTAAAAGGTAAAATGGGTTTGATTAAGAGACTAGTATGTAAATTTCATGGGACACAGATCATTTCCATTTTAGAACAATGATATATTCCTGGTGCTTAGTACATACCAGGCACTCTCAAAACATTGGGTCTATGAACTAACGTATATGAATGAGTGAGATGAATGAACAAGAGATGGTTACGAATGTAAATGAATCAATATACATGGCTGGCTGACTAAGCAAGAGGCAAAAATAAAGACATCTTCTTGAACATAGAACAAAAAAACAAAGGAGATCTTAAACACTGGGAAGAAAAGTTAGATATATGAAGCATAAGATACAATGTAGCAAGAGAGAAAGAAAATAATTCAAGAAGTAACAACAACAAAAAAAATTGTTTTGGTGTTCAGAGTGGAAAAGACAATTGAGTATGAAGCAAAAACGACAGACTTAGAAATGTGTTGATAAAATTTCAGAAAACCAATTAATGGGAAACTGTAAGAACAATTCCAAAGCGGGGGGGGGGGGGGGAATGTTACATTTAAAGAAAGAGAAATTGGATTTCTTATAAACATTGTTGAAGCATCAGAGCACAATGCCTTCAAAGTTTTTAGAAAAACAATTTTCAAGCTACAATTTTATAATAACATTAACAAATAAGAATACATGCAAAAATATTTAAACATTTCAGACATTCAGAAATTCAGAAACTTGACCACCCAACACATGAGAAAAATCTAGGTTCTTCAACAAATTAGAGGAAAAACTACAAAAAGAATGACTTGAGATACAGTGGCAACTGCATACAAAGAAATGTGAAAAGGAAGAAGGAAATGCAGACACAGAACTAATGTATTGGGTGACAGTGTTTACTGAGCAGATCTTTAACTGTAATCTTTAATTCAGCATTTCTCTTTGCATTTAAAGGCAGCCTTCCTTTTCTATAGGACTAATCACTGTGTCTTTTGTTCCACAGTAACACTTAAACAATTCTAATAGCTATGGAGATGGGAGCCAGGTTTTAAAGATTTATGATCAACTTACAAGCAAAGGTTAGAAGACAATTATACAGAACAAGGAGAAAGGGCTATGCTGTGTGCTCTGTTGCTCAGACATGTCCGTCTCTTTGTGACCCTTTGTACTGTGGCCCACCAGGCTCCTCTGTCCATGGGATTTTCAGGCAAGAAAAATAGGTTGCAACCTACTGGAGTGGGTTGCCCTTTCCTCCTCCAGGAGCTCTCCCAACCCAGGGATTGAACCCGCATCTCCTGTATCTCCTGCACTGCAGGTGGATTTTTTACCCACTGAGCCACTGGGGAAGGCCATCTCGATAACATAAAAAAATAAAACCTCTTTAAAGAAGTGTAACCACTATAATTTCCTAATCTCTCAGAGTGAGCAGTACAGAGATAATATATATAAAGTTACTCAGAAACTGAACATTATAAAGTTTAGCACTGGTAAAACCCAGGTGGCACGGTGTAAAGCATCTCCCTGCCAATGTAGGAGATGCAAGAGATGTGGTTTCGATTCCTGTGTTGAGAAGATCTCCTGGAGTAGGAAATGGCATCCTACTCCAGTATTCGTGCCTGGGAAAATCCCACGGACAGTGGAGTCTGGCAGGCTACAGTCCACAGGGTCGCAAAGAGACACACACAACTGAGCACACACACAAAACAGATATAAGATAACTAGGGGATAAAGGGTAGAAATTACAGTGCGATAGTAAAACAAAGTAAAAATAGATACTGTTTAAAATTTTTAAAAATTACTACTGTTAATTTATAGAGTTATAAGGATAACCACTCACAAAACTGAGAAGCAGATTCTGTTAGAAAGTTAGCATTGGGTCCTTCCTCTGTCAGGTGAGGCAGGAAAAAGGTAAGCAGGTCTTTAGGAACATGGAGAGAGAGGACAGTCATAACGAACTGTCAGACTCGCAGAGGTCCATCAGCGCCGAATGAGTCAGCAACGGTGATGTGAGAGGGAAAAGGGCAAAGCGTCTCCAATGGGTAGTTGCTTGAGCATTTCATTTTGTCTACCGATAGGTTCAGTAATCAACTCAACTAAAAATAAAGATATAAGTGGGATTATCTTTCATTTTAACCTCTTTCTGAGTGGTCAATCAGTTCAGTCGCTCAGTCGTGTCCAACTCTTTGTGACCCCATGAACCGCAGCATGCCAGGCCTCCCTGTCCATCACCAACTCCCAAAGTCCACTCAAACCCATGTCCATCAAGTCAGTGATGCCATCCACCCATGTCATCTTCTGTCGTCCCCTTTTCCTCCTGCCCCCAATCTTTTCTAGCATCAGGATCTTTTCCAATGAGTCAGCTCTTCGCATCAGGTGGCCCAAGTATTGGAGTTTCAGCTTCAACATCAGTCCTTCCAACGAACACCCAGGACTGATCTCCTTTAGGATGGACTGGTTGGATGTCCTTACAGTCCAAGGGACTCTCAAGAGTCTTCTCCAACACCACAGTTCAAAAGCATCAATTCTTCAACACTCAGCTTTCTTTATAGTCCAACTATCATATCCGTACATGGCCACTGGAAAAACCATAGCCTTGACTAGACAGACCTTTGTTGACAAAGTAATGTCTCTGCTTTTTAATATGCTGTCTAGGTTGGTGATAACTTTCCTTCCAAGGAGTAAATGTCTTTTAATTTCATGGCTGCAATCACCATCTGCAGTGATTTTAAATCCCAGAAAAATAAAGTCTGTCACTGTTTCCACTGTTTTCCCATCTATCTGCCATGAAGTGATGGGAGTGGATGCCATGATTTTAGTTTTCTAAATGTTGAGCTTTAAGCCAACTTTTTCATTCTCCTCTTTTTATTTTCCTCAAGAGGCTCTTTAGTTTCTCTTTACTTTCTTCCATAAGGGTGGTGTCATCTGCATATCTGAGGTTATTGATATTTCTCCTGGCAATCTTGATTCCAGCTTATGCTTCCTCCAGCCCAGCATTTCTCATGAGGTACTCTGCATATAAGTTAAATAAGCAGGGTGACAATATACAGCCTTGACTACTGCAAAGCTTGACTAGCCTTGTACTTCTTTTCCTATTTGCAACCAGTCTGTTGTTCCGTGTTCAGTTCTAACTGCTGCTTCCTGACCTGCATACAGGTTTCTCAAGAGGCAGGTCAGGTGGTCTGCTATGCCCATCTCTTTCAGAATTTCCCACCGTTTACTGTGATCCACACAGTCAAAGGCTTTGGCATAGTCAATAAAGCAGAAATAGATGTTTTTCTGGGACTCTCTTGCTTTTTTGATGCTCCATCAGACGCTGGCAATTTGATCTGTGGTTCCTCTGCCTTCACGTATTGCTGAAGCCTACCTTGGAGAATTCTGAGCATTACTTTGCGTGTGAGATGAGCGTAATTGTACAGTAGTTTGAGCATTCTTTGGCACTGCCTTTCTTTGGGATTGGAATGACCTTTTCTGAGTGGTAATTTCGCTAAAAGTCCCAGGCAAGACCTGAATAGAAAAGAGCCTTTTCAGGTATTATTTATGTAAAATGACTTGTGTTTCTTAAAGCCAAAATCTACCCAAGCAAGATTCTAGGGGGCAGCAAAGTCAGTGAGTATCCTTAAGGACTCTTGTTGTCTCAGCCACCAGAGGCAGAAAGGTTCCCAAGAATGAAATGTAGCCAGGAAGACTTGGCACAGGGAAATGCTCACGGCTATATTCCCAGTGCCTAACACACAGTAGGTGCTCAGCAAATATCTGATGAATAACTGATAAATCAACTGTTCATAGCAGACAGGAGCAGCAACTCGTCTCCTGCCTGGGACCAGACTCTCGCTGAGCTATTTTTAGGGCCCACAGAAATGGGGTCTACTTTTTCCAAACAGGGCCTTTAACTTATGATTTTGAACACCTTTATCCATCTCTCTAGGTACTTTAGAATGTTCCTCCCTGAGGTGAGCTCCTCTTATTTGGAGAAAAGCCCCATTTTCTCCCATTGTATACTTTGGAAACTCCATGGTATACTTGGTGAAACTGATGAGGGAGTTTCCTAAAGATCAGCTCAGTAAACACTGGCACCCAGTACTTGATATTCTACTCAACTCATGTTGAGGGGGAAAAAAGTGAAAGAACACACATTGCTCATCAAAGGATCTGGCTGATTTATAAGAGCCAAGTGCTCCATTATGTAAAGCTTAATTGAACTTCCATATAGTGATGAGGGTAATACAATAATCTGAAAGCATCAGGGCTTTAAAGCAAAAAAAAAGAAAAAAAGGCTCAGCAGCATGATAGTCCCACATATAGACAGCTATAAAATGTAAGATGCAACCAAAATTGCAGTGTTCTCCTGACTCCCACCTGAACCCTTTGCAAAAACCGAGTTCCTTCTTATGGTGCTTTATGGGGCTGTTCTCTTAAAATGATGACTCTGCTCAAGCTAGCAGGAGACACGTGAAATTATTTAACTATTCTTTCCAAAGTATTCTAAGCCAAATGACACAGATGCTTCCAGTGTCTTCAGGATGGTGAATAGGCGTAATTCCACTATTCCACATGGCAGAAGTAGCACAATTATATAAATCAAGAAGCCTGTGAGGTTGAGAAAACAATCTAAGGTGCTCTTTTGAGAAGTGAAGGTTGGTTAAGTGTTTATGATTTAGGTGTTAGGGGGTTCAGGGGGAGAAGATGAGGAATGTTTCTTCTGATGTCTTCTTTCTCCTTCAAAGCACAAAAAGGTTAGAGTAGGGGAATCCACTAAAGTAGATGAACTGTAAGCCATAAATCTGTGCAGAGAAGGGGTGGCTACAACCCAGATCCTATCTCCTGGCTGAGACATTGACATTAATACTATGTCGATTATTGAAAGAATACCTCTTCAGGACACTGTGCACCACCTGGTAAGGAAGTACACTAGGACAGAAATTGGGATTTCAGCTATGTTTAGCTAAGAAAACATTAGTATGCTTTAAGACACACCAATGTGTTAAACTAGCTCAGATTAGTTTTAGAGAGCAAAAGCCTTAACAGCTACAGAACTCAAGTCCAAAAAACTAAGGGTGGTATGACATGGCTTCCTACTATGGCTGAGAAAAACTGAACTAAGATTAGAAGAGAACTATTCTAGAAGGAGAAGATCTTAACCTCATGCTCAGTGACTAACAGAACAGCTGAGGAAGTATGCCTGCAAGCTGGAACCAATGAAAATGAAAAAAAGCAAAAGTCAGATTCCTTGCAAGTAACGGTCTGATTTAAACCAACATAATAAAGGCAAACTATCTATGAAGAAGTCAAAGAGCCACAAAGGACATTCATAAAGATGGCTTCACACCTGCTAGATGACAGTTATTACAAAAGAGGTAACTAAGATGTCCCACAGCATTTCTGGTTGTAAGGACCCCACACAGGCATTAAGCTGGACAGTAGTGCCTTTGCAGGGAGCAAAGCTTTGAAGGCAGGAGCAGAAATTATGACAGTGTTTTAAAAATCACTGTTATAAAATTCAAATCACCTCTCAAAAAACTGACCTTGTGCAGAAAACAGGCATTTTCCAACCATTCTTATTCACACTTCCATCTCTGTGCCATCTTTCACTTCGCCAAAATGGAAAAATGTCTACTGTCTATTATTGTGAAATACTTCAACATAATGAGAAGCAATGGGGCAATACCTCAGTGACACTGTACCTACTGGATACATGACAATTTTCCATGGATGGCAGATGGGGTGGTGGTGGTAATTACGAATGTGTAAGTGTGAAGCTGGAGCCCAAGTTAGTTTTTTAGGTGCCCCTTTATAAATGTGAACGAAATATTTTTAATTTTTTTTTTGAAAATGTAACGCGCAAGAAGACATGGGCAATCAGCTAGTAGTTACTATGGATTTGCCAAATCGGAGCTCAAAGTAATTGTGAAGCCCAGCACAAGTAAAGGTCACCCCACAAAACTTGCTCTTCATGAAGGCTCTGGCAATAATGGAAGAATGAGATTTTAATCACTGAAGCTAATTACATAGAAGACTAAATCACAAAAAGAGTTATTTAAGTGTCTTAAATACAATAAAAAGTAATTAACAGGAAGCGCCATCTTGACAGCTTCCTGTCACAGTCCAGGCCTGAAAGGATCAGCTAATTCCCAACCTGGGAGCCAGAGAATGAGAAACAACTCAAAGTTTGATCTTTTTATTTTTTATTTAAACTGCTTTGATTAAATGGTAACAACTCTCACCAACTCGAGTGAAGTTAATCAAGAAAAAAAATTTTAGTCTATTAGAGGAATGATGAACTTCATTTTTGTTCGTTCCCCAGAGGGCAAGAGAGAGGAAGTTTAAGACTGTTTCACGAGAGGGGCCTCCCAAAGGCCACCGTCCCACACAGCAAAAGAAAACACGGGAGGACTGACAGAACCCTGTTGAGGACAGGGCCAGTTCACACACTTGGGCATGTGAAATCCACTGAAAAATATCTCCTTTGAAATAACCGTCAAAGAGGCCATCGCATCTGCCTCTTCTTTCTCCTTCCCTGGAATGAGCAGTTTGAGAAAAGCTGCTGGAGATTCAGAGACTCCCAGCTGGTCCCGTGACTAAAGGGAAAGCCTCTAGACACTATGCAGGCCAGTAAGAAGGGGTACGAGCCTACACGTAATGACAGACACAGCACTCGTCTTTTCTTAACTCTACCACATCTCCAAAAGTTGAGCACAGTCTAAAGCCTGTCACGAGGGATGTGGTGCATTACTAGACGAGCTCTTCCAGCAACCTCTGCTTAACTGACCCGCACATTCTACGACCTCCTCGAAACCCACGGGCAGACACCAGTTAGTAACTGAGGGCCACCCCAACACACCTGTGCACTTCTGGCCCAATCTGTTTCTGTCCCCAGATTTATCCTGGTTATTTTTATTATGTTTCACAAAATATTGAAATATGAATACAAAAAGAACAAGCCTTTACAAAAAACAAGTTGTTGCAAAAGATTTAGTAAGACACATGGCTTTTAAATGGCAACAAAATGTGCAAAAACTAGAGCAGGAAACTATAACAGAAGAGGGAGATGTAAATCACAAAGATCTAGGGTTTCATAAGTAGTATTTTTAAGTCATCATTCCATAGAAGAAGATACTTAATCCACCAGGATATCATACATCAAAGATTTGGAGATGTAAGTACACTTTTATGTTAAAAATGGAATTAAAACATTTGGGATAAAGAAAATAAATCCTCTGCTCTAGACAATGTTTTCAAATAACTATTAAAATCAGGAAGCATTTGATATAATTCTGAATCTAAACTGAGTATTTGGATATTGGTATCATTCATACCTCAACTTTCCTACAGTAGTATTTGGAATGATTTCAGTAGAGAAAATTGAGGGAAAAAATGAAACAAAATTAAGGCCACAGGAAAAAAAAGAGAAGCCTTGAGGAAGACCCAAACATCAGAAGCATGCTATCAGATACATTTTCTAGAGACATTCTATCTTTGGCATGGGTTTCCCTGGTAGCTCAGATGGTAATGAATCTGCCTGCAATGTGTGAGACCTGGGTTCGATTCCTAGGTTGGAAAGATCCCCTGGAGAAGGGCACGGCAACCCACTCCGGTATTGTTGCCTGGAGAATCCCCGTGGACAGAGGAGCCTGTTGGGCTACAGTCCACAGGGGTCACAAAGAGTAGGAAATGACTAAGCGACTAAGCACAGCACATTATTTTTGGCACAGACCTTTCAATAACCAAATAAACAGGGAAAACTATTGGATTAGATACAAGTTTTTCTACATATATTATCAGATTAAAGCCAACTTGTAGCTCGGAAGAAATAGTTGTCCCAGGTTATGAGACATTTAAGCACTCCCTGTTTTATTTCATAAAGGGACACTGCAATATAGTAAACAAATAACTCACAAATTCATTGAACTCCTATGAACTGCTGAACACTGAGAGTACAGCAGGGAATAAGACGATAATCCCTGTCTTCAGGAGCTTGCTATCTGGTGAGGTTTGGCCTTAATGACATTAGGCTATCCTCATATCTCTCCCAATTACCGCCCAGTAGTTTACCCAGGACAGTCTGATAGAAACAAATCCATGAGGAAATTCAGTGTATTTAACTCACTGTTAAAAACGGAATCAAAACATTTGGGATAAAAAAATAAATCCTCTGCTCTAGCCAATGTTATCAAAAAACTATTAAAATTAGGAGACGTTCAATATAATTTTTAAACCTAAGTTGAGTATTTGGATATTGGTATTATTCATACCTCAAGTTTCCTACAGTAGTATCTGGAATGCCCTGGATACCAAGGCACCCCAGGTACCCTTACAGGCTGGTCTAATTTGAGGTAAGGACTTTGGTAAATCAAATACCATCTTACGACAACAGGGAGAGAGCAGGTCAAGGTTAACTCCCTGCAAGAACACTTTCAGAGTATCTAATTTTAAGCAGCATAAATTTTGAAAATATACCTCAGTGGTAACCAAAAAAAAAAAAACCTCTCCACTCTAACGGGTCATTAGATAAACATGAATAGAAACCATCTGCCAAAAAGATGTGCATTTTGACAGCAGTGGTGTTGTCTTTACCATAGATAGATAAGAGCAGTTATTGGAGAGGACTCTGTTTGTGGCAGCAAAAATCTTAAATCTGTCTAGGGGAATACTCACTTTCTGGCTCTCCACAGGAGGAAAGCATGCACTGGACTCCTAAGAACTGGTGACAAATTGGTAATAATCATTACTGCAAATTAGACAGAAGGATGAGCAAAATATTTCCCAGTTTTCCCCATTCTGAAAACATTATCTAATTTCTCAAGAACTTGCTTCTAAAAATAACCCAACGCCTGTGATGGTGTTAAGATAATGACATCAAAAACCTGTATTCACTTCCTCTCAGCAAAAGTGAAGCCCCTGGTTGCTGTGTGAACACCAACGACACTGACAGGTATAGCAGCGGTAACAGCATCTAAAAATACTTATTTCCAAAAGTGACAACAGGAGGGCGGGGGCGGGGGCGGGGGCAGGGGGGAGCGCGGTGTTTGGAACGTGGACGGGAGAACCTCCTGTGAGGTAGGAGAGCTTCTGGAAAGCCCATTAGCTACCATGTCCTTCCTGTCAGAGACAGGCTGTAACTTAGAGGAAGGTGTTTCTCCCGATGGGCTCCATTGTACTTGCAATAAGACAATCCTTATTTTGATGAGAAACCTATTCTTTCCTTCCCTTCCACCATGCCCCCTTTTAAAAGAAAAGCAAAATACCAGTTTGGTAACAAACACCATTTAAGAGAAGGAGACAATTAGCATGTGGGTCTATTTTACACAGAGTAAGAATTGCTACTGGGGACTGAAGGATTGTTTTAATATTTACTGTGGAAGCATAGCCCAGCGGGCTTCCTCCTGCCCCCATCAGATACCTCCTTGGAAGGCTGCTCGTCAACCAAGCTCCCAAGAGACTCTGGAACGTAACCAGGGTACAGCCGGTGGAACACAAGATGAAGACCCTGTCACCTACTGATTACATACGTCTATTCAAAGAAAATGTCCAATTAACCTCTCTTCTTTTTCTGGCCTACAATTAAACTTCCTAAACTAACACACACAGAATCTTTCTAATTTTGCATAGTACCTAAGGGCCTGACTGACACTCAATAAATGGCATTATTAATAGTAATAATGAATGCTACATAGTGCCAAGCACACAGAGCCCAATAAATCTTAAATAATGACAATAATGAACGTATATGATTAACTAATAAGCAATTATGAACTACTCTAAAAACAAGTGCTACACAGGCATATAACAATCACAAGCCACTGTGTTGAGTGACAGAAAGCAAATCGGGGTGAAAGGGAGGAGAGACATGAATGAGAAGAGAACTCCCAGCCATGGCCAAGTTGCTACCAGCCAGAACACTCACATTCCTCCAATGGTGACGGTGGCACAGGTACGCTCTGAAAAGGCGGGCACCGTATCTGTGGCTGGGCTGGCTGGTCTAATGTAGTCCACAGTCACATTGACCTGAAAATAAGAAATCAAGGTAATTAAGGTTTGAGAATTTGCAACACAGCTCACTAGCAGCCCCGTGTGCTGCTGTAAAAGCCCACTCACAGTATCACTTTGTGGGTCTAAGATTTTAGAAAACAAGCGAAAGCTGAACCACACACTGGGAGAAAACACCTCCAAAAGCCATCTCGGATAAAGGACTATAGTATCGAAAATATAGGAAGAACTCTTAAACCTCCATGATAAGAAAATCAAAATCCCAATGTTATAATGGGTAAAAGACTTGGTTTGGATATCTTATCAAAGAAGACATACAGATGACAAGCATATGAAAATATGCCCACACGTGTCATTGGGGAAATGCAAACTAGGACAACTATTAACATGTCGACTAGAATAGCCAAAATTCAAATCACTGACAACAAATGCAGGTGAGGGTATGGAATAAATGGAATTCTCGTTCACTGTTACTGGGAATAGAAAACAGTACAGCCACTCTGAGCAAAGGTTTTGTATAGAACAAACTTTTACCATACGTTCCACCAGTTAAAAGCTTATGTCCACACAAAAACTTGCACATGGATGTTTCTGGTAGCTTTATACATAAATGCCAAAACTTGAAAGCAACCACTATGCTCTTCAGTAAGTGAGTAAAGAAACTGTGGTTCATGAACACAACTGAATACTATTCAGCACTTAAAAAGAATGAACTGTCAAGCCAGGAAGAGACATGGAGGAATTGGAAATACACATTGCTAAGAGAAAAATGCCCATCGAACAGCTATCTATTGTATGATTCCAACTGTGACTTTCTGGAAAATGCAAAAATGTGGGAGACAGTAAAAAGATCAGTGATTGCCAGGGGTTAGCAGAATGAGACAGGATGAACAGATATGGGGGCAGGATTTTGACAGCAGTGAAGCTATTTTGGATCATACTATAATGATGGATACATGTCATTACACATTTGTCAAAATCCGTGCAATGCAGAACACCAAGAGTGAACCCAAGTATACGATGGACTATGGATGATGATGTGTCTGGGTAGACTAACCAATTATAACAAATATGCCACTCTGGAGGGGGACTACTGATAACAGAGGAGGAAGTACATGGCGGGGGGAGGTGGGGGTGGGGGAACACGGAAATTCTCTTTACTTTCTGCTCAATTCTACTTTGAGTCTAAAAGATGCTGTAGAACCTAAAAGATGACTGATGTCAAAAGAGAAGGACAAATGGCTGAACATTAAAGGTCCTACATAAACTTCAGTCGACAGAGAAGAAATCTGGAATATTCCTAGAGGATTCCTAGGCATTCTAGTGAAACAGCTCTCTAACCTTTCCAGACGGCTTTAAAAATCTGCTTAAAAATATGAAATGCCTCAACAGAATAACTACATGTAGTTTCAGTCTGCCATAAATTCTCAAGGCCCAAGTTAAGAACTATCAAGAAGAATCAAAACAACACAGGTGACTACACTAAATACCACTAGGGTACTGGTAGTGGACTTGGGAAATTTGGGGGGTGGGGTGGGAGGAGGATGGGCTGGACCAGAAGAACCTTTAATTCTGGGCTAATCCTAGTATATATTAAACTAGGGACACAAACACGCTGAGCAATGCCTTTTCTTTATGAAACCTATCAAGATGACCATGTTTGTGTGTCAAACAAAGTGGCATGCTGTGTCCAGTCAGCAAACATACAGAGCCTGCATTACAGAATTAAGGCGTATACTTGACTTTGGTCATGGTCGAGCTTATACACCTGTACTAAGAAGTCAAGCACCCTGAGGCCATCCTCACGACCGGGAAGTCCAGAATCACCTTTCCTAAAAATCACTTTGGTTCTCACCGAGCTACTTGAAGACAGCGCAATGTATGAGCATCAACCACACTGCGGGTAAGCACCACCAAAATCCCTTCAAACTGCCTGCTCCTCAAAAATCCATTTTAAAAATGAATATGGAAATTTTCAGAAGAACAGCTGCCTCCAAATTCTGACTGTCAGATCACTCATTCTACCTAATCACATTTTAAAAGCAACAAGGAGCCCTATCAGTGAGAAAGCCAATTAAGGGCTGAAGGCAAGGCAAATCTTTCTCATGAGAAGTACTGTCATAATACAACAACTCGGAAGAAATCATAAAGAGGACTCCTTAGGTCAGATGTCCACAGTGACATCACTGCTCAGCCTTATCACTTTGTCCAAGCTAAGGAGATGGATAAATATGAGGAATGTGAACAGACAGGGAGTCAGGGTGGCGGCAGGGATGAAAAACTATCACCACCAAAAGGTTTTCAGAGTTGCCCCACATGCAGCTGATCAGTTGTTAGAGCCCAGAGGGCAAGGAATGGGCGGTCTGCACACACAGAAGCACAGCTGACTCCAATCCCTGGGAGGGAGAGTCCTCTACATGCTCTCTATTCTGACCAACCCCTCTGGCAACTCTCCTCTGGCAAGCGTGGGTAATTAACCTCTGGAAGGAGGAAGAGCATGTGGATACCTGTTGAAGTTATGGCAAAAATCACACAGGAAATCGGCACTGAACAGGAGCTAAACCTCGAGTAGCCACCCAGCAGTACATGAAGTAATTCAGGGCCCAGCAGGGCACCATCAGGGGGTATGGTCCAATTTGGGGCATTCAGGGAGCAAGTCAAAAATTATGTAGAGATGTTCACCTATTTTTGTGTCTTCACCAAATCCATCTAGTAACAAGCTAAATCCCTCAGTTCCACTACTAGGGGGGAAAAACAATTCATCCTGCCTAAAAATACATTCAGTGAATCTCAAGGTTACCTTGCATCTGCCAATGACAGGCCTCCTCCTCAGGAGATGGGAGTGGGGCAGCGGCTCACCAGCACAAGCACATGGCACACAGTAACATCAGCTCTCTGCCCAGAAGTCACGATAATCCACCTGGAAGGCCACTTGAGTAGGGGTGGTGATGGTTGTGGTGAGGGTTGTGCTGGCAACGAACAACTCCGCATCTCATCTTCCAGGCAAAAGGCATGCTATCCCCAAACTGTCTCCAAAGGAAATCAATGGAAAGACCCCACTCCCCCAAATCTTTCATCTTCAATCAGTAAAAGAACTAGTAGCTACATTCTACATTCACCTGTGAGTTAATTTTTCCCTCTATCTAGAGAAAGAACTAAAAGCCAGATTAAAGAGCTCATTGGGGGAGGTAACATTATTAAAGAAAATCTCAAATACAAATGAGGCCCTGAGAATAGCCCACAGCCAAGACGCACACCTGCGGACAGCTATGACAAACCAGGAATTAAAGTCAATGTATAATTAGCATTTATGTGCCTCTCCTGGGGAGTCTGAGCTCTGCTCTCCTGCCTTGGAGTTTCTCATCTCCAGATACTCATCCCTGACTTGTCAACCACTTGATAAAGAGCAGTTTCAATTAAACAATGGCAGATCTTAGCAAACTCTTCATTTGAATAATAACCTGAATTTTGTGCTTGTGGGTGGTTACATATGGGAAGGCATGAGTTGAAAATAAGTATTGGGTTAATGCAAACGTTTCCCTTATTTTTCCAGCAAAGATGCTCCTGGAACATTGGGTATATGCAAGAATTTACATGTATGGGACACAAGGGCAGGGCCTGGCCCTCTTCACAGCAAGGACCACAAGGAGTCCACAGCTCCCTGCTGATTCCACCTGTCATGCTCTTATGAATGAGTCACACATCACCTCTCTGGGCCTCACTTTTCTCAGGCAATTCACTTGGTAAATGAGAGCACCAGACTAAAACTTAAGAGCATCACTGAACTCGAGAATCCTAGAAGACAATTTAGTCAGACACTGTGTGCTATATAGCATCACAGGGTTTATACAGCAGGAGTGTATATAGTGAATACTCTTTCTGATAAATGGATACATGTAATCAGGAACTCTTTCAGACATAAAATTCTGAAGGACACTAAATGTGATGATTAGGACCACATGGTCAAGCTGTTGACCATTCTGTTCTATATATTAAAGCATGAAGGAGGGAAGAAATAGTTTGAAATTGGGACAAACTTTAAATTAAGAAAAGCGTAATTCTGCATATTACATTTCGTTTTGTCAAAGAAGCTCTCAGAGAAAAAGAAAGGGTAGCAGGCAATCTGATTCCTCTGTGGTCCATTGTGGGATTCTCCTCAAAAACAATTTCAAAGGCCCTTCTGAGAACTAAGATGAGAACTTAAAACCGAATTTGTATACCAATCTCATATGAAGTCTGGAAACAGCTTAGTATCAACAGAAAACACTCAGGTCATAACTAAGGAATTCAATCTATGGATACTCTTCATGAAACTAATCATTTACTAGATGATGAGTGAATAATATCATCATACTTTGGTAGTGTCAAACCACCAAAGAACTCTGCAGACTTTATGATGCTGATGATAATCTGAAGACCTGTGCATAAAAGATACCTAACATTTCCAGGCCACAGCCTGAATCTGGGCTGTTACATGAGGCTATTACTATATAATCCCACCCAGGTGGCAAGAATACACAGAAAAACTGTACAAAAAAGATCTTCACAACCCAGATAATCACGAGGGTGCGACCACTCACCTAGAGCCAGATATCCTGGAATGTGAAGTCAAGTGGGCCTTAGGAAGCATCACAAGGAACAAAGCTAGTGGAGGTGATGGAATCCCAGTTGAGCTATTTCAAATCCTGAAAGATGATGATGTCAAAGTGCTGCACTCAATATGCCAGCAAATTTGCAAAACTCAGCAGCAGCCACAGGACTGGAAAAGGTGAATTTTCATTCCAATCCCAAAGAAAGGAAATGCCAAAGAATGCTCAAACTACCACACAATTGCACTCATCTCACACACTAGTAAAGTAATGCTCAAAATACTCCAAGCCAGGCTTCAACAGTACGTGAACTATGAACTTCCAGATGTTCAACCTGGTTTTAGAAAAGGCAGAGGAACCAGAGATCAAATTGCCAACATCTGCTGGATCATCGAAAAAGCAAGAGAGTTCTAGAAAAACATCTATTTCTGCTTTATTGACTATGCCAAAGCCTTTGACTGTGTGGATCACAATAAACTGTGGAAAATTCTGCAACAGATGGAAATACCAGACGACCTGACCTGCTTCTTGAGAAACCTGTATACAGGTCAGGAAGCAACAGTTAGAACTGGACATGGAACAACAGACTGGTCCCAAATCAGGAAAGGAGTCTGTCAAGGCTGTATATTGTCACCCTGCTTATTTAACTTATATGCAGAGTACATCATGAGAAACACTGAGCTGGAGGAAGCACAAGCTGGAATCAAGATTGCCGGGAGAAATATCAATAACCTCAGATATGCAGATAACACCACCCTTATGGCAGAAAGTGAAGAAGAACCAAAGGGCCTCTTGATGAAAGTGAAAGTGGGGAGTGAAAAAGCTGGCTTAAAGCTCAACATTCAGAACTAGATCATGGCATTCAGTCCCATCCCTTCATGGCAAATAGATGGGGAAACAGTGGAAACAGTGACAGACTTTATTTTTCTGGGCTTCAAAATCACTGCAGACAGTGATTGCAGCCATGAAATTAAAAGACCCTTACTCCTTGGAAGGAAAGTTATGACCAACCTAGACAGCATATTAAAAAGCAGAGACATTACTTTGTCAACAAAGGTCCGTCTAGTCAAGGCTATGGTTTTTCTGGTGGTCATGTATGGATGTGAGAGTTGGACTAATAAAGGAAGCTGAGTGCTGAAGAATTGATGCTTTTGAACTGTGGTGTTGGAGAAGACTCTTGAGAGTCCCTTGGACTGCAAGGAGATCCAACCAGTCCATCCTAAAGGAGATTAGTCCTGGGTGTTCATTGGAAGGACTGATGCTGAATCTGAAACTCCAATACTTGGGCCACCTGATGCGAAGTGCTAACTCATTTGAAAAGATCCTGATGCTGGGAAAGATTGAGGGCAGGGGGAAAAGAGGATGACAGAGGATGAGATGGGTGGATGGCATCACTGACTCGATGGTCATGGGTTTGAGTTGACTCAGGAGTTGGTGATGGACAGGGAGGCCTGGTGTGCTGCGATTCATGGGGTCGCAAAGAGTCGGACACGACTGAGTGACTGAACTGAACTATTCCATATGGCCAATCATAAACCCACAAAGAGATGTTCAAAAAAATACCTTGCCTCACGAAAAAGGCTCTCTTATGACCTGTCATCCTTATGACAGAAACAGAAAACACATCATCTGGGCAAGTCTGGCTAAGGCAGCAGGCAGACAAAAGTAAGTAGAACAAAATATTTCAACAGTTTGGGTAAGAGCATGGGCTCTGAAAGCCACTTGGCTGTGGGTTTGAAAGTGAAAGTCGTTCAGTCATGTGTGGCTCTTTGGGACCCCATGGACTATACAGTCCATGGGCTTCTCCAGGCAAGAATACTGGAGTGGCTAGCCTTTCCCTTCTCCAGGGGATCTTCCCAACCCAGGGATCGAACCCAGGTCTCCCGAATTCCAGGTGGATTCTTTACCCTCTGAGCCACAGGGAAGCCTAAGAATACTAGAGTGGGTAGTCTATCCCTTTTCCAGGGGTTCTTCCCAACCCAGGAATTGAATCAGGGTCTCCTGTATTGTAGGTGGATTCTTTACCAAATGAGCTATCAGGAGGGTTGCAGGTTTGGTTCTCAGCAATTCTACCTCTGAGCGCTGTGAACTTGAAGAAGTGACCTTACTTTTGGCTTCAGTTGAACATGGATAACTATCTATCTCACCGTTAGAAGAGAAATGCATTAATATACATGAAACATTTAGAGCAGGGCCTGACTCATAATAAGCTCTATGTGTCAGTTATTTTTAGACAAACATACTGATTTTTTTGGAGGAGAGCCTGGTACAGGGTAGGTGATAAGTGTCTGTGAGGTAAATACATAAATACATGCACACATACATATATGCATAAATAAGGCACATGTTGACTTTGAGTCATTAGGCAGAAACACTCAATTAAATACACTTTTTTCCTCAAGGACCCACAGCAAACAAGAGTATGTACCTCATCCATATTCATCCCAACTTACAGATAAATAGGACTTATTTTAAAGAATGATGTGCTATTTAGTACTTATTTAGACACTCTCCAGGTTAATCGGCAGGTACTAGTTGTAGAGATTGTATTTACCAAAGATAATTGAAGCAGCGTATGGGGAATCATCTCAACTAATAGGTTAACTAGAGGTGTTTGGGGAGGATGCTCCTTGCCTTACAAAATCAGGAAGATAATAAACAGAGAGCAACCAAGTTGGCATCTGCTCTGGGTATAACAGGACAATATTTAATTTATGCATTCTTGATCTTTTCTCCCTGCTAACAACAACCATACATAATTATTTTAAAAGTATCAGAGATTATCTTCTTAAAATCTGAAACACATTTTAGTCACTCATTCATCTAGATATAAGATGAGCATCTAACAAAACTGTCAAGGGGTCTCTTGGCCCTGCTTCTGGACACGCTGATTCCCAGCTCAGCCATCTACTAAGACACAAGCTAAACTCTCATAAAGAGATGTGAAATGTACCCTTGTTGTTCAGGAGGCAGCAACAACAACAAATGAGACCAACATATGTATACTGACATTTTCTGTGCTGTGCTCAGTCATATTCGACTCTTTGTAACACAATGGACTGTAGACCGACAAGCTCATCTGTCCATGGGGATTTTCCAGGATAGAATGCTGGAGTGGATCGCCATACCCTGCTCCAAGGCATCTTCCCAACCCAGGGATCAGACCCAGGCCTCTCTCACATTGCAGGCGGATTCCTTACCACCTGAGCCACCAAGGAATCCCAAGAATACTAGATTGGGTAGTCTAGCCCTTCCCCAGGGGATCTTCCTGACCCAGGAATCAAACGGGGATCTCCTGCATTGCAGGTGGATTCTTTACCAGCTGAGCTACCAGTGACATTAAAGAAACAGAAAGTTAATTTTTAAAAGTATTTCTGATTTAACTTAAAACATCCAAAACATTATCATATCAACATATAACCAGTATTTCTTAAGGTATTAGGTTTTTTTTCTTTCACTGACAAAGACTTCGCAATCCAGTGTGTATTGTGTAAGAAAAACACATCTTAGTCTGGACCAGCAATACTCCAAGTGTGCAGCCGCTTCCAGCTGCAGTCTCAATACTGGACTGTACGTGCCCAGACTGTTCATTAAGGGACCAGAGTCTTAGCCTCAGTCCTCTATACATCATCCTACCTTTCGTGGTTCTATCCTTCTCTAGTTTCTCCCAGGAACTTTTGTTATTTTATATTTATGAATCCTTGTAAATACTCAAACCAAATACAAAAAAACATGGTATAAAAAAGAAAATGTTTATCATTCATTTTCTGACTAAAAAAAAAAAATCTGTTATTTAATTAGATTAGAAAAACAATGGATTTACATAATTTTCAATTCTAAAATACATTTCAGGGGTGAGAAATGTGTACACAAAGGAGGAAAATTCCTCCAATTTATAACTGTCATTGTGGAATATATTCTGTTCAATGTTTGAGGAAGATACTTTTGAGCGACTTCTCTACCAAATCAGTGGCTGGACTTTATCCTTGATTTGCTGACCCAAGTCTAGAATTCTTCACCCTGATGTTTCCAATGTATTCTAATGGATGGTAACTAGAAACTAACGGTAAAGAAACACCTGCTTCTGTAGTTATGACTAATGCCTCTGTTGAGTATGGTGTTATTAGAAAGTGAGCAACTGGTAGATGTGAACCATTTATGTTTATAAGCACAGACAAAAGCTGAAATCTCTATGTCCCATTAGGATATCATTTAGCTTTGGCATGTCTTAAATTAAAACTTTCACAGATACACTGACAAGAAATTATACATTTAGGCTGCAAAGAAAAGGAGGCATAGGCAGTGATCCTCTTCTACCTCTCCACCCCAGCCTTGATGTATTTGGTAACACCCCCTTCAAAATCATTGTAATTAGGTGCTAAGGCTGGCTGTTTATTCACATGTATTTATGTTGCTTTCTCTGATCTACAATCACCCTTCCCAACTCCCCCAGAGTCAGAACTATTTTGAGCACATTTCATTTTCATCAATGGAACGTGAACCTCCCCAGCTTCCCAACCTCTATGATGAGCGCACAGTCAAGGAGCTCTCTTATCTGATGTTTCTGACAACACGAAACCACCACTTCCCACCCGCTTGTTGGATGGGCAGATGCATTCATCTGTTTTGAGAGGAAAGGTAAAACCCAGCTTCAGACGGAGCCTGTGGAGATGCTAAGAGTCTCTACCTGACATTAGGCATTCATTTAAGTGGACGCCACTATTTCCCGATAAACACTCAGTTTGGTAAATATTTAATTAGAAGCATACCCAGGCATGAGATTCACAACTAAACGTGAAAACATTTTATGTAAGAGGTCATTAGAGCTGGGCAATGATTTCTAGCAATAGTGATACCCTGACAAAAACAGAACATCAACATGGTCAGAAATGAGGCACTGTTTATGTATAAGGTAGATAATGAGCACATATAAAATCATCAGGGAGATGAAGTTCTGACTGTTGAAAATATTTCAAGTAAATGTGAGGAGGATCGGAGATGAACAGAAACCACTCTTTGCAAGTAACCTCACAGTTATAAGTATTTTCATCAATGCTCTTGATTGCCAAGTCTTTATAAACCTACAAATGCATCTGAATAGCATCACGTGTGTTTGCATCAGTGCTCTAACCACTATCTTACACATCATGGTTTAACTCATCCCTAATTGTCATACCACACTATTCATACCCAAGAATGCCAACAGCCCCCAACACACTACTGGAAACTGTCACACGGGTCCCTTTCATGTCTCTTCTTTCTTCTCCCCAGAGCCACCATCTCCACTGCCTTCCTCCGGAGGATGAAGGGTGAGTGTGGTCTTTTTCCTCCTCTATACAAGTGTCAGTCACAGTCATCTGCGTCCAAAATTTCCAAGGTCAGCAGCAGTCAAGGGAAATTAATCACTCCATCCAGAACTCTCCCTGGAGGAGTTCCAGCTACACAAGCAGCAGATATACGGAGATACTCATGCCTTTGTGTAGAATATACACAATGTCACCCAATCTTGAAAACAACAGCTATAATGAAACTAAGATGAGACGCACAGGGATATGAAGAAAGGGTATTTGCTTAATGGCATCTCAGTCATATTACTGGAGGAAAAGAAGAATGCTTTTAAGACATGGATAAAAACAAAAAGGTTAAAGTATAATTTCTCCACAAATCTGTGCCAGTCTACAAAGGAAAAGGCCACTCACCAAAAAGCCAAACTGAGAAACCGAAGCAATCAAAGTGGGAGTTCCAGTATGCCCAAGAGTTCTGATCAAGTCCTAATGCTTTGAGGGCTGGATATTGCAAAATCAGTACAGAAAAGCCACCCTGTGTCCACCACAGTTCAGGGCATACCTATTTCTCCAGCATGCCCACAGGGTGGCATTTAGAAGTCATTCAGACCAAGGAAATAAATATATGCTCAGGTAAGTTAATGAAAGGTGAAAAGTATGGTAACTTGGACAAAGAGAAGTGTATAGTGACCTCAAAGGAGAAATATAAAGAAAAAATATAATTCTTAAGGAATACCTGCCAATGGCACAAAGAAAAACAGCCCAAAGATACAGCTCTTCTGTTACATAAATTATTCTCGGTTGTGTTGCTAAGAAAAGATTCCAAGATAGTCAGGTGTTACCATCATAAGCCTTTCTTCCTTTAGACTGCCTTCCTCTTCCAGCATTGCACACGGAAGATAGAGGCCTACTAAATGAAACGAAGTTCCCTGATCAAAGGCACAGCGTGCATTAAGCAGTAACACCTGAGGTCAGTGTCTGAAACTATACACAGATACTGATCAAAGACCATCCCGATTGCATCTGTGTTCACCTTCAAGTCCAGGTCCTTTAAAAAAAAAAAAAGCAAAAACAAAACCCAGTATTTGTATATGCACACAGCCAAGTCTCCAGCCCACTAATACATATTAGGAAATTAGGTGGTTAGCACTGGATTTGAAACCTAGGTCAAAGGGGCCAATTACAGCCTAGATTCCTGAAGTAAGCTACCTCTCAGCAGCTGTACAAAGAAGCCCTCTCCCAGACTCACAATTCTTCAATTTCCATTACTCATATAGAGACACAAAGCACAGATATTTCTCAAGTTCTTTAAAAAAAAAAAAAAAAACGAATTAAAAATAGAATTACTGTAAGATCTAGCAATTCTGAGTATATTTAATGCGGGGTCTCAGAAATATTTGTAGCCTATGTTAACAGCAGCACTACTCACAATAATCAAAAGGTAGAAGCAATCCAAATATCCACTGATGAAGAAACAAAATATGGTCAATGGAATATTTTTCAGCCTTAAAAAGGAAGGAAATTCTAACATATGTTATGATTTGAATGAGTCTTGAGGATGTCGTGCTAAATTATATAAGCCAGTCACACACACACACAAGAAATAATGCATGATTCCACTTAAATGAGGTCCTTAGAGTAGTCAAACTTCAAGAAAAAAGTACATCATGGTTCCTGGGGCTGGGGGCAGGCGGGAACAGGGAGTCAGTCATTGTTTAATATGGTTTCAGTTTTGCAAGATGTAGACTGACTGCAGGAGAATGAAAATATCCTAACACTACCGAATTTTACGCTTTAAAATGGTTAAGATGGTAAATTTGATGTAATGTTCATCTAACAATTAAATGTGTGTGTGTGTATTTTTAAACTTGGGGTATTCTACCCACATAAGCCAGGCAGAGCTCAGACTACTCCAGAATCTCCGAAGAATTCAAGAGCATACTTCTATCACTTTCCCAGGAAAATAGATGGTTACCCACAGGCAGCAGTCATTAGAAGTCATGTCTCCAAACCCATTAATAACAGAGTAGAAGCCTCAGTCATGGAGGACAAATCATTCCATCTTCCCAGGATATGAAATAGCAATTTTTCTGCTTCCTAAAGTGAGCCAACTGAAGCAGCGCCTAGGTACCACAAGTCTAACTAGATGGACCTGTGTCACCATAGAGGCAGCCATAGAATGGGATGGAGTAGTAGTCTACAGCTCACTCTCTTCCTATAAAACTGTCACACAATTTTGGAAGTCTTGTGCTCTGACACAAGCCCTCTATGAGAAGCAGTCCTCTACAGAGGTCTGGGAAACATCTGTGTTCCACCATAATCCCCCACCTCTACCTAGTTCTCCAGTTGAAGCTAATCCCTATTGTCCATGCTCTTAGCTAATCAACATTCAGTTTTCATATGCTTCTCTAAGTGGCAATTTTAGTGTTGGCAGAAACCTAAATGGGTACAACTTCTGAGGTCAAGCTGGCAATTGTACTAATATTTAATTGCAGTGTCTTTTGACCTGGCAATTTCACTTCAAGGAATATAGTTCTATAGAAACAAAGATGTATGTACAAGCATTCTGTCCTTTGCATTCATGGTGGTTTAACACAAATGCATAATTACAAGTTGTGATCGAACTCTCGCACTAGCCCAAGTTCCAAGTTGGCAGTAAGCATGGCCATTTTTTCCCTATTACAAGCATGTCTCGATAAATATGCTGTAGCTGTTGAAAACAAGGGAGATCTGTATCTTCTGCTATGGCAACGTTCTCAAATTTTAAAAAGCAAAGACACAATGGTAGCTATAATCTCATTTGGGGGAATTCAGGGACACACTTAGAAACAATCTGGTGGAACTTACCTAACACTGTTAGAAGGGCTTACCTTCAAAGCATGAGTTCAACTTTTCACATAGTTAATTTCTAAGATTTCAAGTCACATTTGAAGGAGAAAAAGGTGAGTTAAAAGTATAAGCCAGTGGTAGGTGAAATAAAATAGACAACGGAAACAGGTAATTTCATTGAAAACAAAAAAACTGGCCTCCTCTAACCAGATTTCAATGTTGAACATTAATATCCGACCAACTCCCAGGATGACTCCAGGGTCACCACTCAGGGCAACCAATAAGGATGATGCAGGGCCTGCTAGAAGGACACTTCTGGGTGCCCAGTGGTGCGCTGTTTCCGTGGCAGGTGGGCATCACTATCTGCAAATGAACTGCCAATCTCACTGTGTGCTGATAATGATGCTGCCGCCGCCACCTGCCTACCATATGTTTTCCCTACTTGTCACGTAACAAGGAACTGCATTTTGGCATGCTGATCACTGACAAGTCTGATACTACTGGTCCATGTTTGTTATAACTATCTGCAGCACTTCTTATAGCTGACGTAGCTACACGATGCAGGACATAAAATACCACTTTGCCAACTGACCACTGACTAAGCACCAACATTTTACAGCAGACTTCCCCTGCTGTTCTTCCTCTACTCCTACGTCCAAGAGCTACTCATTTAAGAGCTGTGCTCCATCCTCATTTCATGCCCTGCAACCCTGTTTCCCATTAGTAGAGAAGACAAACAGACTTCCTACTCCAATAAACCAAATTCATTCTCTCTCCCTTCATCATCATGCTACAGTCAATAAAGGCTGATGACAACCCAGGGGCTTTCCATTTTTAGCTCTAACATAATGTGTGTGTGCGTGGTCATTCACTTCAGTCATGTCCAACCCGCTACTAGCCCATGGACTGAAGCCCGCCAGGCTCCTCTGTCCACGGGACTCTCCTGGTAAGAATCCTGGAATGGGTTGCTGTGCCCTCCTGCAGGGGACCTTCCCACCTGAGGGATCAAACCCATCTCTCCTGTATGCAGGTGGGTTCTTTACTGCTGAGCCACCAGGGAAGCCCCTAACATGATGCACAGATCAGCAAAGGGTTTAAGAACTAGCGGTGATGAAACACTGTCTCACAGCAGCAGATAATCTGAAGGTGATGAAATATGACAGAACATGTTGGGTGTACCACTAAACTGCCTCTACAGTCACTGCTCCTGTTAGTAGAACTTTGGTCTATATGAACCAGCAAATATCAGTTTAAGGCCCGTTACCACATTTAGTCAACAAATTGGGAACTAGTTTTCAAAAAGAAGGAAAGTAAAATTTCAAAACCCGATATTATCTTCTTAAGCAAAAGACAGCGAACATGCAAACATGAAATCAATCAAGCATGTGAACCAAATGTCTTGCTTTCCCATTAATAATGAGAACATAAAGGTAATTACCCAAAGCACTTCTATGAATTAGAAAATCCCTAGACAAGTAGATGCTTCTCTTAATGAGGGGACTCTTCACACATTTCAGCAGCCACCCCCATCCCCACTCTCACCCACCACTTAACTCAATGGATAAAACGCCAACCAGCAATAACATCAAGAAGGAAACACCAACTACTCCTTGTCCTTCATTCAGCAGCCATTCTGCCAACAGTACACCAATTTAATAAACTTCGTTATACCCACAATGCTGTGCGACCACCACCATTGTAATTCCAGAACACTTTCATGATCCCAAAGAAACCCTTTACTCACTGAGCACTCACTCTCCAAGCCCTGGCAACCACCCATCTACTTTCTGCCTCTTCCCACTTGCTTGTTTTGAACATGTCCTTTAAATGGAAACATACGATAAGTGGTCTTTCATGTCTCACCTCCTTCACGTGGTATTATGC
Organism: Antilocapra americana; assembly: GCA_007570785.1. Classification (NCBI taxonomy): domain Eukaryota; kingdom Metazoa; phylum Chordata; class Mammalia; order Artiodactyla; family Antilocapridae; genus Antilocapra; species Antilocapra americana. Next base: position 577,283 of record ML660771.1, read on the forward strand.
TTTCAGGTTCATCCAGGTTGCGCCATATGTCAGCACTTTCTTTCCTTCTATGGCAGAGTGTATATGGTGTGCTCATATACCATATTGTGTTTATCCATGAAAATATACTTTTGAGACTGCAGCCATAACAGCAAGTGCACTGAGAACCACTTTAATAAAATCTCATTATAATGATAAAAATAATCTTATTTTTTATAACAAGAAAATATAACTGAGAAATCAGCTGAGAGAAGAAAGGCTCTATCTGATGCCATATGTAGAAAAGCTACTATCATTAACACAAATAACTAAACCATTGGAGTCAAATCACATAAAGGAAATATTTGAATCTCCCAACCTGTCCAGTTCAGAGAACTTCAACCAAATCCATTTAAAAAAAATAAAAAGCACCACTCTCTCATAAAGAGGAAAAAGAAATCTTTCAGGGCCTAAGTCCTGGGGAGATGGTCCAAACAAACAACCAGCCAGCCATTTCTGAGAAAAGCAATCTTCTTCCCAACAGGTCATGTGCTCAGGACAAACAGCACAGGCACTCAGGCACTGTTTAAAAACGCAAAAATGATACAGGTACTATCTATGGAAATATTCCTTCAAAGTATGAAACCCCTGTAAAGCTTTAAGCCTCCCACTGGCTGCATTTGCCTTCCAGTTTCCTTCCACACACTCACTCACAATGAACCAGACTGTAACATGGTTTCAAGGATCCTCTATCTTCATGACTTAGCCTGTTTGAATACATCCTTGATTTCCACAGCAATGTATCACTCTCTGACAGGTCACGTGAGCTCATTTCTATGTGATGGTCTACATACCAGCTGACCCAATTCCTCTCCAGCCTGCATCAATTCCACAGTGGAAAATGAATGATGAATTATTCTACAGCACAGAAGGACAGGAATAAACAGAAAGACCCAATGAGCCCTCCTCCATAACTTAGCACAGAAAGATTTTTTTTCATTCTTCTGCTACTAAAGAAAAGTCCCCATGTCTTTTAGCACATAAGATAAACTCAAAATAGGAAAACTGGTTTAGTCATTACATAACTGTCTGAGCCATAAATTTACTAATCTGATCATCAAAAGACCAGCCTAAGAATATTGCGAGGATATTTAACAATATTCTGCCACTGTAGCATCAAAACAGAAGTTCAGACAAGTCTGTGGGAAAGAATTTTAAGCTAAAACTACTAGCAGGTCTAGAGGGTAACAGAAAAATGCCTGGTGAGCATATGTAGAATCCTGATAGAAGCACCTGAATCACACAAGAGTACCAACCTCCAAACACTAGGAAGTCAGCAACTGAGGCATCTGGTTATAGCCAAGAATTTACTGCAGTCAGTAGCCAAGATCTTTAGGCAAACTACCCTAGAGAGAGACTTCTTCAACAATTTCAAAAGAATGGTCTGAAGCCCAATCATTTCATTTCATTCAAAACATTTCAGAACATCTAGTAGGTATAGGAAACAGAAATCAAACTTACTGCATTACAAAAAGGGCAGACAAAACTGCAATATATACATGCTAAATTTCATATACATATATACATGTATATGAATGAAATCAAACAGAACAGTAATGCATATAAGTATATTTTAAAAAATTTTAGGTTCCTTAGGTGAAAAAGAAGGGATGGGTCCATAATATACTGAATATATTGTCTATTTTCTCTGTTAAAGATACACCAAGATGCACAGGCATGTTTAAATCAAATGAAGTGACCCACTTATTCATAGATCCTGCGTAACAAATGGTTGTAATGGACAGAAGGCTATAAATTGAAACATTTAATAAAATGAGCAGTCTATTAGTGACATCTGATAAACATTCTTTTGAGTAAATATCACATTATGCATAATACAGTAATCACTAAAATAGCTGATGGTAAGTATGAGGCTCAAAAGTCAAGGAAAAAATTCCCATAGTTAATAGGAAATGACAGGCACGTCAGAGATACCTAATCTGGAGCAAACGTGGGGAAAGAGAATAATTATTGGGTTGGCCAGTAAATTCACTTGGATTTTTCCATTAACTGTAACAAAAAACCCAAACAAACTTTTTGGCCAGCCCAATAACTGGCATTTATCTAATAAGCAACTCCCAAACCTAAAAAAAGAATGAATATAACCAATTATTAATAATTCTACAATATATCAATAATCTGTGAGAGTTTTTTTAAATAATTCAATATTATATCAATAATCTATCTGTGAGAGTTTTTTTTTTTTTTTTAATTTAAATACACATTCTCGATTCTCTTGAACACTGTGAGACTGTATTTTAACTGCTCAGAAGTGGCAGGGCTGTGGAGCAGGGGGAGTCCCATTAATAACATTTACAACATGACAGTTATTCAGGAAGATTACATAATCTGTCCAAAAATTATGCAAGAGGGGTCTCGTCTGCAATACAAAATGGCTAACTTATACAATTTGGAACAGGCTAGCTTATTATAAAGACTGAAAATGGAAGATATATCTCAGTAATAAGTTACTTTTAATGATTAAGTTAAAATTTTTATTACATTGAGATTATTTTTTATTCCAACTCTTAGCTGAGCTTTTAAGGCATGAAGTAAAATGAATGACTTTATTTTAAATCAAATGAAAGTAATCACAGTTATTACCTAGGGCAAGCATACACCATTATGTAAGAAAAAGCAGATTCAGAGGAGTTATGTGAATTACCCAAATTTAATCAGCAATTCAATGAAAGTTATAACCACTAAATCCTACAAATAAAAGTTGAAATTACAACAGTAGTCATCCACAATAAAAAGTCATTTCAGTAAATTAGGTCTGTTATATGCCTGGAGAGATTTACAGTTTAAGAGCCCAAGGTCTTGCAAATCTGAGAAGCTACCCTGAAATACATGATACAGTACAGGTGGCTGAAGGAGTAATCCACGAGAAGGCTGAGAAAGACTTCCAACTTCGGTTATTGTTTCTGGTTTTCTCCAAAATGATCCAGCTTATTGCTATATCTCCTGCTGATTTATAAGCAAGAATATCAAAAACAAACAAACAAAAAAACCTATTCTATTTAGTTGCTCTAAAATAAGGGAATAATAGAAGGTTAAAATTAAGCATTAAGAACTAGACTAAATGAAATCTATGGAGAAAAAAATAAAAGTTCAAAATTCAAGAATTAAAATCTCAAAAAACAGATGTCTGACTTTAAATGAGAAAACTCTAAGGGACTTAAAAGGGGGGATGCTATTATACTTCTTAAATGGCCAAATCCTATGTAAATAAAGCACTCAATGTCAATGAATAGACTTATTATATACAAATTATAATTATATATAAATAGAAGCTTTTTTTTGCCCTTAACTTTAGATCCTCCCACATGGAGTAGCCTGATTTTGTATGCTAGTGAATCTAGTTGACTATACAGGATGGCACATTTATCAAAACATAAAATTAAGCCACAGCACCATAGTTCAAAAAAGTTAAGATGAATACAAATTGGTCAATTATCACACAATCATGAAATAAAATTACATAACTACTGCAATGATCAGTTCAAGAAGTTTCATTTAAGTTTGTGAGGAAATGTTCAGGTTATGCTGTCAATTGACATATAGGTTTATTTATATCTGTGTATGTATGAATCAAAGAAAATCTCAAAATGCTAACAGTGCTTTTAATTACTTTTAATTTTCTTTTATACTTTCCAAACTTAATTTAACAAACATACACTGCTTTTATAATCAAATAAAAACCACAGAAGGAAAACAAAAGATCATCTTAGTTACGGTGTGGTCTAAAGTGACAATAGTCACACTCACCAAAAGCATAACCTGTGTGTTACTGATAACAGGAGAGATTTAATTTCCCAGGTCCAATTCTCCAGAAGGCTTAGAATCAACTGACAAAATTTTATTTGGTGCTTGCATGTTCCTACTTCCCTATTTTCAAAAATATCTTACAAGTCTATAGTAATTGTGTACAACATTCCAAAAACCAAGGAAAATATTTGGTAAATACTTAACCTAAAAAGAAAGTCATTGGGGTCCCTTTCAGAGAAGAAGGGTCAAAAATGAGATCTGAAAAGCTTTGCCAAGTGAAAAACTAAAGAAATAAGATGATCAACAGTAGCAAGATGAGCAGAACTACTAGAACTGAAGACACTCCACTGCTCAAAAAGGTAAAAAACAAATCTCCATCTGCATTCCCATTGGTATCTGTGGAAACTGCATAGGAATCCATCTTTTCCTAGCAGTGGGACTGCTACTATGTGATGACAAGACTAGCAGAAATATAAATGAAGATCAGAATTTACATTATAGGCTATATAGCCAATGGAAACCCTATCCCTAAGTTAGTCAGTCCTCAGAAGAACTGGCCCATAATGGGGGCGGGGCGAGGGGTAGAGAAAGACAAACAAACGACAATACTGCTGGGGATGTACCTGGCCTAACTTATTTTGATCAATTTTGGTTAATATGCACTTTATTGTAAAAAGGACATCATTTGGAATCAGTGGAAATAACAATATGACATTAACTCATAACCAGTTTACTTATATCTTTTAATAAAGCCAAATTTTTAACTCATTTTGTTCTCTTATTTAGTACTAGGATAACTTGTTAATTGCTCTGAGAAACAAAGAATCACTCTATAGCACAAAGAATAACAAATCACCTGAAGCATCAGTGATGTACTTAAAATATGCTACCTATGGGGGTTAGGAACGAACCTGTTTCATAGTATTATTGCAAATGTAATCAATCTCCGAATTCAACCTTTTAAAAGTAAATCAAAGTGGCAATAATATTTTGAAGTGTTCAATTAACTGAGCATTCATTTGGGAGTTGAAAAGCAGGACATCAAACATTTATTTCTAACTGATGATCAAACAGCTGTGTTTCTTGGATAGGTAAGTTCAGGAGACAGAGACTTCAATTTGGGATTTCAAGTTTGAGACTCTCAGAGAGACTGGGAGGGGCTAAAAAAAATGCTGGTTGGGGCATACTTTGTCCTTTATTTAGCTTACTTTGGGTCACAGAAAATTAAGCTCTCATCAGATCTCCTGCCAGTTCCCATGGAAACTCTATCAAGCTATAAAAAATGTACCAGGAATCTCAAAAAAGAAGCAAACTGGATGTTAAGAGTTCTCTCCAGGCCCTTCCTTCCCCAGGCCCACTCCCACTTCCTCTATGGGTCAGGCAGATACAAGTCAGGGCCACTGAGCACTTGGGGATCAAAAAGGTTTTCTTAAAAAAGAAGGGCAAGCAATTGAGAGTCATCTTCTTAAGGCTGGTTTTCAAGCCAACAGAGGCCAAAGAAAATAAAATGAATGGCCATCTTCCTTTTCTCTCATTCAGCCTTATCAGGACACAGAATAGAACAAGTTCACATTTTATTTGTCACATTATATCCTGCTCTCTGTTCTTCATTTTCCCAAGCCCTGACTCAGTAGTTTGCTATTATCGATTGAGTTCTTACAATGTGCCGAGCACTGCAGTAAATACTTTCCATATATTACCTCATTTAATGCTCATGACAGGCCTGAATTAGGTAATGCTACCCCAGAGATTCAAACCCACGTCTTTTTGCTTTCAAAAGTCCATGTGCTAAACCATGACAAACAGCCAAAAATAGGATATTGACTAAACACTCAATTGATGTTAAATAATAAAAGTACCTCGTGTAAGAGTCTATTTAAATGATACAGGGAAACCATCATATTGAAGGTTACAAAACACTAAGTACCATATAATTATTAGCTAAGTTGAAAATTATGCAAATATCCAAATGCATAAAAAGAAGATTGGAATAATACATACTTAAGTATTAACAGATGCTACCCTGGGTGGTAGTTTCTTTTTGCTTTATCTTTTCTTTCAGAAATATTTTTTAAGAGTGAATAAGTGTTGCTTTTGTCACTGATAAAACAGGCAGTATGTGTTATTTATAGCAAAGCAGCAAAAACAAAATGCCATGTCATACAGAATGGACATTCTTGCCAATATTAGCTGAATTAATCATTACACTTTCAAGTAGAAAAATTATGGTCATGGAGAACACTAGGTTGAATAACAATAAAAACGCTTTAGTACTTTTAAGTACATAAAATTGAAATACAAATGCAAAGATATCATTTTGGGCAATTATATGAAATTTTAACTATTTATGATACTAGTATTTGAAGAATATACACCCACAAACACATCTGTCTGTATTGGCCTAAAATACCTCTAGAAAAGATTTACAAGGAAATGATAATACTAGTTATTTCTGAGGAGGTAAACTGAATTGCTGAAGGACCAGGGTAGAAGGGAACTCTTGATTAATATAGCCTTTGTTAGCATTTTGAGTTTTAAATGTGTTACCTACTCAATTAACACAAAAAGTAAGACTAACACAACCCCCCCAACACACAAGAAAAACTTAAAACAATGTTATTTACTTTCCAACAAATGCCTAAAAGATATGTTAACTAATTTAAGGGTCTGCCTATTTTATACAATAATTTGTCAAAAATATCCTGTTTCCATATTGGCTTTCCTGCCAAATGACTTCAAAATATCTGTTTCAGCAAATGAAACAACAAAGAGGATTTAGTTTCTTGATTTGACTTTGAAAGTCTTCAGGAGAAAATAAAAAAAGATGCACGGCTTTATCCATATATGTCCTTTCTAAAAATGAAACCTCCATCTATTTTTTTAAAAAAGTAAAGAACATGTTATATAAAACAACCAAAAAACGTTTCAAATTATGGCTTCCTGGCTGTTTAAAAATTAAATTTAAAAAAGTATCTTTGCCTTGCCATAGATACATATCAATGCAAAGAGGAATCTCTGCAAGAAAAGGAAGAAAGAAGAACCCCCAAATCAACCTGGACACACAGGGGTGGGGGACAGGGACAATGGCTTGGAGTCAGGGGAGAAACAAATCCAAATATCAATCGCAGGAAGGAGGACCACGCAGAGACGACACATGTTCCCAGATCTGGAAGCAGGTCCCAGTGTCAACCAAATAGTTTCTCTTTTCTTAACGAGTACCCAAGCACTCACAAGATCTTGTGCTCAGGGCAGTATCGAACTGACCTTTCACCGGAGCACCTAGCAAGCACACATATACCCTAACCCAAGCCTGGCCAGAAGGGGTGACTAACAGTTTCTTCCTCATGCACGCTTTCTCTTTTCCAAAAACAGAGCCAATGACAGTTCAAGCAGGCAATTTAAAAATGTACACAGCATCACCTAGCTGATCAAATTCTGCGCTCATCTGAGACAGCCCAAGCCCAAGGAGAAACTGGAACCGCCAAGCAAACAGAGTGGACTTGTTCAGACAGAAGCTGATGCTTTGTCAGCTTTGGTCATGGACCCAGTTCCATGCTGCTGGGAGGAAGAACAGAAACAAGAAAAGATGACATTTAGCAAATCACTTTTTCCCTCTTAAGGCCAGAAAGGTCCCAGGGATCCAGTGCAATGGCCAAGTCAGACAGAACGGCAGATGGGCGTGTGGACTGGAACATGAGCGCTACTACAAGCTTAGAATTCTGAGCTGTTCGTGTTGCGGGTCTGAGCACCTCTGAGGAGGGGGATGGAAGATGGAAGGCGGAAGAGGCGGGAAGAAGGAGGAAACCCCCAGAAGGCTAGAGACAGAAGGAAAGGAAGAGGGAGTAGGTGTGTGAAAAGGAGAAAATATGAGAGCCTATCAATACCACATTCACCCTCAGAATAAATCTATCTAGACTCAGTGATTGTATTACCATTTTCCCTTCAGAAACTCTGATTAGCGACCACCAAACCAGCAGCACTGAAGAAGAGCAACACGACTTATCCTTGTCTTTCATCTTCAAAAACCCTCCCGTGCTGCGGAGTTCAAACCACACACAGCTTTTCTTCCCTATGGCTGGCAGTGCCACTGGCAATAGAAGAAACTAGTATAAAATGTGAAAAGGCCCTGGGCCGGCTCAAGGGGTCAGTCATTCTGACACATTTGGTTTCCAAAGCCATGTTCCCCAAATGTAGCAAGCTAACGAATGATAGAGGGAAACAAACGCTGGCCCCACAATGGGAGAAAATCAGCTGAAGACATAGGTTCCAGAAAAGGGAGAAAAGAGGCGCTTTCCCCATTGGGAAACCTGTGACCCCAACCATAACAGTTTAAACTTTAAATTTCAGATGGAAAGACAGAAAAGACACTCTGACCATAACAGTAATATAACTATACCGGGAAAAGAATGAATTCAATCTCCAAGCTTTCTCTTACGGAAACAGGAGTCTGGTAGGTTAAGGATAATTAAAGCCATGCCATATAAGGGGTAGAGATTTATCTTCACACATTTAAATGCACTTCTCAAATCTTGGGTTTTGGCTACTGCATCTTCACATTATATTGTTATTTGAAGTAAAATACATCTTTGGTGTCAAAAATTAAACTCTAAGGACTATAAAAAGATCAAGTAGATCAATTCAGCAAAAACAGGGCAAAAACTGTTCATTTCCCTTTTGCTGACAAGGAAATTAAGGAAATAAAAGGAACCATAATCCAAGGTCATGCGGTTAAGTGGACAAGAACTAGGTGTACTTCATGTCCCTGGGTACCAGGCAATAGTGTTTTCCCACCTTTGGTCCAGGCAAGGGAAATTAGCCTGTCCTTTCCCCTACCAGGAAAACTACACAGTGACCAGTATTTGGGTTGGCTGTACTTACAGGAAAACCCGAATGAACTTTTTGGCCAACCCAGGAGATGCCCATTACGTCAGAGAGTCTCATCAGAGATACCAGGATGACCAATGACCCTTTCTGGGTTCTTAAATAAGATTTTACAAAGGCAGATTCCTTCGTACTCTAGAGATCAAGAAAACAAGGCAAACTGGGAGAAAGAAATTCACCCTAAGTATAAGAATTTGAACACACACAATCTTCAGCTGTGTATCTTTCGGCCTCTGAGGTCACAGAAACGTCCTGCCTGTTCATTGTGATGCAGGCTGACAACTGTGGATGCAGCTGCAGGGCTGCACTTGAGGTGCTAGTTTCTATTTCCATCCTGAGGAGCTTACATGGTTCCACCCTTTGTGCCCTACCCTGAAAGTTACTCCTAAGGCAGCGGGCTGCTTCCATCGCTTCCCTATACCTGCACACCTGAGCAATCACAGCTGTTGAAATAACCATGACCATTTTACAAATGGAGAAACAGAGGTGGTGAGAATGTGCAGACCATATGGTTGGTTAGGGATGCGCCTCTCAGCTCTTAAGACTCACTAGGAGAGTAAAGAAGCTTCTGCAGCTCTCTAGCTGCATGTAGCAAGATTTCACTGCAACGTTCAACCGATTCGTAATCGGGGCCCAGGTCACTTCACTGTTTACTTCCCTCCTCTCCTCCTTCCCCTCGAGGTCTATATTAGAATGAGGTTAAGGGGTGACAGAGGTTTACAGACTGTAGGGGCTGGGCCTCCAGCAGGAAAACCCCATGCTCATCTGGCCTCTCCTGCCCAACGGTCCTCCCCACCTCCTTCCCACATCCAAGTCTAGCCTGACGGGCTCTGAGGAGCCAGGCTCAGCAGCAACCTGCCAGGCTACAAGGCAAGCCATACGTCGCAGAAACGGCCAAGTGGAGCCAGTCAGGGACTTATTTATTTCCAGTTCATCTGGACTATTGTTGCGGAAGATGGGCATTATGGAGCCCACATCCCCTGGAATGAGCAGGGCAGGCAGCAGTCGGGCCATCAAGCATCTGTCATTTAGAGGTTTAAAATCATAATGAAGGATTCAAGTGAAAAATATTCACTTACTGCCTACTAGTTGAGTACGCCCCTCTGTCAAAAATCGTTTTTTAAAGAGAACAAATTACAAATGCTGCACAGGTTTCAAAAGGACGCAGAAACGGCCCCAAAGTAGACCTCTTGAATCAAGGAGCGGCTGCTCAGGCTGCCTCAGGAACAGCCCCTGGCGAGGGGGGGCCTCACAGGAAACCAGCACACCGCCAATCAGGGGGAGTCATCAGTTCATAACCACAACTCATATCCAGAGAAACACAAGAGAAACATCCTCCTTCTACCTATTTGTAAGACCATGGTTTTTATCTGTCAGACAGAGCTACGCCTAAAGTCTCTTTGGAGTGGGGCTCGAAGTCTACATTAAAATGAGGAAATTGAAGTAGACAGGTGACAGAGGAACCATCTGCCTAGCTCAGAGCTATGTGATGAGCCTTCTACATCCCTTCTCTATATCCAAAGACTTCCGATTTTTAAGAACTGCCAGGTGGAGGACAAATTCCACTGCTTCTGTAGAGACTTATTACTGGGAGATCCTAATGTGATTCCTGACATCAGGAGCTGAGAGCTGAAAAAAAGGTCAGACAGGCTCTTTGCCCGATAGGGGTGAGGGAGGGAGGTCAGACCTGGGAACGGATACTCCAGAAAGTGGCACAGGGGAATGACAGGATGGAGGGGCCCCAACATTACATGGAGAGCCAGGAATAGAGGACTGTGCTAAGATCCTTACAGAAAAAGAAGTGTGAAAGCAGGAAGCTGTGAAAGGGCTCCGCACGTCGATGTAAGGGTGAGAAGTTCTTTGTGATGTATCATATGGAGGGTAGAGTAGGAAGTGAGACTGGAAATGGAAACACCCCTAAATGACATTATGATATTTTATACACAACCAGCTTTCTTTTCTCTTCATTTAAGGAGGCAGGAACTTTCCTGCAGGCATCTGTGTACACCAGAGTCTGTGAGGTGACCATGACTGAGCACACAGAAAGCGATTCTGACAGCACTGTGAAAGATGGTGGAGACTAGAAGGAGCAGAACCACTTAAGACAGAGTTGCAATAACTGGGAGCTAAGGAGCATACAGACTCATAGCCATGGGTAACGCTGGGAAAAGGAAGATTTGGAAGTGCTAACTATGGCAGAATGAGGTGAACCTGGGATGGGGAGATTGCCGATACTAAAGTTTGGGATGATGGCTGGGCGGTGACAATATTTAAGACCACCAAAAGGTACCAAGGTGGTTTGTGGGCAGAGAAAACAACCACATGGAAGCCAAAAACTACATTTTAGACCTAATAGCTGACACCTATCTCCTGGCATCTCTATCTGGGGATCCAGCGTTCAGCAGTTGGAAGTACATCTGAAGGCAGAGAAAGAAGCAAGGGGTGGAAATATTCACATGTGAGAGGCCGCTGAAGCCAATGAGTGCATGAGGCCACACAGCAGGTGGGACCTCTCCTGTCTCTGAAAGACAGCTAGGCTCTGTACAAGTCACATTAATATTAAACCGATCCTGCCAAGAGACACATTCCTTATCTCACCAGATATTCAAATCTGTCCTTATTCAACTCTGCACATTTTGATGTAATCTTATCGCAGTTAGACTGTAGGCAGCTGGTGACAAAGATGATACTTTATTCACATTTTACCTCCCAAAAGGTACCCAACCACCATGTGGCTTTTCTGGACTATTAGTTCCATTAGCACAGGTGTTTCTAAGGCGTCATCCCCAATGTCTTGAACAAGGTGTGGTATGGAGTAGTTGCTCAAAGACTATTTGCTGAATAATAAAAATGAGTTGATTTCACCAGGCTTCCTCTTCTGGCTTTCCTATACTATCAAGCGATGAGGCATGATCAAGCTTTAGGGGCTCAGTCCTCAAGGAGAATAAGCCTATTCAACCTTTGTCTTCAGAAGAGGGCCACCTGCTGATTAGCCCAGCCCAGTCCAATCACTTTTTACAGCCAGAAGAGGAGGGAAGGCAAAGCCATAGAAAAATTATCCGGTCCAAAAGGACTAGACTGAAGACAAAAACTGTGATTCCTGTAGTGACAGGAGAAACTCAGGCACAGCTCCGCATAGCACACACCTACATAAGTGACCTGTTTCACGTGGCAGTGCAGGCCAGGCCTCTGCTAATTATTCCTAATGTCCTATTCATCAGCCTTAAATGGGATGAGCATAGTTCATCAAAAGCTCCTGCCAGAATGATTCCTCTCAGGGCGTGTCATATTTCAAAATGCTAATGATCAAAGTCGAAATGATGGAGGCCCTGTGACTACAGCAGCCTTCTTAAGTAGACATCGGCACGCACTCTTCAAGGAAGGGAAACAAGGCAGAAGTCTTCGGTGAGCCTGCCAGCAATACTAGAAATGTGCTCAAGTAATGGTTGTCGTAGTCATCTTTCAGTCGCTAAGTTGTATCTGACTTTTGCAACCTCAGGGACGGTAGCCCGCCAGGCTCCTCTGTCCAACGGGGTTCTCCAGGCAAGAATAGTGGAATGGGCTCCCATTTCCTTCTCCAGGGATCTTCCCCGATCAGAGATCAGACCCACATCTCCTGCACTGCCAGATGGATTCTGTACCACGGAGCCACCAGGGAAGCCCAAGTATTGGTTACTCGGTATCAACTGTCAGCTGGTCTGGAGAACACAGGCATTAAAGCCTGGGAGAAGAAAGGAGGGAAAGAAAAAATGCAAGACAGACAAGACAGGCAGGGGGTCAGAGGTGAAAGAACACCAACATAAAACCCCAACCAATGGATTACTTTTCAAAGGAGCTTATCACTAAAGTACAAAACTTAAAAATGAGAACTCCAGTCGGGAGTCGACTGGCCAGACAGACAAAGATGCTGACCTACATTTTCACTATTTTACTTCGCAAGGGTTGCTGTCAGCCAGCACCACAAACTGGTTGGCTTACAACGAAACTGACTGTAACAATCAGAAGCTTTCGGTTTGAAATCAAGATTGACACGTTCTCTGAAGGCTTTAGGGAAGAATCCTTCATAGCCTCTTCCCAACTTCTGGTGGCTCCTGGCACTCTCCCTGGCATTCCATGGCTTAGCCCCTTCTGTGTCACTTGCACCTCCATCTCCACTGTCCTATGCCCTGTGTATCTTACCCTCTTCTGATGATGGCATAGGTCTTTGGGTTTTGACCCTACCCTAAACCAGTAGGATCTCATTGTAACCCATCACATCTTTAAAGACTGTTTCCAAATAAAGTCACATTCTGAGGTTCCAGACATGAATTCTAAGGGGACACTACTCAGCCCACTACACCTATCATCATGAAACCACCAGGAAAGACTGTCCAAGCCAGCAGTCCTTATAGGGTAGAACTGCAACGCTTATCTGCCTGCCAATGCAGGAGACCCAAGAGACACAGGTTTGATCCCTGGACCAGGAAGATCCCTTGGAGGAGGGCATGGCAACCCACTCCAGCATTCTTGCCTGGAGGATCCCATGGACAGAGAAGCTTGGCGAGCTACAGTCTAAGGGGTCTCAAGAGTCGGACACGACTGAGCACACACACAGGAATATCTGAATGCTTGCCAGAGGAAAGATAACTAGTCAATGGAAGCAAGAAGGCAGTTCTAGGTATCATCAGAAGACCTTGATTAGGTAAGAACAAAACCTTTGCTCAGATTTTAAATGCATTAAAACAAGGAGTGCATAGCCTTTGAGCTCACAACCATATGACCTCAATTATGAAGCCCTAAGACACCACTTGAGTAACCCAGCTGTAATGAATTGGAGGAATTTCTACCTTAGAACCAGACAATTGTGCATACCACCCTCTTGCACACCCACAAGTTGTTCATGTCCTTGGGAAAGATATGCAAGCAACTGGAAATATTAGCCTAACTTTCTGGACACATCAAACACAGAGGCCACAGAAAGAAATCCTAAAGAGTCTATGCCTAAAATTTGGACTCACTTTGGAATGATGTCTGATTTTGCAAATATACCAAAACCTTTCTTTCTAGAAAATTTGTATGTACTATCCCTATACAAACCCTTAGAACATGAAACTACTAGGGAAAAAATATTGTGACAAAAGATAACAAAAGTAGGGTTTGCTTCCCAACAGAATACGTCTGGGTAGTCTCACTTTACTCTCTTCTACACATTGTAAGATATTCTATACATTATCACTGAGCCCAAGCTCAAAAGAATCTATTTGTGTAAACCAGGAGGTATAGGAAGTTGGAAGACTTGCAATTCAGCACATTTTATAGGGTTTTTTGGCACATAAGGGTTATTTTTATAGTAGGGAAAAAAAGCCTGTCCTCTCCCTACCCCCAAACACAGCTGAGCTGATTCAGCACAAATCTCCCCCTAAAATAAAAGCCCAGTTTGCAAAGAACAGGCATGGAAAGTTCCAGCCCCAAGGACAGATATTTCACAATCTTGGTTGAAAAGATCAGGAGTGGGTGGCTTAAGACAAGCTGATTGAGAATCAGTTATAAATATAAGAATTCTCACCAGAACCTACGAGCAACCTGGGAGTCCAGGGAAGAAGGTCTTTAAACCAAGTAAGGTCTAACAGTACCAGAGACAGGGGCTCTTGAGGATCCTGGTACCTAATAAACCATTTCCCACAGGTGAGCCTACAGGAGAAATTTCCAGGAATGCAGTTTCAATCTCTGGTTTCTTCATTTATATAAAATGTCCTTTCTGAAGAGGGAATAAGAATATACTTCACACAAATACCACACTTCACCAAAGAGCTACGTGCTGAGCTCAACACCCTGACGGTCCCTAAAGCACAGAGGTGCTCTGCCCCACCTACAGATAAAACAAAACCAAGAGCTCATCAAGAAGAGCTCTCAAGTGGCAGCCAGGAAAACGCTACCTTGCTGGGAACAACTGAGTTTCCAGAAACTCTAGTCATTTCTGTTAATTACCTACACCAGACAAGAGAGCTGATGAGTCCAGCCAAGAGGTCAATGGCATCTCCGATGATCCTTGGTCTCCAGTGGGGCACTGACATGCTCCTGTCCCGTCTAAGTGGGAGAAGTCTTACTCAGAAAAGGCATGGTCAGAAAATACGAGCCAATTCAAAACATCTCGATTTGGTGAATATCTTCAGCCATTTATTCAAAAAATTTACAGCCACACTGATGGTAACAGCTGGCACTGAGAAGGCAAGGACAAGCAACCTCGCATAAACCTGTCAATTTAAATCACAATGCATTCACAACCCTAGGGCCTGTTTTGATCATTAATGTAGAGGACTTTTCCATGGCGTGAGTGAATCACATTAATATGAAGTGAAAAATGTGGGGATGACAAAGGAAATGTTTATAAAAACCAAACTAAACTCCATCAGAGGTAATTAAGAACAAGAATCCCTAGACTGCCAGCTTTGTACTTAACAGAGGGGATTAAGTTAACACACAGCAAAAGTATTTTTGCAACACAGCCTGTGAGAAGAGTGAATGAATTCTCAAGGAAGCCCCACGCCCTTGAAGAGCACCCACCAGCTGAGTTGAGTGCCGCTTTAGCTGAGGAAGGCTACACGGGGTCTCCT
Organism: Antilocapra americana; assembly: GCA_007570785.1. NCBI lineage: Eukaryota > Metazoa > Chordata > Mammalia > Artiodactyla > Antilocapridae > Antilocapra > Antilocapra americana. The sequence goes on from ML660771.1 coordinate 592,543, forward strand.
CGGGGTCCCATGCTCACACAGGGGCCGGAGCACTGAGTGTGTTCCTCAACCTGGGGGGCCCTGCCGAAGACTTAAAAAAAAAGTAACCTGCCCTTGCCCTTCTCCCAGAAGCCTCATCTCCATCGCACTCCACACTGGCTTAACACTGCTGTGACCTCACACTGTCTATGGAGCTGAAGAAGATCATGTAATCTGACACGGGCTTCTCGGAGGAGCAATCTGAGGAAACATCATTTCACAGGGACATCTCAAAGACTCATGAGATAATGTCTGGAAAGCTGAAGGCATTCAGAGGGTTGATCCCTGGTGCTCTGACCACCTGTGGCTATCTGTGGACAAGGATGCTGAGGCGGCAGAGAATCAACTTCTCACAGCACGTAGGGTGTCACAAACAAGAATGGACATACCCCCAAAGCACCCTGACCCTGGCCATCTACATGTCAGTCAATACACACAACAGGAAAGCAGGCCTTTCTGGATGCCCTTTATCATCAGAATCATCATTAAAGGCATGGACATCTGGGATAAGCTTCGGTTTCTATGTCTATAAAATAGGAATGATACATATACTTTTCAGGACAGAGGTGAAAATTTTAAAAAGTGAAAACAAAATTCAGTTGTTTCTACAACTCAAATGACAGCTCTAACTTTTTAAGTTAAAATGAGCATTATATGAAGTGCCGTAAAAAACAAGTCTTTAGTTCATGCTACATACATATTGGAACGGCATGAAAATCACACACAGGTAGCCGCCAAAGAACAAATGAGCCATATCTTCTATAGTTGACTTAGACATTTAGAATATTTTATCCCAGAGAAGCAAGGCTATTAACAGTGGCTGCGTTGCCAACCTGGCTCATAAAAGCACATTAACTCAGAATCGAGATAATATCATTTACATACTATACCAACTATTCTAAAAAGTGAGAACAGATTTTTCATGAGGTTCAGTCTTGAACCTGCTAGAATTGTTAAGTCTCGCACACACAGAAATCATTCCCACCCATCCCCCAAAACCTCCACACCCCCAAAAAGCATGACCCTCAAGTAAAATAGGCTTCCAAAAAAAAAACCTAACAATCTGAAGCAATGATTCCCTAATTTATAGCCCAATAACTTTCCAAATGTCTGCATTTATCAAGGAAATTACCTAATTTTGAATGCCTAAAAAGAGTCTGCATAGTTTACAGAACAAATTTTAATGACATAAAAGACACAGAAAGTCAGCTACTGGTTTACAAATGAGCCTCATCCCCCAATTTACTTATTCAACGAAAACAGTGGTAAAATCTTTAGGGAACAGATGAACTGGGGGGGGGCAGGGGATGGAACGTCTAAAGACAGGACAGCCTGGACTGAGCATCTTTCTACTGCCAGGGCTGAAGCTTCACCACTTTTTGGAATTTCATCTCATCCACCATTTCTGACCCTTCAATGGTCCAAACAAGTTACAACTTTGAACACAATGGTTCCCATGGTGACAAAAATTCCACAATCAAAGGATAGAAGTTACAGTGTTTCACATGTCATTTGTAAATGCTGTATTAAACAGATTAAAAAATATTTATAGAGATTCTATGAAATAGCTGTGGAAAATTCCCAATGAAGATTCCCAGCTACCATCACCTTATTCCACTGACAGCAAAATGACTTAAGACATACAAACTCTTGCCTTCCTAGGGCTGACAATCTCTAAAAATTGAGGGAAAAAAATACACAGAGAAAGAAACTGTTCTTGCTATCAGGACTGTAGCTCTGGTTCTCTTAGAAGGCCATCACAATCTCATCTGACACACACTAAGGATGCCATTCTGGAAAACTATGGGACATGCTGAAGTTACCAAGGATTCCATGTGTCTACTACACTGGGACCATGAAAAACCCCAGAAGAAATCAGTAAGACAGTTCTCTCCTCCATGCATATTCCTGAGTCAAATCTGAGTGAATGCGCAGATGGCAAATGGTAAACAGGGGATGGGGAGGGCATTCAACCAGGAAGTGTGGCAATTCAGACAGCTTCTGAAACTCTTCCAGGATATACATGTATTCTTCCTCTTTCTCAAAATAAAAACACACACACAAATATATACTCTAACACAAGCACATACTCATTTTGTGGAAGTGGGTATCAGGTAACACCCAAATCTGGGCAAGGACAAATTAGCTGGCCATGGATTCACATTGCTTGACCTCACCTGAAAAAGTTAGCCTATGAAAGCAGTATCATTAAACAAAACAAAATCTTAATAGGCATCTGGGAAAATGTGAATGACTAGTTTTATGCCGGATTCTCATCCATGAGAGAGGAAAGGCAAATAATATTCCCAGCTCACAAGACTCAGAGAGGTGCCTGGTGACTTTAATTAAGGCATTTAGCCAGAGTTAAATCTGGGGAGTGAACCAAAGTGCATTTCCATAACTGAAATGGGGGCCACTGAATCTAACAAAGCACTGTACCACTTTACCTTCAATCTTATTTCTCTACATTCTAGAAATCCCTCCAAACTGTCTTATTATAGACTCTCTGGGATGGTCACATAATAGTCTGGGCAGAGAAGATGATTTTTACCTCCATTATCTTGCTTAAGCTGTGACAGGCAGCCCTAATCAGCTTCCATGCACACGGGCACGCACAGGCCCGCATGCACCCTCTCAGTGGCTCTTAATCACTACATGCTGCTCTCAGCGGCTGCAGACGTCTGAAGGGAACTGGCAGAGATGTGTGATGATGTGCGGGCCACCCCTTTGAGGCAGCCACTGCCCTATCTGCTCCCAGACTCCAGAGCACATGGGTGTTTGCTGTTGCAACTGATGGGCCCAGAAGACAGGCAAGTGGTTTCAGGTGGTGAGTCAGGAAAAGCAGTTTACATCAGGAATGTTCTAGCCCAGCAGAGCTGAGCTGCGTCCTTCTCCCTATGCGGGGATACAGTATTCATCATTTATACAGTGTCACCGTGGGGGACAAAACTTGGGCTCAGCACAAACAGAATCCAATCAACTCTGATACAGAGGCACCAGTAAATGAGGTTTCTCCCATCAAGAAGGAGACTAATTGCTTAAGAATTGCCACCAAATCTGACACTGGAGGTTAGTCCTTTTATCCTGAGACGGAGGACTTTACAAAGGCCCAGCAGGCACATAGTGTTTGAGAGCAGGGCCCTGGACTAACCTAAAACCATTCAGCAGCTGCTACCTTGAGCTGTGATCTATGCTCCCAGAGATGAAGCAGAATTCAGGAGGGCAATACTCAAACCAAGCAGGTGGAGGCCATAACACAGGCCACACAACTGGCTGCCCACGAAGTGAATATGTACTGCCACCCCTTTCAATGTGATTCTTGGATGGATTTCAGTAGATATGCATACGTATGGGGAGAAGGCAATGGCGCCCCACTCCAGGACTCTTGCCTGGAAAATCCCATGGACAGAGGAGCCTGGTGGGCTGCAGTCCATGGAGTCGCTAAGAGTTGGACATGACTGAGCGACTTCACTTTCACTTTTCACTTTCATGCACTGGAGAAGGAAATGGCAACCCACTCCAGCGTTCTTGCCTGGAGAATCCCAGGGATGGGGAAGCCTGGTGGGCTGCACACAGTGGGACATGAGTGAAGCGACTTAGCAGCAGCAGCAGCATACATATGGGGGCTGGCGGGGCAGGGAATGGGATTCCTTGCTTGTCTCTATGCTATTGTTTATGAGCCAGTAAATGAGTGATATGGTATCAACTTTGTGAGATAGAGATGTTAGACATTCGATCAGATAACAGGAGATCTAGAAATTGAAAGAGGCTTAAAGCCATCATTCGCACTGCACTTCATGAATGAATACAACATTCTGTCAAGTTTTATACAATGACAAATGAGCCTATTCTCTGAAGGAACCTGAGGAGATTTAATACTCATGTTAGAGAATCCAGTTTGATGTCTCTACCTCAAAATTAGCAATTTCATCTTATGCCCAGCTTCAAAATTTCTTGTTATAATTTATCATTCTAGTGACTATGGTATATAATAAAATGGCTTATATTTATATTTATTTTTACATTACTTTGACAAAGCTCTCACAACTCCCATCATTTAAAACCTGCATGGAGATAAAGAATGCTAATATGGCTTCGACATGCTGAGGCCAGACTTAGAACCAAATGAATTGACCTTTCTGAACCCGCAACCAAAGTTGGCCAAAAACATTTCCTGGAAGAATTCCCACCAAAACAAAGTAAGGAGAAGACAAGTCTTTCTCCACAAATTTCTCTCAATTACCAAAGGAAATACTCCATTCATTCCCTCTCTTTACCCAGGAAATGCCCGGCACAGGCAGGGTGGGGAGGTCAAGGAAAGTCAGGGAAAGATCAGAGGTTAACGATCCACTTAACAGAATGGCAAGTTCTGCAGCTCCTAGAACATTCTGCTCTGACAACCCAAGGAAATGCCCTCTGAGGGGCTCCAGGCTCCACCAGAAAGTCTCCCCAAGAACCACCAGGAAACCATGCCCTCTCCCCAACCAAGGCAGGCTCCCTCTTCTCTAAAGAAATAGGGAAGGCAGTAAAGAGCAGCCACCTTCTTTCCCTAGCAAATCCCACAGCCCCAGCTTTTAATGGAGGTGGCTGGAGAGAAGCAGAGAGCCAAGTGAATGGAGCTCAGGGCAATATGCAATTACTGAAACTGGAATTGAGCCTGGACCCTGGAAAGAACTTGCCGCGAGCGCCTTGGCAATCACACTGTGGTCAGGGCCCCAATTTTAGACTTCTCCCAAGGGATGTCACTTCCTGAGACAGAGGCACGCCTCTCTTTGTATCAAAGCAAAATCGCTTGACTTGGGGAAGGCGAGTCATCTATCTGCCAGTCTCTGGGATTCCATTGCAAGGGCCCAGCTTAAAACAACACACAACTATTCGCAAATAGGTTGCTGTCATCACTTACCTTCTTCCCAATGAGCTTCTTCCGCAGAAATTCCCGGGCTTCAAACATGTAGGGAATGTCATAAAGGGGACGGAGTTTCTTGTTCTTATCCTTAAAGCAAAATAAAATATCACATTAGGAATGGGAAATCAAAGCAAAAACTGATACAGGAACACAGCCAAGAGCACAAGATACTGACAATGCACCTGAAGGAGGCTCTGTCTTCCAGTATCACAAATATTGAATAACTGCTGGAAACATAGTGAGTGATTAAGTATTTGGTTGCTTTACAGGGAACAAAATTATCTTTTACAAATGACAGGCTCAAAAATAAGCAATGAATTGTTTATGCAACAGGAAACAACCTAAATGTTCATCAACAGGGAAATAGGTATATAAACTGCAACATAAAAGCAGTTCATTGAGTTATCAGGGCCCTTCTAATATTTGCAGATATACAATAAATCTTATTCTATTACTCTATAAGCCTTTATTAAGCACGTACCAACTATTAGCCCCAGACAAAGCACTATGTAAATGTATGTTATAATCCTGGACTTAAAATCCTTGTAACCTAACAATAATAATAGAAGAAATCCTGTAACTATGAAGTAACATGAAGCAGTTTTGAATAAGCACTGAATTATGGGATACAGATGAGGGACTAAGTGCTATTAGAATTCAGGGAAGTGGAAAGAAAGAAGTAATCGGGAGATGTTTCATTGACAAGGTGGGACTTAACATGAGTTTGCAGGATAGGAATGAACTAGGAAGAAATCTAGAGATGGGGAAAAAAGCAAGACAAGCAAAAGTAGAGAGGCAGGAACAAACAGTATTTCAACACACAAATAACGCCATCAATCCCTTCGTTATTTCTTGGAGCTCAGACTGCCCCCAAAAGAGGTGCTTTGAGCAAACAACTGAGATGAAGAGAGAAGGTCTAGATAAAGGCAACAGAACTGGGAACTGACAGGACCTTGAGAGACATGAGAACTAGTTTTAGAAATGAATTAACAGCAACTGACAAGGGAATGGACTGAGGGGATAAAGGAGAAGGAACCTGAGAAGTCTGGGAGTGGGGTAGGACAGGGTATGGAGGACTAGAGGATGTGTATAAGAAACTGGGAGATGTTGGCTTGATTGGTTGGTATGATTAATGCTTCTCCCCCGCTAGCCCCTTGAGGTCCATGAGAACAGAGATCCTGTCCATTTCTGTTGTCCTCTGTGATCCCAGACCCAAGTATATAGTACCTCCCTTATAGTATATATTCAAATACTTGGATGTATTAACAAAAGAAATATGCAGAATGATATTTGAGAACAAGTATGCTAGAGGAATACGACTACATGAACAGATATTTAGAGAAAAAAAACTTGGATACAAAAAGAGAAAATTAAGCAATAACCTGCAACCCAAGTGCATGTCATTGCTTCCCATTCTGTATGATTAGTCCACCTGGGCTCAAGTTTGCTTTGCCATCTCTTATACACCTGACACAACAAGATCTCTATGTAAGTCATTCTGTACTTAAAGTATTCAAATTAAGTTCTCTTAAGCAGCCAACTACACTCAAATTAAGAACACTTATTATTTTCATCCTAATAACAATTCTGAGATCAAAGTCATCAAAATAGAGGTTTCCCCCTAGACCCAAAGCAAGACTTGGCCTCCAGAACACACCTCTTAAACATTTCAGTTCACTGATATCACCAAGAATATGCACAATTCTTTGAGTTTGAGCTTCATATATACCAACTGTCTTCTCATTTTGATGTTTGTACATCAAACATTCCAATAAAAAATAAATAAAGGCAGTAGGATCACTGCAGTGCTCCTCCAAGAAGTGAAGACACCTTCAGAATTGAAGGTGAGTCTTTATCCCTTTGGCGAGTTGAGGTGTGAGAATCTATACACTCTGAACAAGAACAACTGGGATTTCTAAAGTCTGATCAAAGTCATATGGTGGCATGACTGCTGCCTAATAAGTACAGCCCTAAACATGAACTTCTTTAAAGAAATAACCTGACATTGCGTTTTCCTTACAGGGGGTCACTACTGAAAAGCGCTAGAGTAGGGTTTATGACAGCACTATCGATAGTGTAAGAAAGACTGCTCGACAGAAGACACTAGGGGTAATGAACAGAATTTTAAATAAAGACAAAAATCAGATTTGATCAGAATTGGCCATCAGGAGCAACACAGTCCCCATGTATTCATATTATTCCCCTAGCAATACAGGGCAATCTATTCGAGAGGAGGTATGTGATTACTAGATGAACATTTGCTTTTGTTTAATGACTTGAACAAAATAACCACAGCCTTAGGATATGCCATAAAACCTGATATCAGAAGCTTACCCTACTGAGGTTCTGAAACACCACCGAGGTTAAAGGCAAGGTCACCTGTCTGTAACTCCAAAACGAGGAATGGTAAGAAACAGTTTCAATAAGCATTTCAAATAAGGGCCATGGGATGAGACACACCTAAATGTGCGAACACGGCAGCCTGAATAAGAAAGGTACTCTCAACAGAACTGGGCTGAGCCAAGACACTCTCAAAAGAAGAAAACAGTACATCAAACATCCCGATAAAAAACAGGGCAACTTGAGTCTGATTATATGTCTCTCATGAACCTAGGAAAGAACTAATAGCACAAGCAGAAAGCAAGATATGCAAGTGAAAACAGAATGATCTTGTTACTCTAACCCTTCAGATCTAGTAGCTATTGACATCTGTAAACATCTTACAAGAGACATATTAGAAGTCCCTAAGAAACTACAAAATAAAAGCAATTCCTCCAAATTACCAGGTACATAAAAGCCTTTGAAATCTCTAAGAGGCAATTGAGGTATGGAATGTATTCTGAGAAAACAAGACTTTAGCTGAATCTTGCCTGTTAAAATGGACTGTCTAGATTCTAATCTACATGGAAATGATTTTTCTTAAAAAAATAAATAGAAATAGAAAAGAATGCTTGATTTTTCTGGTGGGCGGATAATAAACAAACCAGTATGTGCTGTAATCACTGTTCATCCTGAGAAGTGACTCTGTATGTAGGCCTGGCAATGACTCGCATTACAGATAACTTCAATCATTTTACCTCTTCTTGGCTGGGGAAGGAAGCCCAATATCAGCATCTCAGCATCCAAAGACATGCCTGGCATCCTCCCCCGCCCTCAGGATCTTACCTTCCTAAAATGAGGTCTCTGGTCAGTACTCATCTGGAGGGAACAGAGGGGATCCCTAACACAACTAAGTAACTAACAGACACTAATCAAGGTCTTTATGCTTAACCCAATCTCAGGCCTAAATTTTATCCAGCCCATCTTGCAGCCAAAAAGCTGTAGCCAAAAATTTTACTGGACCCAAGAATCATGGAGGAGTTCTTAAAAACAAGGCTGAATAAACACAAACCATGAAAAGATTGATAAATGTGACTCCAGTAAAATGTTAGTTCTTTACTGAAAAGGCATCATGAACAAACTGATGGGCCAAAGCACAGACTCAGTAGCTGATAAGTGAAACGGATAAAGAAAAAGACAAAACCAGGTGAGAGAGAAGTGGAATACTGAGCCACAGGCATTAACTTCTCAGTGAGGCCTACACTCATCACATTACATTTTAACAGACTCAAAAGAGGTATGGGAGGCAGTCATCTGGAGAAAGGCAGAGAGGACAGCCAATGTAAAGGCCCCGAGTTAGGAGATGTCTGGTGGGTTGAAGGAATAGCAGAGGAATCATTGTGGCTACAGCACAGAGCAAGAGGGAAGGACAACAGACAAGGACACGTCTGACTTAACATCTAAAGGAATTACTTTGGCCACTGTGCTCAGAACAGACACTAAAGCAAAGAAAGGAGAAAACAAAGGAAGACGGATTAGGAGATTATGGCATTAATCTTGGTGGGACATGATGGTAGATCACACCAAGGGGGAGCAGTGAGAGAGTAAGAAGTGGTTAGAATCTGGGAACATTCTGCAAGTAGGTAGTTGGAATATAAGAAGAGAGGGAGAAAAAAGGGAGAAGTCAAGCATGAGCAAAGGTGAAGGAATAACTGGTGGGGTGGTGGGGTAATAAATGAGATGAGGAAGACCACAAGTATGGGGAGGTGGGTAAAAACAGGAGTTCAGTTACAGGCATGCTCAACTCTCAAGCTGAGGTGTCGCGTGGGCAGTGTGGGTTTGGAGAAAAGCTCTGAGCTGGTAATTTACATTTGGGAGTGGTAAGCATATAGGTGGTATTTAAAGCAAAGAGACTGAAAAGCACGGAGGACTGGGGCATTTTAGCATTAAAAGGTAAGGAATAAGTGAAGGAATGAACAACAGGAGACTGAGAAGGAGCAATCAGTGATCACAGCAGGACAAAGGACCAGTGGTACGTCCAAGTCAAGGAGAAAAGTGAACTGAGGAGGGAAAGACCAGCCCTGTCAATGCACAAGGCAAGTGACTAAGATCCACTTGGATTAAGCTAAGTGTGGGTCATTCGTAACTTGGCAAGATTAATTATGGTGAAGCAATGGGAAAGCCTGACAGGAACTGGGAACGGGAAGAGAAAAAGTGGACAAAGTGAGTACATGTGATACTTTAGAAAGTTCTGCTACAAAACACAAAGACATTATGTGGCAGCTGGCAGAGGAAGCAGGGTGAAGAGAAGGGGTTTTGGTTTCTGGTTTTAGAGGGAAGAAATGATAGGCACAGTTTCCATGGAAAGCAAGTAAGTGATAATGCAGAATGAAGAAGAAAGAATGTTGATCCAATGTCTTTACATAGTAAAGGAAGGGGTGGCTTTTCACAGGAGCTCCAATAATTCACCCTAAAGTGTGTGGATGCAGATACTGTTAGGTGGGTACGCATGGTAGTGAGAGTTGCTGGAATCACCAAGAGAAACAATCCAACAGAAAAACTGGCCAAAACGTATGAACCAAAAGGTATTTCACGAAAGAACGACAGCGAGACATTCAGTGTATGAAGAAAGGTATCACTTCATTAATAATCAGAGCACCGTAAGCTGAGATGCTATAGGACATTGATTATATGTCAAACTCTAAAAAGGAGGATGTAGGAGAATGGGCATGCTATAACCACCAGTGGCAATATAATATGGTCCAGACACTATGGCATGTTTCTATGGTGCTACTCCATGTACACACTCTATGAGGTTGACGTTAGAGATATATATCCCTAACACTTAGGAAATTCTCCTTGTTGTGCTATGTTTAGTTGCTCAGTCGTGTCCGATTCTGCGATTCCATGGACTATAGCCCACCAGGCTCCTCCGTCCATGGGAATTCTCCACCCAAGAATACTGGAGTGGGTTGCCATGCCCTCCTCCAGGGGAGCTTCCCATCCCAGGTCTCAAACTCAGGCTTCCTGCATCACAGGCAGATTCTTTACTGTCTGAGCCACGAGGGAAGCCCAAGAATACTAAAGTGAGTAGCCTATCCCTTTTCCAGGGGATCTTCCGGACAGAGGAATTGAACCGGGTCTCCTGCATTGCAGGCGGGTTCTTTCCCAGCTGAGCTACCAAGGAAGCCACAGGAAATTCTCCTTACAGGTAGGTATATACCAGAGAGAAGCCTTGCTCATGCAAGACAAGGAAGACAGTGCTCATGTTTATGGTATAATCACAGAGCAGAACACAGAGCAGTCAGTCTATATGAGGGCAACACAATAAACAAATCTGAAAAACAACATTGAGCAGGAAAGTAAGTTGCAGAATGAAAATGATTTAAATACAGACTAAAAACCAACATTATTCCTAGAGCTATGTAAACAGCCAAAATACAAAAATACCTTGAAACGAAGGTCAGTGGTTGGTTACTGATGCAGGATAGGCAGAGGTAGAAACAGGGTGGAGGATGAGTGCCCAGGCACTTTATCTGCAAGGCCGTGTCTTTAAAAAGAGGAGGATCTGAGCAATGTGGTATAACATCAAGGCAGAAGGAGGAAAGTTTGATAAATAATTCTATAATGTCAGGGCCTTTTTAGACTAAAAAATGTTTAGGGATAGGAAACCCCACACCTGGTTTGGTCAGCTTTTCCCTTGGCTCACAATGTCTCATACTTTTATTTCTCGCAGAGGTAGAATAATTGGCCATTCTTTTCCTCATAAGAAATGCATTAAATCCCCTTTTTTCCCCCTTCTCTCAAAATAATATTCTTTCACAGATGTATCTTTCCAAGAGGCAGAAGGGAATAATTTAACTACCAACAGGCTCTCAAATAACCAGGGTCAAAAACAAGTTTGTTTGTTTTTTTTAATAGACTTGAAATATACTACAAGTAGCCAAGCAGTATACTCTATGAAAAATGTTAAGACAGACTGTTGAATTAAAATAAGAACAGACACGATCAGATTTAAATGGAAAAAATTTCAAAAGGTAAATGGACCAGTCCCAATTGCCCTGCCACACAAGATCTGTTAATAAACAAAAGGCTGTGATTTCCATTTGAATTACAGACTTAAAATAGGAACATTACCACATGCCCTGGGCATATTTACAATCAAGGACCTTTCAATTCCCTTGGCAGCCAGGAGACAGAATCCACAGGGATAGCCACTATTTATTTTCCTTAACCCATACAATAGCATATTTTTATAAAAGGCAGATCTAACTAGATGGAAATCTACAGCCGGCAGCTGTAGGGAAAGGGTCAAAATCATAACCACCTTGGCCAAATGGAAGATATCTTACACTATCTACAGGAGCACACACAGAAGATGCATGTAACCAACACTCTCCAGGGGTTGCTTCAAAGAAAAGATGCTTTATTTCTCAGTTAACTCTATTGCTTCCTCCTAAAAAAAAATCCCTCTTTAAGGTAAATGTGTGCTGTGTGCTAAGTTGCTTCAGTTGTGTCCGACTCTTGACTGTAGCCCTCCGGGCGCCTCTGTCCATGTAATTCTCCAGGCAAGAAAACTGGAGTGGGTTGCCATTTTCTCCACCAGGGATCTTCCCAACCCAGGGATAGAACCCAGGTCTCTTATGTCTCCTGCGTTGGCAAGAGGGTTCTTTACCACTAGTGCCACCTGTGTTGTGCTTAGTCACTCAGGCGTGTCTGACTCTGCGAAGCCCCATGGAGTGTAGCCCGCCAGGATCCTTCATCCATGGGATTCTCCAGCCAAGAATACTGGAGTGGGTTGCCATGCCCTCCTCCAAGGGATCTTCCCAATCCAGGGACTGTCAGTGACCATCAGGTTTAGTATGGGAGTTTGGGAACATGCAGGCTGCCAGGCCCACATCAGATGCTCTGATTCTGTAGGTCTGGGGTCCTGGCCCCAACTGCATGTTTACAGTAAGTAGTGAGAAGGACCACCGGGCACTTTTTGAGAAATGCTGCTGAGCGCCATTTGAGCACTTTGGCCCAACTTAAACCAATGGAAATAGAAGCAAAGGCAATCCAAAGGTTTAGACAGTCACAAAGCAACACTGAGGAGCTTGTTTAAAGTCCAAATGGCTAAGTAAGTAGGTAAATTAGTAAATAACTGGGGAACTCACGTTTCTTCCTCCACATGTAGCTGAAGATAATTGGAAATACTCCGTAAATGTCTTTACAGACAAGACAATTGGCAACAGTCTAGTAACGGTAGGAAAACAAGATTACTAAATATTCCTCCACCTGCCCATGTCAGGGAACAGCAGGACTGGCACCCATCTCCCCACCCCCCCCATACAGACATCCACTGGTCTACACCTACACTAGCCACAGTGACAGCAGAGCAAGTGGCAAGTTTGAGGAACAGCCCCAAGTTACCAAGGTCTCTGGGCAACATTCAAAGAGGGAAAGAAGCAAAGCAGGTTTCCGCAGCCTCGCATTCCAGGAAGGGACTCGCCAATCATCTATAGCACACAGTTGGCATTATGTTCCACTGAAGGTGCTCTTCCCCAAATGAAAGTCCGTTTGCAAGACCATGATGCAAAGGGCAAAACATCTGTCTCTGGAGATGGCTCTCCTACACAATTACATTACTGACTAAGAACATTTTCAGAAGTTCTTGCTATTTATTGTGCGGACGCAGTAAGCGCAGGGGAGGGAGGTTGGACAGAAGAAGCCAAACATCAGGGTTTTTTCAATATCAAGACCCTGTCAAGATTTTAAAGACTGTTAAGGCTGTAAGGGCTCCCAAACTATTATCCAAGTATCAAACCATATGGGGTGCCTTCACTTAGCTACTGGTGGCTCCAACGGTAAAGATTCTCTCTGGAATGTGGGAGTCCCAAGTTCAATCCCTGGGTCAGGAAGATCCCTTGGATGAGGGCAAGGCAACCCACTCCAGCATTCTTGCCTGGGGAATTCCATGGAACAGAGGAGCCTGGTGGGCTACAGTCCATGGGATCTCAAAGAGTAGGACATGACTGAGCAACCGACATTTTCACTCAGCTACAAATTCTGCTGGCCAGGAGAAAAAGAGAAAAGAACAACACTGCCCCGCATAGACCTCAAGGCCCTAAGAAGGCAAAGGCTCCCAAGTAGGAAGCTATGCAACCAGCTGCAAGGAAGCTCCAGACCCAGGAAGGAAAAAAAAAATGTGAGAAAGCCCCGCCCACCTTCGTTTCCCAGCACAAGAGACAAAAACTTCCCCCCACCCAGCCAGCACTCTGAAAATAAAGATCTTCTCCAAGGGTGAGTTGGAGGAATGGTGAGGATGCAGCCACTAAGACTTGGATAATGAGAGAGAAAGGGCATCAGATCCTTGAAGAGAACAAAGCTCAAGTTCAGCACTCCTGAAGTTACATAGAAAGTGCTGTCCTGGACTTGAAATCAAACATTCCTCCAGCATTTGATGGCAACAAATGATCAAGAGTTAAGTGGGCAGCTCGCTGTCAACCAGAGAATGAATAGAAGCCCAGGCTCTCGACAATGACTCTGCACCAGCAGCTCCTGGCTTGCCTCAGTTTCCTCCCAAGGGTCAGCTAGTTAAGAATAACCTGGTGTCACACAGAACACATAAAACCCAGGGGAAAATGACTTCAAAGTCCAGTCAGAATCAGGAAGGCACGGAATCTATGTACTAATACAACATCAGGCAACTCTTAAATTCACATTCAAGGAATATTTCAGGTAAGAAGAACCCAGTGGGGAAAAAACAGATCTACACATGTAACTAAGAAGCTACTTAGCTAAAGTTTTACAAGATCTAATGTGGATATTAACGAATGCTAAAATATCAAGCAACAGAAGAGATAAGCAGAAGTTAGAGCACGAATCACTTTCTTCCTTGTATTACTGTAATTTAATTAATTCACGTAGGCCTTATCTTCCCTAGCAGACCACAGGAAGGAAGGTTTATGTGAGAGGAGAACCGATCTTAATAGTACCTACGAAGCGCCTAGTATGTTGCCATCTTCCTAGAACATGCCAACACAGAGAGAATAAGATGGGGGATGCAAAAAGGCCTTGCTAAAATATTTATTTTTTAAAAAACTCAAACTGTACTTCTGATTAGGGGAATAAGTGGAAGTGGTCGGTACATAAAGAGAACTTTAAAAAAAAAAAAAGCAGGAGGCAGTTACCACTGTGGCTTCATATCACTGTTAGTAATGAATGTCTCTCATATAGCACACCAGTTGAATGGGAACTGTTTCTAATGTCTCTCCCTTCCAGCAACTATTACCAGAAATGATTCTGTATTACATAAAGATAAGTATATTCCTGAATAATGATTAAAAAGACTTTATACTAGATATCTCACTGTACAGCCGTAAAACTAGGCTCTTTGCAAGCAGTGATGCAAAAGCAGTAATCCTGATAGTGTCTAAGTGTTATGTTAGGGGTGAAAAAAAGCAATTTTACAAAATCTGGATACTTAGTGTTTTCTTTTTACCTGGTTGAGATTTCAAGGCAATCTTCTGCTCTCTACAAATCTGACATAATGAATTCAAATACTTGTGATCTGCGAAATAACACACTTGCAAAACTACAATTAGCTAACAGTTATCCTTACAGAACATATACAATAATTCAAGTAAAGCTGAACTGATACTATAAAAAGAAAAACAAAAAGACTGTGAGAGTTCAACCACTACATATAATGATAGTAAGCTACAACACGAAAAAAGTGAAAGTGTTAGTCACTCAGTTGTGTTCACCTCTTTGCAACCCCATGGACTGTAGCCCGCCAGGCTCGTCTACACATGGAATCCTCCAGGCAAGAATACTGGAGTGGGCTGCCATGCCCTCCTCCAGGGGATCTATCTTTCCAACCCAAGGATCGAATCCAGGTCTTCCACACTGCAGGCAGATTCTCTTAGCGCCAGAGCCACCAGGGAAGCCCTAATATAAAAAGGGATAATTCCCTTAATGTGGGCTCAAAAGTACCAGCAGCCTACCTTCCTAGCTAATTCACCAATCTGAGTTTATACCAAGCCTAAATTGCCTGGGTAGTATTTTTTGTGGTTAAGATGGAAGAAAAAGAAAAGGATACAGATTGTAGAGTGTTCCTTTGTCCTCAAAAAGCCAGTCTCTGCCAACACTGAGGTGTGAGGCTCTGCTGAATGATGCACTTCTCAGGTGTTGCTCAAATGAGCAAAGGAAGCCGAGAAGAAAAATAATTAGTGTCTCTCTAGTAAGGCCCTCTTTCTACAGAGCTAATAGTTCTGAAGATGGATTGCAAACATAATAGGAAAAGACACCCCAGAAAAAGGTCTACGAATAAGGAACCAGAGTTTAAAAGCAGAAGGGAAAACGGGGGTCTTCAAGGACCAGAGCAGGCCTGGGGTCTAAGAGATCTTGGAAAGTCACGGGGACCGACATATCTCAACTCACTCAGCCCC
Organism: Antilocapra americana; assembly: GCA_007570785.1. NCBI lineage: Eukaryota > Metazoa > Chordata > Mammalia > Artiodactyla > Antilocapridae > Antilocapra > Antilocapra americana. The sequence goes on from ML660771.1 coordinate 608,218, forward strand.
TCTGGAACATCTTTCCTTTTCACTGGAAGCTCATAATTAACCAGTTGGCCCTGAATCTTGTTTTCTAGTAACGGAGGACAAGTCTCCCTATTTCTCATCCTTCATCCCCAGGCTAAAAACGGAGAGCCCGTGCCCTCCAAAGATACAACCCCGTTACTTAAAGTACAAGCTGCAGGCCAGATGAAACCCATCCAGCACGCAGCGATGTGCCACTGGCCCTCCCACCGTTCTAGAAGAGGGGGAAGGTCCCGGAGGAAAAGAAAATAAATCTCTTGCAATAGGAAGGCAATCTTCTCCGCAACAGACAGCACGCTAGGGTGAGCCCATTCAGAAAAGAACACTGTTTTGTTAGAGAAATGTTTCTTTGTGAATGCCTTCCCTTCTCCACTGTGTTAAAAAATAATAATAATTATTAAAGTTTCTTCCTGGAAAAACACAGGAGGGGACAATGATGCTGGGTACGACACCATTATTTAGCTGGTGCCAGTGGAACCTCCAACTGAGCCAGATTTCCAGTCAAATTTGTGCAATACATTGTAGTACAGTTCAAAAAAACAGGACTGAATTATGTAAGTGCATGGCTTAAGGCCTCCCTCTAGACACAGGGCTCCTGCCTTGCCTGCTGCATCACTCCCAGATCTGAATCAGGCTGCAGGTCCAGTGCCACGTATTTTATCTACAAATTCAAAGTACTCTCATCCTGTGTTTAAATACTCAGCAAAATAGGGCCTGTGGGTTTTTTTTTTAAGGACAGGTATCATTCTAACCCTACACAAATGACTCTCTCGTACCTTTTTTTCATGACTCTGCCATCAATAAGAAAAGTATAACATCTGTCACCATGAAGAAATATGGGCAAAGGAAGTTATGAGAATTTTGACCAGCACAGACACTCAGATGCAGCAAGATGCCAAGGAGACCTCATCATGTACTCGTGCCATGGCTTGGCCAACCACAGGAATGGGGACCTCCACAAACCTGAAGCCAGACCCAGCGGAGGCTGTTCCTGGGCAAGAGACTAGTCCTCCGCCCAAACGAAAGAAACAGGCTCAGGAATACAATGGGGTTGCTGTGCGCCAGCTGTTGGTGCCTAGGGAACAAGTAGACAAGCGACCAGGTTGCCAGACAGTCAGGTGAATGTGGGGGGCAGGAGCGTGTGGGCAGGAGCATGGCACCCTATGGCAAGGGCTGTCACCCACTGCTATTTGTCTCCGTGTGGACGGAGAGGGGACCTGAGACCTCGGTCTGTGAGAAGGCAGTTTTAGGTCCTACTTTAAGTGTCTACATGCTAAGTCACTTCAGTCATATCTGACTCTTTACAACCCCATGGACTGTGGTTCACCAGGCTCTTCTGTCCATGGGATTCTCCAGGTAAGAATACTGGTGTGGGCTGCCATGCCCTCCTCCAGGGATCTTCTTGACCTAGGGATCAAACCCGCATCTCTTACGTCTCCTGCATTGGCAGGTGGGTTATTTACCACTAGCGCCATCTGGGAAGCCTGCTTTATGTAATGTCACTTTAACTGTGCCTATTTAATGTTAGGTCAATCATGTCACCATCCAATTTTGATAACCACACACTTTCCTCTCCCACAGCTGGGCTTCTGACTTAACCCCCTTAAAAGGTTATCTCTCCACCATAATTTTCTATATTTCATTATTACTTTTAATCCCCACAGCAACCAATAAAGCTGGAACTCTCAGCTTTACTCAACTGAGAAGTTACAGGTCCAGATAAAAAGCATGCCCCACATAACGTATGTCAGAACAATAGGGCCCAAAAGAGTTAAGGCTAGTTTTTCTCATCTGCCTCCCAACCACTGAGGTCACAAGAACTGATCCATCTGATTCCACATGCAACCCTCCTCAGACCTGAAAGGGTTCATTTCAGCACAGAATGCAGGCCCACCCAAAGCCACTAGCTCCTGGGAAGCTCAAGAAAAGGTGAACATACTTTGTGCTACTGTTGTGGAGCCACTGTCTAAATAGCTTGAAAAATAGGTTCCAAACCTAGCTTTTTAAAAATTCCACTTTGTGGTGCTGGGGTGGGAAAATTGCCAACCCTGTTTCTGCTTTGCCAGCTGGTTCCCTGTTAGGTTCTGCCAACAGGGGATGTCAGAGGGAGAATGGACAGGAGGAAGAAGGGACAAACTCTTTCCTATCTCAGTCAGCTTCTCCAGAACAGTTCTCTGCAATGGCAGCTTGTTCCAGCAGCACCAGCTGATTCCAGCTTGCAGTTTTCCCGACACTCCCAGAAACACCCTCAACACACCCTCTCAGAGTCACCAGAACAATCAACTGGCAGCCCTTCCTGGAAGGCCTGGGTCCCAGCTCCACGGAGTTCCTCTTCCACCCTTCACCGGATCAGCAGAGATCTGAGTCCCGCTTCCGATGGGTCCATCCTCCAAATGCCTGAGGTCTCACATTTCGATGTCACATTTGTGTCCAGTGGTTTTATCTGGCTGGTGTGGTTAAAACCTTATGGTTCTCTTTTTGCCTTTTAAGTATTCCCATTCCTAATTAATAATTCTTTATGTTAAGCTGTTTGTTAAAATAACTGCTGTGGTTTCTTAACTACCATAGTGGCCAAAAGCACTCTGCCTATATAACTAAACAAAAATTGTAACCAGAGAGGAACAGTCCAACTCTTGATAATCAACTCTCTCCTGAGAGAACAGTGCCTCTTACCTGTTCCAGATACTTCTACCTGGCCAATCCCCATACAGCAGGACCACCTACAACGTAAAATGTGCATGTGTGCACACACACAAACCCACAAGAAAAATGGTTAGAGTGCACACAAAGAGCTTCCACAGCTAGAACGGCTGATGAAGAGAAATGCTTCAGTATTTAACAGCTGGCAGCACAAGCATCACATTAGCATAAACGGAAGACTCCCAAACCAGAAGGTGTCAAATCCATGGAGTCTACAAGATAGAGAATTTAAGCAGTAAGAAAATGATGTACCCTATATTTTTTCCCCAACAGTTTGCTGGACCCTCATGAGTAGTGAATCATTTTATGATTTTAAAGACCAACCACAACGGTTATATATTTGGTAAAGATGGAAAAGTAAAAACTTGCACTGTGTCAGTGAGGCTACCATATTGCATGAAGAGACACATATACACAACGTGAGGGTTAGTGAGGGTGGCCAAATTCACAGAACACCCACAAAAGGTCATCTTTCCACTATAGCCAGACGGAAAAAAAGAGATAAATAGCACCAGATTTGCTGTCATATAATTTATCATGTAATGTTATAGGTGAATTCTAGAAACTTCTTTTAAAGTCAACTGTCAAAAAAAGTAGAGCTATAATGGTTACCAGAGACTGAGGGGAAAGGGGAAAGGAACTGATTAATGGGCACAAGGGCTTTAGCTCTGCAAGATGAAGTTTTGGAGCTTTGGCTCATAACAACTTGAATATCCTAAACACTTCTGAGCTATACACTTAAATGGTTGAGAATGTAAACTTTATGCTATTTAACCATAAGGAAAAGAAAAGTGGAATTCAATCAAGGTAATATTCTGATTTAAGTGGCAAGAAGCCATAGCATGTTAAAAATTCAAACCCAAGTAAACACGAGACTTTTCAGATATGAATTCTGATTTTTACTTAGCTACAAGAAGGTATTAATTATGGATAGAATCAAACATGCTAGTCCATTTCTGATCCCAACAACTATATTCCAAATTGTTTCCCTCCTGAGCAAGCCCATGACTGAATCTTCTATTCCCCTTTTTGTGTTATTTCCAGTGCCTAGATGTGACTGCTATCTCAGTGCTAAACACTTTGCTTACTAAAATGCCAAACACTTTGTAAGGCCATCCTCAAATGCCACCCACCATCCCCAGGAAACCGTGTAAGCTCTCTCAAATATCCTGTTTTCTCTCATGGTTCATCTGGTCCAAGTCAGTATCTATGCTTCTTATAGCTCATAGGTGATTAGAAACTTAGCTTAAAAACAGCATCTGACTCATCTTTTTAATTCTCATTTAATCCTCAATAGAATCCAACAGTCAGCAAATACAATTTTTTTTTAACAGATGAAGGAAAAGAGGCTCCATGTAATTTAGACCAAAGGTCGCAACAGCAGAAAACGGGTGGCACAAAAATCAAACTCTGCTTTGTTGTTGTCCAGTTGCTAAGATGTGTCTGACTCTGCAACCACATGGACTGCAGCATGCTAGGCTCCTCTGGTTTAAGTGACTCTTAACTAACTCCAAAATTCATGGCTGCTGAATTCTATTACAAGGCATCTAAGGACTCTAGGATGCCTCTCCAGTTTAGAGCAAAAGAAGTCTTCTTCCAAGCAATAAGCTCTTAGCTACAGGAGTAGAGTTCACATGCAAAAAGAAAAGAGAAACCAGTTGGCCTGAGCAAGCCCTACAAAGAGCACCCGCCCCAGCAGCGGAGATGTGCACAAGGTGACCTCCTCACCAGCACCCCGGCTCTGCCTCACTGCTAGGTGGCAGAGATGCTGGGTGGCTTCAACAAATGCTGCTGAATGTGAGAAAACTACCCAGGGTCACTACTAATGAGAAGCCAGAACATCTTGCCACTTAGCTACAGAATGTTCACTTAATAAATCTTACAGATTTGAACGCCACCCAAGACCAAGAGGTTACTGGAAAAGACAAACACACACAAAATTTGGAACCAGCAGCTTAAAAAAATCTACATCCCTATTGCCATACTTTCACAAAATAAGGTATAATGCACACAGTTGGTTATCAATACAAATCAGAAATAAAAGGCTGTAAGTAAAAACAAAACCAAAAAGCCACCTGGTATTTCCTTCTGAACAGTTTAATGGTAATATATGGTCACTTATGCTACTGAGGATATTTTTTCTATCTTAATTTAGCTTTATTGATCTAATTTTAATCAAGGACAAGTGTACAGCCAAGGATAAAAGGTCAGCAATGAAAATGAAATGGGGAAACGAGAAAAACATTCTAGCTCAGCAAACGAATCATTTTATTAACAGGTCCAAAAGTCTTATCATGGTCACATGACACAGAGAATTAGGCACTGGGGAAAACCAATCTGCATGTTCTTCTTTAAATGTGATACACAGTATATTTCCTTAGAGACAAAAAAGGTAGGATGGGGTGCTGCTCAGCACACCAGAGTGTTTAGGTTATACTAAAATGTAGAAACAACACATTATGCAAGAAAATCACTACCGTGTTGAGAACCCCTTATTTTACCTGTAAAGAATTTGTTAGTTGCCTCACACTAATTATGAACTAAGATTTAATCAGAGTTAGGCTCAAGTTAATGCATGCATAATTTATGAATTTTTTAAAAAGATTTGCCAATCGATCTGAGTATAACTAAGGGTTATGTTTAAGCATCTTAAGTGAATTAATATACTGACAATTGATAGCACTATAAATCTACCATTAATAGCAGGTCACCACAGGCTGTTTCTTGGCAGCGAAGTACTGGCCTAGCACACAGACCCCAGTAGAGCGCTGGAGACACAGAGGGATGGACTGCTGCAGGTGGGCTGAGCTACAGAAGTCACTCTGTACTAAAGTATATTTTAAAACAGTATCAAGTGCCAGTTGTAGAAAAAACTGTCCCTGTTCTCCATCGAGACAAATAAAAAAAAAATCTCAAATGGAGAAGGGTGATTTACAAACCACAAAATTACAGGATTCATAAGGAAATACAAGGTGCAAAAGAAGAGCCAAGAAATGGAAGGGGCTCAGTTCTTCAAAAGGTTAGCAGCACTTCCCGAGGAGATGAGATCTGAGCCGGGTCTGGACGATGACCAGCAGCTACAGAGATGTGGGGAAGTGTGGCCCATTCAGGGAATTAAGAAGTGGCAGTGGCAAAACAAAGGGAAAATGAAAAAGGAAGAGAGGCAGGAGAATTGGGGCACCAAGGAACCAAGGGAGAAAGGAGTTTAAAGAAGAAAAGACAGAGTCGGCACATTCAAAACAGTCACAGTAAGGACTGAAATGTGGCCACTCAGGGTGGCAACAAAACTTCAGCAAGAGTCAGTTTCAGTCAGCTTTTGCAGGTTGAACAGTTGATAAAATGGAGATGGCTAGTGTCCACTAATCTTACAATAAAGAGTGGAAGACAAAAGAAGCGAAGAAGCCTAGGGAAAACCCCAGATTTAGCCTCACAAAATACGTAAATAATTGCAAATCATCCTTATTGGATGATTTAATAAATTAAAGGTAAGGGGAAGCACAGACAGTTGCCAATTATCATATAAAGATCTGACTAGGAATGATTCATAAATATTCTACTTCCTATTTTTCTAATTACAAACTGTACGATCTGAGAACTATGTATTTATTTCCAACAGGGACTTAAACTTATTCATCTCTGTAGCCCCTAGCTTCTAGGATTGGGTCTGACATATGGAACACATTCAATTAATGTTTGTTGAATAAAATTACTTACTCTCTCTGGGCTTCAATTTCCTCTTGTTAGAAAAGGGAGGAAAAAGTGGCCGGGTCTGAATGACATTCTTTCTATCTCTAAATGCCCATTAGCCTGTAAATGTTACATAAAATAGATCAATTCCCTATGATTTCTTGAAAATTTGCCATGTTTTAACATTCACAGTCAAGCGAGGGCATGATAACATCAAAGCTGCATCCATTCACCTAAAAATGAGAATATATGGTATTCTTAAGATCCTCCTTTGAGGTGGAAATATCTTCACCAAATCAGGTCACAGAAAGGAAATAGAAGATTGATCTCTTCAGAGAATGTTCTGAGGAGTTTCTTTTGCCCTCCCCTCCCCCAGGATAACTGTCAGTCTCCTCAGACATGGGCAGTACTTGGAAACCTTAAAAAGATAAAAGAACCCTTTTAAAGTTCATTTTTAAAAATTCAAAAGCAATAAATCTACATTTGTGTAAATGTCTTCTTTCTTTGAGACCAAAGCTGTTTAAGTTTTAATCCAAACTGGGAGCTAGGGAAGCAGGAAAGAACAGAGAGAAGGAAAATAAATGAAGCCCCAACTTTCAGCGTAGAGATGCCCCCGGTATCAGCAGACAGATAACAGAAATACTTGTGAGACATTAAAACATCAACACTGATCAACAGCACTCAATAGGAATAACCATTTTCCCATTATTATCGAGAAAGCCACACAACCTTAAAAATCAGAAGGCAATTATGTCTGCTATTACTCTAAAATGCCAGACAGAACCAGACTCTGGGGAGAAGAGGACTCAAAGCTGTGCCCCACCCTCACCTGCCACCAAATGTGTGTGGGGGGCGTGGCTAACACAGCCACCAACAACGGCAGCTATCTAGAGACAAATGACTGATTCGCCATCACCACACCCTACAACCCTAATAACTCCACTGGCCCCTCCAATCTCTCCAGCCTTTTCTAGAACTTCATTCAACTTGCAAAATCAGAATTTAACTACAAAATAATTAGACCTCATTCCACATGAATTTTGAACAGATGGGACAAATAACAATTTAATCTAGCCTAATCCACAGGAAATATTTAGATTACAGGTTTTAGCAATAAAGCTTTGGTGTGAAACAATTTTCAAAGAATAGAGAATTAATTACTGAGTGGCGATGTGTTCACACTTGGCAAATTAACACTTTGTCCTATCCACAAATATTTAGCTGACTATATTGTGACTCAGCTGGTAAAGAATCTGCCTGCAATGCGGGAGACCAGGGTTCGATCCCTGGGTTGGGAAGATCCCCTGGAGAAGGGAAAGGCTAACCACTCCAGTATTCTGGCCTGGAGAAATCCATGATTGTATAGTCCACAGGGTCGCAAAGAGTCGGACATGACTGAGTGACTTTCACTTTCACGTTGATCAATCCAAATTGAAATCAAGTAGCATTGCTTAAAATTTACTGCAGGAAAACAAAAATCCCAACATAACAGAATATTAGTGATTATTTGTGATTTTAAAAGACTCCTCTATATTATAACTTTAAAAAATCATTTTATTTACGATTTTCCCCCCAGTGTTTCTATAACAAATTGGTTTACTAACAGTCAATTTTATTTGCTGCATTCTAGAAAGATTACAAGGAGCTATACATTTTCCCTTTGTGTTTTCAGTGCCTTTAAACTATGTCCTTGTAAAGTTAACAGATTATCATTATTTAATTTAGCATCAGCAGGGCTAAACTGTTAGTAAAAAGAATATAGGGATGAAGAAAACATTGAAGGACTTAATTTTTTATACCATTTTTCCAACAGGTTTATACAGTATCCAATGGTAACAGATATTACCCCTCGTCATTCTGTACCAAGACTGTAACCTAAGAACTGAGTGGTGGGACAGAGGACTAAGTAGAAAGGGTTCCAGTGAGCAGATGGACGTATGACAAAGATGGGAAGCTTGTTGTATGTCCCAAAGGCACCCTCGCAAAGATATGGTGGAGAAACTATAAGCAAAAATGCAAATTTTGGCTTATCATAAAGGGGAATCTTATTCATATACATATGGGTTATGTATATGATATCATATCCATTAAATCATTCCAAAATTCCTTGTAGTTTAACACATATGCTCATACTTTTCTAAGAAAAAATAAACAAGCAGTTAAGAAACCTACAGCAAAGGATGAAAGTAAAGTCAAAAACAAATCAAAGAAAAAGCAGAAAGGAATGAGATCCATCCGCAGTCTTTGACGGTGGGGACTATTACCTCAAATCCAGATCCCCACGGTTTAACTCTTGTACAAGTAGCAGTACTACAGAACCAGCAGGATATATGGTTAGCAAAGGGTGGACAGAGAAATTGTTCCAAATGAGATTTTAAGTGAGTCATGCTTGGTAACCCAGACGATTTCATTTACTTCTATAACTGAACAATGTATTTTATCCAAGAAGCCATTAAGAAGACATTGCATATGCCTAAAATACAGTGATCAACTTAAATGAAATTCAAGACAAAATGATATGGGTATGAAACAGAACATCCTTTATAGCTGTAGCTTGACCAAAGTTAGCCCCCAAATTTTAAAATGAAATGTGGTAAAACCTTGGACCTTGAGGTATAATCAAAGAAGGCAAACAGTGGGGGGGGGGGGGGGGGAATGACTGATGTCAACAAATCACAAAAAACCGGTGTGCCCTAGGCTTCAAGAAGCTTCCTGAAAATGTCCCTACCATTCTTTAAAAGACACCTTTCCTAATACAAGTAGATGTGAAAACAGGAACCAAAATTGTTTTATTTTCTTCTGTACATGCTTAGAAAGCAGAAGACACAGGAAGGTCCAGAGACTAAATAAACATGCTGCAGAGCCTGGGTTATTAAGGCAGCCAAATCTTCCACAATCTCAGTACGACTTAAATTCAATGATCTGTGCCAAGAGTCAGATAACAGAAAAATTTAAGTATCCAATACATATTGTCCTTAAACACTATCCTGTCAGCCACCATTAAATACCATTTTGTTAGCCTGTACAATTGATATTTCATATCTTGGGAGTATACAATGGATAACCCTGAGAAAGCACTCGAGACTTTGGACACACATGTACGGTTTTGCAAATAAACATTAAAAATCAATTCAACAGCAAGAATGCTAACTAAATTTCATGACTATCGAATGTCTAGCAATAACAGTCATCCAGAAAGATACTGACTTGTGAAATTACTTTTAGGCCAAAAGGCTTAGATGGCTCAAGTTCCCCAGTGACCACCATGGGGGATATTTCTTAAACAATGTCATCTCACCACTAAATAAACTTGGATAAAGAATGGTCTTTCCTTCCTCTTTGAAGAGCACGCATCAGAATACCCAGGATGAATCAATATCATTTCTTTATCTGTATAATCAGGAACCAGCTCACAAAATTCAAGTAGACATTAGACAATCTTGGGGAGGGCTTCATGTCTCAGTTTTTCTCAGTGCTGTTCATTCTCCAGTTTTTTAACTTTCTTCCCTTCCACTAGGTCAATCACAATGCCCCCTTTTAGTCAGTCCCTCTGCATGATTAGTAGGTTTCTTCACTTCTTTCCACTCTCACTGCTCTTCCAATAGTCTATATTTCAGTAAACAGAACCTTTGAAAATGTTTCCTGCTTCATTCCCATCCTCACTGTTTCCAGTCTTTCTGTCAATTTCACCTCATACACAAGAGACTCAAAAACACAAGTCTGAGAAACCAGGGCTTGGGGGTGAACTTTACCCCAGTTTTGGGGGGGAAAAAAAAGATGACAATATGTCAAGTCTGAATTTGACCAAATTTAATGTCAATTGTTCCAGATTGAAGGACTGTTTATTATTATTAAAAATATGTGTTACACACAGAAATATATTAAGTTTTGGGAATTAGTTGTTCACTCTTTTAAGAAATAACGTCAGAAGAGGTGAGGCATTTTCTCAAGTTTTGAAACTGGAAGGATGAGTTAGTTTTCCAGACGGAGAGACACAAGAGAAGCAGCAGGAAAGAATGGAGAGTTCAAACAGGAGGTAAATGCTGGATAGGGAGCCAGGGGAAAGCTCAGCCAGGGCCTGGTGCTGTTTGCCAGGCAGAGATGTTAACCTCTGGAATAGATAAATGAAGGGGAGAGACTGGAATTTTATTTTACAAAACGAAGAACGTGATTGGAATTTTACAAAGACCAACTGAGCAGCAGTGTGGAAAGACAGGTGGAAGAGAGTGTTATTTGAAACGGGGGCCCAAAAGCTCGGCAATGGCTGATAATGCAATGAATAAAACAAATGAAAACTTCAACAGCAAGGGTTAGAGGAAACCTGAGGCAGTATTCTGAAGCTTAAATCAGTTACTATGTATAAAATGCCTGGCTGACAACAATATGACCCACACAGAGAAACTCAAAAGTCAGTATCTTTCTGTTCCCTTTATACCTAGAATACTGTCTAGATATGGTTCCATTAGCCATAAAGTAAGAAGGCAAGCCATTAGGTAAGAACCCGAAGGCTTCAATTTAATGTATTTCCTCTCCATACACAAAAAAAAGGCAAAATAATTGGTGCATGTATGCACCTTCAGGAACACTAATTATCCAAACCACAGTGTGTTATATATAATCAGGGGAAATTTAAGAAGTCTTCAAGGCAGAGCATAAGAAGATTTGGGCACAGTAGGTGCTCAATAAATACTTCATAACTGACAATAAATGACACTCATGAAATCTCACATGAAGCAAAACAGCAAAGAAAGGCTCAGGTGACGTCCAAGTTCAGTTACTCTAAGAGTCTCCAGAAATACCCAAGTATGCTTGGCCTACGACCACCACTCTTCAGAGTCGGTAACCTTGATTATCAATATGTTAAGAGCACCCAGTCTGTCTGCCAGTCTCTCTAAACAATGGTGCTTACAGCTGCTGTTTCTCTGTGAACACAAATATTCACCAGGGGAAAGGAGAAACCAACCTTTGCTAATCCCTGTCTGCTGACCAGTGTCTCATCAGTGTCTGGGGAGAAGCCAGGTCCTCTGGGCAAAAACTGTTCATATCTAATAAGGCTTCAAAAAAATCTAAAAAGGGTGAAGTAGATGTAATAATGATCTTGAAGAGGTTAGGTAGCAGCCGTCAGACTTGTCTGGTTCAAGGTCTGCTGGGAACTGTGACTCCGCGCATCCACTGGAAAGTGCTCCGTGCGCCCTCAGAAGGTGAGGAGGTAACTGCCCTTTGGGAGAGTCGGAGCCAGGAGTCCCCTGGCGGTCCAGTGATGAGGACTCCACGCTTCCGCTGCAGAGGTTGGGAATCCGACCCCTGGTGGGGGAAACTAAGACCCCACATGCTGTGTGGGGTGGCCAAAATTTATGTAAATAAAATTTTTAGAAAATAAAAAAGGAAACAGAGCCAGAATTGCTATCCCTCCTCAGTGGGGGGGAGCTTATCATAAGAACTCATACCTCTGCAATATCTGTTGAGTCATACGTGATAAAAATCACTGACCATGTACATTACTATACTGTCCAATGGGTCTCTTTCCTATTTAGCAAAAGAGGAAACCTTAAAGTCCAAATCAGGAAGATAATTCTTCATCTGCGGGACAGTTCAAGTCCTCCACATTTCCACAGCAAGTGAAAAGACAGCAGTTGAAAAACTCAGTGAACACATCCGCGGGCACTCCTCAGAGTAAAGCTACACAAACGGCAGAAGCTCTACTGTGTACAACCCACGGTCACACAGAGAGGTCTGTAACTTGGTTTGTACAGGACCAGAGTTCCAGGTGGGGTTTTCATTATGTGTTCTCACTTCCATACAGCCTTAAGGACCTAATAGGTTGACTGAATTACAACTCTCACCAAATTAAAAATCAGTACCTTGTACAGTAGCCACTTAAGTTCTATTTTCAGCAAACTAACAACCCGTATCTGCCCCCAAAGGATTGTAACCTATGACAGAATGAGGTTTAAATAGAAAAATAAGCCATCTTTCAACAGCTCAGAGTGTTTAACCTCAAAGGAACTGCACATCTCCTCTGAAGACCAGTATCTTCTCAGAATCACAGGCACACGACTGCAGGCCCACGGCAGGATGCAGGACCCTAGTACTGGTTTTTAAACTCATACACATGTTATCACTGAAACTACGACTCTGATGAAGATCTTTTTAAATTAACTTCCCTTCCCCCTCTGGAAAACATTCAGACCCCAACAGTAATCATCCTCCACGACCATAAAGGAAGTCAGTGTGTTTAAATTAATCTCCCTGGCCCAGGAGAGGCAATCAAGAAACAGGAAATCAGACAGGTAAATAAAGTATTGACTGTTGCGTAGAATCCTGCCAGGCAGGGCATGGAACTATTCTCTGCCTCCTTTATAAGAGATGCACGGCCTTAAGCAGTATCACAGATATTGCCAGTTGATCACAAAAACCTGAAAGGAACTGGTGAGAGTTTTGTGGGAACTTGTCGTAAGTGGAAATGGGGATGTGGACTTGGTTCTGCAAATAATTCTCTCATTTCAATATCTTGGGCTTCCTCTCTGTGAAATGGTTCTTGCAAATAAGCCAGGTACTCATCATGTATTTTTTGAGATTACAAATGGAAACATATTTAGATATTTTCATTATTATTGGAATGATGTTTCATTTTGATTGCTTTTAATTATTCAGAAGAGAAAAGAAAGCTCTATTAAATATAAGCACATGGCTAATTTGCTCTAGGGCTAGCCAAAAGTCATTGCTGAGATAAAAAGTAGAATTTATAAGTCAAATCATGAAATAAGGTTCTGACCCTGATTTCTACTCCAAATGAAAACTTCCAAAGAAAAGGTTTCCTGCTTTTCTTAAATCCTGAAGAACCATAAACACTGCTATCCCTTTCCACCCCAGCAATGTGGTATAACTGGAATGAGTTACAACTAAAAAGAGAACTAAATATCACATACAGTAAACCAGTTTCCATTTTTCTTAATGTATTGGCTCAATTATATTAATTAGCATAATGAAGTAAAAAAGAAAAGGAAGGATCATTGCCACATGGCATAAGCAAGCTTCATCAAGAACCACCTACTGCACTTGTGATGAATATATATAGCTATAAGGACAGGTGCATTGTTTCTATGGGGACTTAATCCGGCTTATTTTCATGAATCATAAGTCACAATATCACAGGGCCTGTGGCTTGGATGGGAACTTAAAAGTGTACATGTAGCCTTCTATGCAGTCAAATCCCCTCCACAATGTTCCTATCATCTGGTTGTTCAGGTCATGTGTCAAGGCATTTGATGAAAAGAAACTATAACTTTGTGGGACAGCCTACTCCTACTGAACATCTTTCTTAGAAAGCTCTTTTTTTGTATTAAACTTAAGGAAATTTCCTTATAACTGGTCCTAGCTTTACTCCTTGATGTCCAACAAATGAACCTAGTAAACTCTCTCACCGACTAGTCAGTATTACAGTTTCTTCGCAGTGCAGCCTAACAAAGAGGTCCTAAAACTTCATAAAATGAAATGCTGCCAGAAAAATAAAGAACTCAGTTTTCAGCCATAGGGCAGCTTAGGATACTAAATCCCCCTCCAATGTGAAACTCATTCTTCATGAACTACACCACCTGTCGCTCTGATCTTCTGAATGACCAAACTAGATAAAAACGGATCTAAAATTAAGGATTTCTTCTTTGCATTGTCTAATCTGCCAGTTAAGGCACTGAAAAGAAGTCTAGCCAGAGATAAGACTAATCGTGTCATTATGATCAGTGAGTTAAACCCTAAACAGAGAACACAAGAATAGGCTTTCATTATGTCAGGAAGAAAAATGACCAAAGGAAGCCATCTTTGCAGAGGCAGGTGATTCCAAATACAAATTAGAGGTGTCAAAAACTAACAGAATAAATATAACAGTGCTGAGATGATTTCCATGGGGATTCAGACTCTCGCCCCAGACAAGTCAGGCTCAATGAGTTACAAATAATAATTTTAACATCAGGAGATTGGACTCATGCATCTTAACAAGACTGACAATTTTAATACTCCAATATTGTAACTGGTAAAAGGAATTCTGACTCTGCTACGCATCCTACTGCTTCCTGCGAAGAATATGATCCTACTCACCATAAGAGGAAATGCTCTGTTTCACGTGTTGGCTGGAATTCAAAAGTAGGCGCTACCACATCTTAATTTATTAAAAACATTTTTTTTCCTTTCTAATTTTTGGTCATGCCACAATGCAGCATGTGAGATCTTAGTTCCCCAGCCAGGGATCAAGCCCGCAGTTGTAGCCACTGGATTGCCAGTGAAGTCTTGAAGCTACCACATTGTAATCAGTGTGATCTGGAGAATTATTATAAAACACGAGAAACCACAACTCCCTCACTCCCTTTTACTGAAGATTTTCAAGTAACAAGCAGCAATTGCTGAACTTGTCACTGCTTTGAAACAGGAATAAACTTCATCCACTAAATAAAACAGTGTTCATGCCCTGCAAGGAACCCTTCTGCATATATAGAATTCTAGTTAGAGAGATGAGGCGTGTGCCTACAGCACAAAACAGAAAATGGCATGATCAAATAAGTCGTGGGTAAAGTGCTGTGGCAGCTGAGCAGGAGAGATTGCTTCTGACACAATGGATCTTAGTTTTTCAAAAGTCCTGCCATCTGCTCAACGGATGTTCCACTGCTGTTCTAGCCAAATCTTCCATTGGTAGGACTATCCCATCTAAGCACTTTAAGCCCCCTACCCAGTAAAGACACCCCCAAGTGATGTGCACCCAATATCTGTACACATTTCCAACTACCCACCGTTAATACCCACTCTAAAAGCAAGTGTTATATAAAGAAAGTTTGGAAATTTAGGCCACATCATGAGATTTCAGAAGTTCAGCCCTTTTCTCCAGGAAATGGGAAGCTTTTTAAAAAGTTGAGGATAAAGAGAGTGACAGAATCAGAGGTATGTTTCAGGAAGATTAACATAGCAGCCATATATAGAGCGGGATTAGAGGGGGGACAACTGGAGATAAGGATGCCAGTGAAGAGGCTATTAGAGCGGTAGAGGAAAGATGTAATTAAGACCAGACAAGGTGTTCAGTTCAACAGCACTGTTCAAACCCATTTTAAATGATTCCCATCACCATGGATCCCTGGCTTTCATGATGTACTCTAGTGTAACATGTCACTACCATTCAAGTCAGAGAACAGACTTCTTCATGGGCTGCCACAGTCTCCCCCATGGTGCAAAGCTGAGCCAAGGGTTTTTGCACAGAATATTTTGCATGTAAGTATGCAGCAGGTATCTGGCCTTATTACATGTGGGCTAATTAGGAAACACATTATATGTTAAGGCATTGGCATAACACATCAACTTAAAATGACACTTGAGACTAGGCCATTCAAAGTGAAAGCCAAGATTATAAGTCTAAATCTTTCAATAGGAAAAGAAAAAAAAATCTGACCTGAGGAAAGTGGTCAGCAGCTCTCAGTGAGATGGATGTACAAAATAAAATGCTAGAGGCACCTTCTTATTTAGGAATCCAAAGTGAGCCAGGGCTACTACATAAGCCTGACAAGAACAATTAATAACTACGTAACATTTGAATATGCAATATGTAAGGCACAACGCAAGTGCCATTTAATTTTCACAAAGACCAAAATTTCAACATCATCATTTTACAGATAAAGAAGCCAGAGCTCAAAGGTGCTGAATACCTCACTTGAGGTTAGTCATTACCAACTCATAGACTTGAAACCCAGATCATTCTGACTGCAAACTGTCCTCTTTCTAGACCATTCATTTCCGCAATTACTATAACAATATAACAAGGAGAAGGCAAGTGATTTGAAGAAACACATAAAAGGGATTGGCAATTGGGAGGAAAAACATGACCAATTTGGGTCAAGAAACCCCAAACGGGGGCTCCCTTGGTAGTTCAGTCAGTAAAGAATCTGCTTGCAGTGCAAGAGACCTGGGTTTGACCTCTGGGTTGGGAAGACCCTCTGGAGAAGGAAATGGCAAACCACTCCAGAATCCTTGCCTGGAAAATCCCACGCACAGAGGAGTCTGGTGGGCTGCAGCACATGGAGTCGCAAAGAGTCGGGCACAGCCGAGGGACTCTCACACACAACCCCTCCATGGAGGGTAAGGGACAGACTAAACGACACAGTGACATTCTTTCTCCTTAATTTCTTCACTACACCTACCAAACAAAACAGTGTTTTGTCATTAAGAAGCTCTTGAAGCTTGGTAGGTTTCCAGAATATCTGTATAACTGTTTCAGTGGCGTAGATTGTGAAAAGCTAAGGTTTCAAGGGGTTGAAAAATATAGTTGGAGCTGGGCTATAATGAATGGGGACACCAATCACTCCTCTACCGAAAGAGTTGATTTCTAAAAAGCACTTTGGTTATTTCACCAAAGTGTTACAACAAATGTCCCATTGTATCTCATAATTAAGCATTCAACAAATAAACATGACATAGCATGGAAAAAGATTTAGATTTAAGCCCACTTGAGGAAAGACATAAAATGATCCAGAATTAAACAGTATTTTTACAAAATAAAATACTTTACTTTACTGAAAAAGTATCTAAACATAGAAAAATAATAAAACCCATATGAAAAGCCATGTAAGAAGATACAGACATATAACCAACAAAATAATTCTACATTGAAAGTAATCAAAGGAGATTCACCTTTCTGTACAGCAGAAACACCACATTGTAAAGCAATTACACTCCAACAAAATGTAAAAAAAAATGTGTAAATAAAAGTAATTCAAAAAAAGTAATCAAGGAGATGAATGATTTACATGAAGGGAAATCAAATGTAGATTATATGAAAACACACATTCTTACTAGTAATATGCAGATAAAAACAATTCTAAAATTGTTTATCTAAGGCAAAAAGAACAGAGACTAAACAAAAACTGGGTTATACATAGGAAAGTTTAAATGTTTATGGGGTACATTCTGAAAATTAGCTTATATACCCTTTAACCTACTAATTAGGTTATACTTACATACTAATATATCACCTTGTGGATATATTTCTAACATGGGCATAATTAGAAAATAGTATATTCGTTTAATGGAATATATGTGTTTAAAATGAAAAGTGCCATAATTCAATAAAAATGTGCAACTTCCAAAAATGAAACAAGGACCATACCTACCTTACTGCTTAAGAAAAAAAAAATTTTTTTTGAAACATGGTGAATTTTCAATAAGATAGGTGACAGGCCAAGAACAGTGATCCCTGACAGGACACAAATGAGTTCCTAAAATTGCTTAATAACTAGAGTTTCTAGTGAGGACGGACAAGGGTCTAGGGGAGATCATGATAGCTAGAGCTCTTGGCACAAAAGACTAGGGAAAAGACAGCAGCACAGAGAGATGACCTCTGAAATCCACACAGGGTCAAGCACAGTATTAATCAGCCCAAGGAAAGAATCATGAGAAAGCATTCCATGCAATGGTGCCTACCATCACCATAATGGCCCAACCATTATACTCCAGGGTATTTATCCAGGAGACAAGGAAATATATGTCCATACAAAGACTCATACACAAATGTCCATTGTAGCTTTATATGTAAAGAGCCGCAAACTGGAAGCTACTAGAAACAACCCTAATGACCACCACAGGTAAATGGATGCGAAACCATGGTATATCCACACAGTGGAATACTGTTCAGCAACAGAAAGGATGAACTATTGACACAAACTACAATATAGATGAATCCCTTGATAATTTAACTGAGTGAAGGAGCCAGACTAAAGAGTGGATACTATATGATTCCACTTATATATGCTCTAGAAAATGAAACTATTCTATAATGAGAGAAAGTAGATCAAAGGCTTGCAGGGTACATAGGAAGGGATAGGAAGGGGCACAAGGAAACTTGGAGGGGCTGGGGGCAGGTAATGAGTATGTTCACAATCTTGACTGCAGTGATGTTTCCATGGGTATATATGCATTTCTCAAAGTTTCCCAAATTTCACACTTTTCCTCCATATCCACTATGTCCCAATAAAGCTGTTTGTAAAAACAGAAGGAAAAGAGTTGTTTCATCAACAGTTATGAATATCACAATATAAACTAACATGTATACATTGGCCACAACTACAAATTTAGGTCTATGGAGATAAAGTTTGTATACAGGTTTTAGATACCTTTGTAAAAAATTTACACCCCCTTATCTAAAGAGCCATTCTTATTTTCCAGAAACAAGAGCTGGGAGATCTGCCCATGATCGTATGAAAAGGTCACACAACAGAAACAGACCACATAACTCTGTTCTACATTACACGCTACACACTTAGAATCCCAAGATGCTTGGGAAAGAGAAAGCTGCTTCAGAAGTGCTGTAAACAGGGAAACCAGAGCAACTGCAGCAGGGCAACCACAGTGCTCCCAGGGTGAGGCACGAAGGCAACCCCTGTGCACAGGACGGGTGACAATGTCTGGAAATTCGCCCAGTCTCAGCATTCAAAGCAACCTTCCAAAAATCCAGGTTAACATGCCTTAACATACATGGTGTTCACTTAAAAGCCATGTGTGTAGTTTTTTTCCCCAAAAAAGGGAACGTCATTCTTCATCACAAGACATAAAATGTTTAAAGGAAAAGGGGAGACACAGGTATGCATTTTCTAGAGCCAACATAAAACTTAGCCGACACTGACGGTGTCAACCAACATGAACTTATTGTCTCCCGGTTCAGAGCCCAAAGGTCAAAGCTTAGAGTGTGGGCAGGGCCATGCTCCCTCTAAAGGCTCCAGGGCAGCCTCTTTCCCTGCCTCTTCCCAGCTTCTGGGGTGGCCAGCAGTCCCTGGTGATGCTCTGCTTGCAGCTGCATCACCCTCTGCCCTGTCACAGGGCTTTCTTGCATCTGTGTGCGTGTGACCCTCTCATGGATCTAGAGCCCAGCCTCAGCGGGTATGACCTTACCCTAACAGATCGTCTGAAAGTAGGGTCTTCATAGATCCAGAGTCACAGTCGTTGGTTCTTAGTGTGCTAACTTTAACATATCTTTTGCGAGAGGGTCACAACTTAACCCAAAATTGGAGGGGGGCGGGGGACGCAAATATGTAACATAGTAAAAATTCTCTTCAAGTAGACAATAATGAAGGCAATTTCAGTTAATGTAGCAAGTAATATTTTCACTTCTATATACATATCTGTGGCCATTACACACTGAATCAAAACACCTCAAAAAGGCTAACAAAATATTTATTTTGATTATTTTTAAATTGATTTCATTTTTTCAATTGAAAATATTTGCAACAAACATCCCTGATTCATAACTCCCTCTTATTAGTAAGAATGTTCATTCATAAATATACTGCTTGTATTTTGGGGGGCGGGGGCTGAGACTATTTTTATAACTAGAAATGAAATAAATGAAACCTTTTTTCTTCTTCTTTGTAAAGTCAGAAATCAATTTGCTTCTAAAGGGGTCTTGTCCTTTCAAGCCATCATCATCATAAAGACGTTTTATGATCTTTAATATAACGTGTGTTGGTACACTTAATTAACACTTAGGCACAACACTATTGTTACAGTGTATACTTACATTCTAATAGAGCTAAGAGTAAAGGATTTTACTGCAGTTCAAACATTCTTTTTCTGCTCGGTGTCTAATGTGTACAAATCAAATAAGCTTAGCATAATTCAGAACATAATAAAAATTTGATTCCTATCCTTTAGATTTACAAATGAAAACCATTTCATTTCATTATAAAACAGTAAAATATATGTACTAACTGAAACTGATTAAACTGATCATATCACTAAGGAAGATATTGAAGATTAAGCTATAAATTGTCTGATATTCAAATGACCTCTCGGATGGATGACCGAGGGTTCATTCTGATTTCAGAAGCATATGCCTCTGGTTCATATGATTTGCTTGCCAGACAGTGCCTGGAGACGTCTGTTTAGTATATTACTTCGTAATTAAAAAAAGGAAGACTACATGTTTCATAATTTGCTTATTTTTAGACAGCATGTAAACAATATCAATACAGCCTCTTTTAAATACCCTTTTAACATGCATCAGCATTGTGGCAACAAAGAATAGAAACGGTGAATGTTTGTGATGACCTCTAATATTAAGCAAAATACAGTGACTGTTTAAGGAATGGATCTAGATTTGGTATAAGCAGGCACTAGATCTAATACAGTCCATTTCTTTCTATCCTAAAAATCACCATCAATAATGGAAAATACCTAAAAACATAATATCATGTTTTAAAGACACATATATAATAATAATAAAAAAAAAAGCTTCTCTAGAACTGAGTCCAAAGGCCACTGTCTACTATAAAGGTTTTGTAAGTATAGGAAAGTAGTCTTACAGAATGGGTGATGAAACATCAAACCTCTGTACACATGGAAAGGACCACGTGCCTGAGCTACTCAAATCTAATTCTGACGAGAAAAGTCCCCTCAAGGTCTAAGTCTCTAAGATTCAAGGACACAGCTACTGCTCTTCCTTTCTCTTGGTGAAGGTAAACAGCATTAAATCTAAATGAGTTTTCGCTGAAATATATGCTCCGCTCCCCTCCTCTAATGTCCCTTTGCATTGACTATATTTGTGAAGACTGTGCTTCTGGTGCATTTAAATTAGACACCATCTTTTCCATCACCTGCAATCCTCAAATGTCACATGAACTACTGAAGTGTTACATATATTATCCAATGGGTAGGAAAGCACCAATGATGAACAATGAATAACACATCTTTTTAAGCAAACGGCCAGGCCAGACAGAACCAGAACTTGGGGGTTCTAAACAAACTAAGCAATTTACCAAGTCAAAAGAAATAGAAAGGACAGCGGGGGTTAGTACCAAATAATGGTGCATAGTAGAGCTACCATGTTTAATTCAATCTCAGATCCTGCTTTTTTTAAGACACATTATTTTATACACCATTAAAGACAAAGCCATCAGTTATAACTAGAAGTTTCATCCTGAAACCAGATGTTAAAATTTGGGAATAGGGAAATACCTTTTAAGAATTCAGGAAATGCAGTGTTTCTCCAATAAGGTCAAGTATTGGCAAACACTACTTCATAGTTATTCCTACCGCAAACATTCATTATGTATCCTTCATACCCACTATAATCACTCAAACAGCAAATAGACCTTTAAGAGTTAAGACGATATTGTGGCAACCATATAGAAAAGAAATGTAGAAGGCACTTGACTAGCTCGGCCAAACAGCACCCATCCAGATCACTTACATCCATTTAGGAAAAATAAACTTATATTTGGCCCTTTGGGAAACCAAGAGCATGTGTATGCCAAGTATTACCCGGTGGCCCCCAAGCTGATCATTTCCTTTGCATTAACTCGGGGCGAAATAATGACAGAAAGGCAATTGGCAGAAACACACAGCCCCCAGTTCTGTTTGATGCATTATCTGTGACAACACGATTAGCAAGAACCATTTCTCTTACACCAAAATACTGAGTCCAGATGTCAACCTGGTGCCGGGAAAAGACGCTGCACAGTGACAGCTGTTTGATGCTTCCACACTGAAGAGCTGCATTCTGACCAGACACATGCTCTGACCAGGAGACATCAGTGTATTCACAAAGACAACATAACCAAAAAGAACTCTGACTACCAAAATTAAATTAGCACACACATTTTTTTTTTAATCTGCCTAAGTCATAATAAATAAGGGCAGTTTTGCAGAAAGATGATAAAAGGACTACTGCATTTTATGTAATTAAGCAATAAGCATATAGAAGCAATTAAGTGTATAGCATGAAATAGCAATAAGCATTTAGCACAACACAAATTACTCAACACATTCATTTCACCACACTATTTTTTTTTTTAATGGAAAGAACTGGTGACCTAGATAAAGCACTGAATTGAAACATCAAAAAAAAAAAAAAATTAAATAGCAAGATGTAGTGGTTAACGTACAGCCCTTGAGCCAGGCCTGGAGTCTATACCCAAGGGTTCCACTTACCAGGTATTTGACCTTGCACAAGCAAGGTGACTTTTCTTACCAAGCTCAGTTTTCTCATATGCAAAATAAAGATACTAAAACCTTCACCTCATAGGACTTTGACTTGTGTGGTATATATTACTGCAGGAAAACTCCTACCTACTGCCTGGCACTGGGAAAAAGATACAAAACTGGTATGTGCTCTTTATCATCAATACCAGTTATAACATTATCAGGTACCTATTTCTCAAACATCTTTCTTGCTCTGAATTTCATAGTTCTTTGCTTTTGTGCCTTTCCTGTTACATTGTTATTCTACCTGGCCTTGTCTTTATTTCTATTGTATCTTGACTCAACCCACCCCACCTACTTTCAAAAACATCTCTGAACACCACCCCCCTCAGTAACTAATATGATATCAAAAAATATTTAAGTTCTATAGCACTGCTAGAGAAATACCTGGGCAATGAGTGAATGAAACATAAGTGAACATAATAATTCTGCGGGCTTGACACCTGGTATGCACTGCCTGGAACCCTTAGTGCTGATGAAAGTGAGTGACATAAAGCTGGGAGGCAAGTAGGGCCGGGGCAGCAAGAGGCCCCACAGCATTGCCATTTCCCTCCATACAGAAGGACACCTCTACATAAATGCTTCCACTCAAAGGAGACACAAATGTGCTTTGGTGGAACTCTGCCAGTCTGACCCTTAAATATCCTTATCAGGAAGAGTCAAAACTATTTAATTCATTAGAGGCTGCGAGTTTAAAAAAGCAGGAGAGGATTAAGCAATGCACACTCCAACAGTGGGCTACAGAAGGGCACTGTTTCAGTTAATACAGCTGCCTCTGCAATGGAAGAGGAAGAGAGAAGATACAAGATGAATGCATATGGAATCCCATATTAAAATACATATATACAAAAAAGAATTTTTTTAAGAGTCTGCCAACATTATATAAGCAAAAACAGAGTGACATTTCAAAGGACCCTCTCAGCAACAAGATGCATGGAATGAACAGACCTGGCCAAGAAATATAAACTGGCTGGGATATACCTCACAAAACAAAAGGAGGGTGATGGTGGCGATGTAGTCGCTACGTCGTGTCCGACTCTTGTGACCACATGGCCAACCAGGCTCTGCTGTCCATGGAATTCTCCAGGCAAGGATACTGGAGTAGGCTCCCATTTCCTTCTCCAGGCTGTCTTCCCAACCCAGGGATCAAACCCACATCTCCTAAATTACAGATGAATTCTTTACCACTGAGCCACCAGGGAAGCATGACCAGGGAGGGACTGTCCCCCAAAATAAGTAACCAGAATCAATTGGGTATGTTGCTAGAGAGAAACTAAGACAGCCTTCAGAAGTCAGCAATGAGTAGTCCTAGGTAGGAAGTCACCCTCTAATGGCCCAAAGCCTCCAACAGAGCTGACAAGCATGTTTACAGCCTGCCTTGGGCAGACGAGAGTAGGCTTGCCTGACCTGTGCAGACAGCCTGCCATCCTGAAAAAGCAGAGTTCAGCACTGACACTTTTCCAAAACACTCTACTCGATGTTTCTGGGCCTGGAAAACCAACCCAAGCATCGCTCTTGAGCACTGTTAGCTGCAGGTCTAGCACTGACACACTGCCACCGGCAGTGCACCAGGACTCTGTCTGTCCCCACTTCAGTCTCCTCATGGAAACTTCTGGGCTTGATTTCTCCAGGGGCAGGTCCTTATGAACTCCAGAGGTACAATGAAGACAAAGAACTTGTCTCTAAAACATATTTAACTTACTGGAATATAACTGGTATTCTCTCAGAGAGAAAGACAGGGGTTGGGTGGGGTGGGAGTGGGGTAGCTATAACATTAAACATTACTGTCTATCCCTGTTTCCTCCCAATTCCACTCAGAAAAGACTGATTTTAAACTGGTCCTGACCACTCTGAAAGCACTGCTTTGTTTGTACAAGATGACAATGAAGAAGAGATTTTTAAGGGTCATTTTCACTATACACTGTTTTATTTCAAACTATGACCTTAGACTTATAGTCCCAGTGAGAGACAACAATTTGTCGCTTGACAAACTGAAATTAAAAAAAAAAAAATCCTATTTTCCTGGCTGCAGAGAATATGAAGACCATCTCTACAAGTTTTAAACAAGAGAAAGACTATTCTTTCTTACACAAAGACTCATCACCTGCAAAGCTTTAAGTTAGTTTTATCCTTTCATTTAAAAATTGTTCCTCAAAATCAAAGACATAAAAAACCTCTTTGTGCATGCCACTCAGAGGGCCACTAACAAAGCACCATATAAAATGAGATTATGGATTATAGATCAAGATGCCCCCCCCCCCGAATGAATTCTTGGTGCCTCCTCACCAAACAACAACAACAAACAACAAAGCAAATGGGGAAGCATCCTGAGTCACCGAACATGCCCAGGATGGCTATTTGCCCCTCGAATGCCTTTTAATCCTCTTGTACTAGAGAGGTTATGCTCTGCCTCAAGTTTGTTAGGAGGGAAAACATATAAAACAAACAGGTTCTCAGAGAATGAGCAATGAAAGGAAAAGGCAAAAAACCAGAGAGTGAAAGGACAGACTTATGAAAATCACAGAGAACCCAAAACTGACCCTATTAAGCAAAGATGAAGGGTGTCAGGCTGCTGATGAGGTGCTGAGAGAGAAACAAGGCAGCCATCTTGGATAACTATGCTGGCTCAATACATATCCCAGTAAATCAACTCTACCTCAATAAATAAAAAAAAAAGTCTCAGATTACACTATAGTATATCCATTTATTCAATCCAGTTTTACCAGAAAATCCTCTTCCGTGTTGTTCCTTGAGGCTACGCAAGGAAGACTGGCTCTAAAGAGACTGAATGCTCTTCAAGTAAAGCTCAGTCTATAATCAGTTGTGCTGTGTTTACTGTCCTTTCCCTTCTCACATCAAAACCAACACCTGTAGGGCTATAAATTCCAAGTTTTGAAGGCAATTCCAAACACTGAAAAACCCTAAACTTCCAGTCATTCCTTAGAATGAGGGAGAAGAGGAAATGGCTGGAATGAAAACTCTGTATGATGCCACCATCATCTGGATTTTATGTCTTTTTGGTCCAGTATTATTCACTGAAGATAGTGAATAGATTTGTTAGAATCATTATTAGAACCTAAGAGTTATTAGAACCTCATTAGCAGAGTCCAATTACAGAAAGAAATCCATGCTCTTTTAGCTGAATATTCATACCAATGGAAAAAATAGAACCTTCTTAATCACTTTCATTATCAAAACAGACTCCCTGCTGAAGCCTTTTAATTGGAAGTCTACCATTTTAAAGACATTTGCATTTTATCAAACTATATTGACAGGACTAATAGAAATAGCCTTTTAGCTTCACATCTCCCAAATATGTGATGACATCTGCAGTGATCCACGGAAGAATAAAACAGACCAGGATAGGAAGCTAAGCCCCTAGCACACAAGCATCTGGTTGGAAATCTCACCGTGCTGGCAAATAGCCTTTCTCTCCTCATCCTTGTTATGTTAAAAGAGGGAAAGGATAAAAAGGGAAAGGAAGGGACCAGCATCACACCTAGTTTCACCATCAAACGTCCCAAAGATAAAGGGATGTCATTTACTAATAAATGAACAAAAATCAGAAGCAGTACGGATGTGTATGACATGAATAGGTTTGCATGCCAGGCATTTTCTACTCAAGACAAATGTGTCTCTCTCTCCCTTTCTCTCTTACACATACTCTCTAAACGTGTAGGGTGCCACAGTGTTATTGCCATGAGCTATACTTTGTTATTTATAGAGGCTATAAAAGTACACAGCACTTCACAAACCACAGAACATAGGCACTAGAGCCTGGAGGAACTCAGCCTAAATTAGACATGGACAGAGTGGTGAGGGAAACAGGAAAATATTTACTTGCACCAAATTCTTGGCAAGAACAATTCTGGGAGGCAGTAAGACAGGCACTATTAAGCAGTGATCTGTAGAAGGAAAGTTCACATAAACCAAAACCAACTCATCAGTAATCCAAAGCCTTAACTCTTGAAGGCCAAGAGTTGATACCATCACAGCAATTCCGTGGCCATTTCCACCTTTGGCATTAAAGATGAATTTTAGTTGTATAATATATGATGCCAAGTTCATCCAAGTGATATTAAAATAGGAACATTGACTAAACATCCACATACTTAGGTAAGAAAAGAAAAACAAGTTAAAAAATGATCTTATGGCCTTGCAAACCTAAATTACATTAAGTTCAGCCTTTACAAGTGACAGTTACAGAATTTTCATCAACCGAGGAAGTCATCAAGTCCTTTATCCCCCTAGAAAAATACAAGATCTGGGCTTCTAAAATGTCTATGAAGTATTTTCCAAGAAACAAAGAACTAAAAGATAAGAAATTCTCTGCACAGAGAACACATAAAAAGTTGCGTTCCCAGACATTCACAATGTACCCGCCCATCAACTGAATGAGCCACAGCCCAGGAAGGCCTTGGCCTCTCAACACTTAAAGATTTAAGGCCAGACCTTAATTTAGTGTTTCTCTGCACTTACCAGGGATTCGGCACAATGGACAACTTATAGCGCCGAGTTTTATTACAAAAGACTTGATAGCATTGCACAATTTTGTGATGCATTATTATTATTCCCATTTTGCAGGGAACTTGAAGGATTTTCTCAAATACACAGTAGGTGTGTGGGAAAGACATGAGCCAGACCCTCAGAATACCAATCACAAATACTCTCTTGATAACTTCAATTCTCAAATAACACCATAACCAGTCAAAACCAGCCAGGTTCATTTTCCTAAAGGCAAATCGGAAGTGCTCAGTAGTTGACCATCACGTAGAAACTAGCAACAATCTGAGGACTCCTCCACCTCTCAGGTCACTGAGGGCATACACAAGTTTCTGGGTGGTACCTTTCTATTAAGTACCAGAGAGTCCAATATGTTCACGGTGTGTTTTAACATTTGTAGCCAATATTGAGAAGAATCACCTAACTGATTCTGATGGTCTTTTCATAAATATCTCTTTCACCTCCCAAGGAGCAGGTTACCGATTCATTGCAAAAAAAAAAATCGGGCTTTAATCTCCTCTCATTCATCAATAGTGACACCAGCCCCCTTCACTATTCAAGGGGGAAACCATCTGCAATAGTTCTGCCCGATTTCCCCTGGAATTTCAGCTTTGACTGCCTAGTTTCTAAACCCTCAGCAATGGGAGCAATTTACCTCGATCGACTTCACCAGTCACTGCTGCAATTTAGCTAAGACATTTCCCAGGGGCCCATTAGAAAAGGTTCCAATTTGAAAAACTCACATCTGATCCTACAAACCAGTCCTGGGAACATCATCTGGTACCAACAAATTATTGTTTTCTCATCCCAAATTCTTCGCTTGCATACGGAAATGCAACAAGGAAATAAGGACAAAATTTCTGAAAAATATCTCAAATATACAAATATTAAAAGACATTCTGATAAAACCACAGCCTGCTCCACGCATGTCAAGGTTCTGCTTTGGTCTGGTTTTGTTATTTGACTCTACACCAAGCAAACTGAAGATGGTAGCCCAGAGCAGAGGAAGCCCTCGGCAGCATCTGCAATAGAGCAATATCAGAAACCCAATGAGGATGTGGAGTTGCATCCAGAGAAAACAACCATGAAGAGCCAAATCGTCCTACTAAAGGCCTTCACACATGCGCACACACATTGCACTGACTCAGTGAGCTAATAACCAAAAGCAAAGTGAAAGCACGTATTATGTGGAAATGGGCAAAGGTGTGAGAGCGAGCTCCTCTAGCAAGAGAAATGAAACACTTTATCTCAATGGGTACAAAGGTGGCTGCTACCTTCATTGCTGTTGCAAAAGCCATAGTATCCAGGTCGGGACTAAGTCTTATCCCATAAGCAATTTCATCATTATTTGAAATTGACTTAACAGACCTTGACACTGTATTTTAATAGGTCTCAACCTGCTTTTCTAGGATATAGGTACTTCTCAAACAATGTAGAAAAAGTGTCATTACCACTAAAAATAACTTTACCAAAAATTAAGTTAGTAACTGTAATAGTCTCAGTTTGAGATTTTTGTCCATACATTTTTCTTTGATAAGAAAAGCATCTACTATCAAATGTCAAACATCAATAAATCAATGAACCAACATTAAGTTAACACTGCTATTAATTACTATTAATAGAATGAATACTTTGGGGCACACATATGCTTGACTTTATATAACTTAATATAATGTGTTCTCTACCCGGAGAAATATCCTGAATCAAAATGAGAGTATTAAACATTCCTATGTACCATGAGTTCTAGGAGGCTTGCCACCTGAACATGTTTAGGAGCCAGTGATATATTCATAAAACTTAAATGTTTAGGAACAAAGCTCCCATTAGATATTAAACAAGGAACAAGACACATGACTTTAGACTCAGTATTCTGTTCTCTGACAACAGAGGTAGGCTAAAAATTCCAGGGATCTCTTATCTTCCCTAAGTATAATTAGAGAAGGTGTTTGCTCTTTAGGGCTATTATTTTCATCTACGTTTGCACAGTAAGTCAACAAAATAAGTGGACTGTCAGAGACACAGACTTCCAGATGATACTTTTACTTTATTGAATGTACCTCACAAAATTTGTAGCCACACACACCTCAAGCCAGAAGATTTTCTCAAGGCTAAGGTAGTAGATTCGACAGGATTTAGAATGCTACTTTGGAAATACTATTGTTTTAGAGCAGCGGTTCTCAAAAATGTAAACCAGAGACTTCCTGGCTCCTCTCTTTTCCTCCCTTTCACATTGTTTGTGCATGAGACTAGAATTTCTTCAAAAACTTCAACCAAAACAACACATCAAAACAAAGAAAATGCAGCAGCTGATAGGATTGGAGCTGTCTTCTATTAAGTCACACAGTAAACAGATTTACATAAAACAATAATGTGTCATTCCTCATTTTTTAGAAGTTATTTCTCATAAAAATTTATGTTAATAACGGAATTTTTAATGACCTAAATGTTTTTAAATGTCTCAGTCTTCACTGCTAATATGTATTTAATGTATCAATAGATATAAAATACATAAACAATAGTTTTGGGGGCCCTCAAAAAGTTTTGTTAACATACAGCAGTCTTCAAACGAAAGATTGAGAATCGCTTTTTTAGAGGGACTTGAAAGATTAAACTAGTTGCTGATGCCATAAAAAAGGCCCAGTGCAGGAGAGCTATAATGCGAAACCGCCTTATCAAAACTCTTTTAAACAGGAGTGTCATCTGCATAGACAAATCTAGTAAAAAGAAATCCTTACAGAAAATCAAAATGAAAACATCCACTTTCCTTTCTCTCCAAACGATTGTTTAACCCTGCTCTAAAAACAGTTCCCTTTCAGTCCCATCCTAAGTCTAGATTTGTGTACAATTATAATAGTACAAACAAAATGATCTATGCCTTTTTGATCAACTTAACATTGTATCCTAATCTTCCCAGCAGAAATATACTCTTTATAATTTTTGGTAGATACAGAATTAGAATGCGTAACTATATACAAATGTAAGAATTCAAACTGTACCCTTATGACTTTACTGAAATAATAATTCAATTAAAAATTTTAACACACCATTAATATTCAAGAATTTATATAAGCTAGCTTCTACTTATGGCTAGATGATTTCTGCTTTTTCTGAGAGACTGTCCTACAGTGAATATCTTCAGATACAAAGCTTGGCTCTTCAAGTCCTTTCCTTAAATAGAGCTTTAAGAGGGTGACAACTCTGATACAGATTATGCACATTTTATGAAGCCACCCACATCTTTAGCCAGTCTGACTGGTTGGTCCCAACAGCAAAGGATATTATGCCATTGCATATCCAATTTCTTTCACAATTATTCCTTGAAAATAAAGAGGATTTTACAAACAGGAAACCACCAGGAGTTCAATTTAGAAGTTGCTTAAGCGGGTCGAGCTTTCTGCGGATGAGAGTCAGCATCACGTGTTAGCCTAATGAGGAGCTCCGTCTGAGCGGGAGACAAGGTCTAAGGCAAAATCTTCTCCGCCAGACTAAGGTGCCTGAATCACTGACATGAATGTTAGGAGTTAAGATCTCTCCCCTGCAAATTCACATGTTGAACCTCAGGATGTGACTGTATTTGGAGCTATTACCTGTTAAGCCAGAGTACCTAGCGAGGGCACTCACCTGATCTGACTGGTGGCAGCATAAGAGGTGAGAAGGACAGACACCCACCAGGGTGGCACATGTACAGAGGTGTGACCGTATGAAGAGGATTCAGGAGGGCGGCCACTTGCAAGCCAGGGAGCCAGGCCTAAAAGAAACCACCCCAGTGCCACCCTGGATCCGGAACTTCCAGCCTTCAGAATGGTGAGACAATAAACATATTATTTAAACCATCTAGTGTGCGGTACGTTATGGAAGCCTTAGCAAACCAGTGGTTACCAACCTGTCCTTAAGGACACTGCCCTATTCTTCCTGATCTACTCCAAACCCTTCCATTGCCAGATAATGGAATCAAACTCCATGAGGTTAGGTTCCACCTGTGACCGCAAAGCAAGTGGAAGATCATGAGAATCTAGATTTCTTCTCACACCGAAGCGCTTTCTATCATCCTACAAGAACAATTAAGAGACTCCAAGATATTTCTGAGCATCAGAGATCTGCAATTGAATCTTCAATTTCTGGAACACGAGTCTGGAGAGCACTCAAAACATTCAACAGATTTGACCAACAACATATCTAGGTACAAGCATTTGCAGTATCCTATACCAACCATACCTGCTCCACAAGATCTGTGCCTTCAAAGAAAAACTGAAATAGGGTAATTTTTTTAAAAGTCACACAAAGGCTTTGAACAAGTAAAAGGAAGACTTGCTTCTGGCAGGGAGCTGAAGCTAATTTTAACAGCTTTCAGGGGAAAATGGACGTTGAATAAGTTCAAACAGCTAGCAAGACCAGAGAGATGCTAGTTTTGAACCCTGTTCAGTGCTCAGTGGTGCCCGACTCTTTGCGAACCTTTGGACTGTAGCCCACCAGGCTTCTCTGTGCATGGAATCCTCCAGGCAAGAATACTGGAATGGGTAGCCACCTCCTACACTCCAAGGGACCTTCCTAACCCAGGGACTGAACCGGCATCTCCTGCACTGGCAGGCAGAACCTTTACCATTAGCACCACCTGGGAAACCCCACAGATGAAGAAATGCCATCAAAACTGGAACTTCAAGTCTTCAGCTTTGAGAACCTAATAGAATGGAAGAGACTCCTGAGTGTAACAAGAACAGTTTAACCATGACTACATATTTCAGATGTCTATGTCTCTGCACAGCATCTATCCTTAGCACGTTATTTGTTTAGCTCTCCTCCCTTAGTTGACTCTTTCTCAGCTAAATGAGGAAGCAAACGGCCACAGATGAGCTGATGGCCAAAGCTTTCCCGCCTTGAAATTCACCAAAATAATCCACAAAACTACAGTTGGCCAAATGACAGATAAGCATGGACAACATTAGTTATTAACCCTTTGAGTCTAGGAATTTGCTTGATAAAGGAACTTACATACAAATGTTAAAAAGCACTTTTCTCCTCCAAATTCTTCATCCCTCACATAGAGAAACTGTTTGGGTTTGGAGATGATTAACTTAAAGTAAGGGACAGTGAGCTGTAATTAGAAGTTCTTCACCATGCTAATCTTATACACAATGACCAAAATGGTAATGGTAAGTGGCCTAGAAAACCATATGGAGATAAGATGAAAACAGTGATTTCCAGAAGCCCTCGTTAAGGTATACATGGAGAGCAATCACATGAAATCTATCTTTGAAATCATTATGTACTTTTAAAATGTGCTCTAAAAATTATGTTGTGCTATAAAAACATTGTGATGACGTACAAATTTGTTCAGAAGAGTTTATGATTACAATGCAGTTTGTAGTTCATCAAGTCCATATTATTACAAAATCAGCTATTAGTACATGTCTGGACAAACAGAGTCTCAATGTTTGATGGCAGGAAGAAATAACCAAAAGAGGAAAATGTTAGACAAAAAGGTAAAGGTGTTAGTTGCTCAGTCATGTCCCACCCCTGGTGGCTCTGACAATAAAGAATCTGCCTGCAACGCGGGAGACCCGGGTTTGATCCCTGGAGTCGGGAAGATTCCCCGGAGAAGGCAATGGCAACCCACTCCAGTACTCTTGCCTGGAGAATCCCATGGACGGAGGAGCCTGGTGGGCTACAGTCCATGGGGTCGCAAAGAATCAACTGAGCAACTTCACTTTTCACTTTATGTCCGAAGTGAAAGCGTTAGTATAGTAGCTCAGTTGTGTCTCTTTGTGACCCCATGGACTGAGCCCTTCCATGGGGTGGCAAAGAGCCGGACATGACTGAGCGACTGAACAATGCATTATCTTTCCTCATTTACTACACAGTAACTAGACGTTGTAACACCCATCTCACAGATTCAGAAACAGATTTAAAGTTAGTTATCCTCTTAATGTCTCAGAACTAGTGGTGGGCTGGTTTCAGACACCAGCCTAATTCAACCAGGCTAATCCTTGTCTCTTAAGGAATAAATAAGCAGGGATGGTTAATGAAGCTGTAAAGTAAAAAAAAAAAAAAAAAGGTCAGGTCCATCCACATTCATCCCTCTGATCAAACAAAAGTATTACGAGGTACACAGGAAAAATAGATGTGCATGTCCAAAGGCATATACAAGAATGTTCATCAGCATTTTATCATAATAGATCCAAGCTGGAAATAACTGAACTGTCCAATAATAGAACCGAAAAACAAACTATAGCTAATTCATATAATGGAATATTATACACATAAATCTTACAGGCACAATATTGCATAAAATAAGCCAAACCCAATAGGGTACTTAATGCATGATCCCATTTAGTGAAGTTCATGAACAGGTCGGCATAGCTAATCAGTGAGGATAAGGACAGCAGTTTGTTGTTGTTTAGTCACTCAGGGTGTTTGACCCTTTCGTGACCCCACGGAGCCTGCCAGGTTCCTCAGTTCATGGGATTTCCCATGCAATAATACTGGGGTGGGAAGCCATTTCTCCAGGGGATCTTCCCAACCCAGGGATCAAAACCTGTTGTGTCTTGCATCTCCTGCACTGGGAGGAAGAATCTTTACCACTGAGCTATCCAGGAAGCCCTTTAGAATCACAGTTACCCAACACAAAGCACGTGGTCTGGGAATAGGCACTTTCTGGGATGCTAAAATACTGTGTTGATCTGGGTAGTAGATACATGGGTGTATACATACCTAACAATTCATCAAGCTGTACACTTACTACACCTTTTACACATGACTGAGTGTTTTACCTCAAAAAGGTTTCTTTTCAGAACATGGCAAAGATAGGCAAAGTAATACCATTTACAATTTAATGAAGAAAAGCATATTAGTACTATGAATGTAATAGGGAAGAACCTTTGTATACTACAAGTTAATCACTCACTCATGGGATGCTGCCTATTCTTAAATTATATGTAGGGCCATCTCTGGGAACCCTGCCTCCTAGGTAATGAGTGTTAAGCTAACTTGCCTTTGTTTAGTTCACAAGGAACATCCTGACCATGCCTACCTATGAATAATAGCTCCAAGAAGAAATTAACACATTCCCTCCAGACTCTGGCCAGAACCAGGGCTTTCTCTTCTCCCTTTTTAGTATAAAAGAAGTCTGAATTCTATTACTTTGGGACACTAATCTACCCACCTTCTAAGTCTCTTGGCTTTCCAAAGAGTCACTGTTTCTTGCCCCAACAACTCATTTCTTGTTTTATTGACCTATCTTATGGCGAGCAGCACGAGTTTGGACTTGGTAACAGGAGTAGAATCCAAAAGCTACTTGGTATTTGTACCATTATGCAAATATTGTTATTTCTGGTAGCAGCTGGCAATTCTACCTCTTAGAAAATGAAGCTGTGTATCTAATTTGTTTGGGGGCAAGTAAACAAGGTAGAGGAGCCCAGATTTTATGTTGCCTCTGTACCTGAGTGGCGATAAGCCTTGCAGGGGAAGAATCCTGAGAGGAATGGCTAAAGCAGAGTGGTGGTAAGAAAAATTGAAGACATGGCAGGTCTAAGATACAAAGGGACAGGGGAAGGACACTGGAAGAACCAGAGGCGCGACACTCTGAAAACACAGCCTCTGCTTCAGAAGAATAAAGATAAAACGGGAAATATCAACTAGGATTCTCTAGTTTGTCCCCCTCCCTTTTTTTAAAGGTTACAGAAAATGCACTTACAGAACTTGCCTGCTATCACCCCCTGCCCTGTGGCAATCTGCTTTAAGATAATACACAGGTTTGAAGTACAGAAGTTGTTCGGAAAGCAGATGTGAGGGAGGCACCAGGGAGAGAGGCAAGGAGGACGAACAGGCAGCAACACAACTGTTGGGGTGCAAACACTGGATAATCCCCAAACAGAATGATACATAAAGTTGACACAATTAGGGCAGAAAGACTCAATCACTCGCTGCTTTAGATTTACTACGAATTTTTAAGTGATTTTTTTTTTTAATACCAGTGCCCTAAATTCTTGACTGCCTGCCGCATTAACTTGGCACAGTTTATAGCCTGCGCTCGAAACGTCTGGATGTTGGGAGGCTGACGGGAACCTGCTCTGCTGCTACATTCCTTACCCAGGGTCCTGAAAGGAAAGGTCCCTGTTCACTGTCTCTGAAATAGAAGGATGCTTGCTGAAATTATCCCCACATCCATGTACTCTGGCGGAGTGCGAAACTCCCTGGTTCGTAGGCCAGATCATTTTCCATGCTGGGAACACATCTCTCAGAAGCCAAAAATCAGATTACACAGAGTTCATAGGAAACCTCTTTTCTTATCTGCCTGAACTAACCTTCTCTCTTGGATGATGCATTCCTTTCATAAACACAGTTAATCAATTCTAGCCAACAACCCAAGGTTCAATGGCCTCAAATTGTCAAGGTTATATATAAGAATATGACAATTTGAAATGAAAATACTGAAGATCAGAGGCTGTAAAAGTCTAGCCCGTCTCCCCATAGGCTCCAGCACTCTCCCAGCTGAAGACGAAAACTCCAGACAGATTTACGACAAAAGCTCCTCTACTTGTAATTGGTTTGTAAAAACCAGAAGTTTATCTACTGCCCACCGGCATCTATTAGCTCTCGTACTTCAAAGGCTGATACAACGGCTCATTTGAGCCGTTGATTTGAGCTCTATAAATCCCTGAACATCCCTAAGTATTTCACCATTCAAATGAATAGTATTTTATTAAGGACAAATGGAAATACCCAACTTTTTTTTTTTTCAATGAATAGACTCTACCAAACGCAGAGTACGACTATTTGTGGGGTTGGATACCCTTGCATGTGTGTCTAATACTCCTACATCCATATAGTGCTTCAATCCCATTAGCAGCAGGCTTAAATTAATAAAATTGTTTGTCTTGTCAGCTTGTGTTACACGTTGTACAAACTTGTTAGATAATCAGCAGAGGCATGACAATTCATTATCCTACAGGGAGCCGGTCTGAAAACCAGCAGCTTCCGCTCGCAGACGGAGCCACCGCATCAAATGAGAGCAGCGTCTGCAGCCGGCTGCTGCACACTCTGAAGGGCACAGACACAGCAACTCTGCACGCAGCCTACTGTTACCAGCCGCCAACGAGATTTTATACTTCACTCCTCGATCCAAAGCACCTACGGCTGCCCAGCATTGGAAGGACTGCTTGGGATTTCTCAAAAGACAAGACAGACTTGACTTTTTCTGATCTTCAGACTGTCTGGCAAGGGTAAAAGCTATAGTCAGATTTTATAAGAGGTTTTAAAATGCTTGGCTCATATGAAACCACCAAATGTTATTCTTTTACAGCAAAGATTTTGGGGCGGGGAGCGCGTCACCCCACCTGAAGAGCAGAAGGTCTTTCTGCTTTTGCTTCCATCACATACCTCCACAGGGCAACTGCATACAGGTAGGCATCTAACTGTCACTCCACTGGGATCCGCGCTACCCAAGGTAGGCGATGCTTCACTGAATAAAGTTAGCAGGAACCTACTCGGGTATTTCTGGTGAAAGGAGGTAGATGTCAGGTGCAGAGTATACCTCTTGGCATCATTTACCCAAAACACAAATTGGTGGCAGATGGAAGACCATATTCCAGTTGCTTTTTTGTAGGTTACAGAGATCATCGCTACAACTCGGCCCCAGAGCTAAGGACAGCTATGCAAATCAGAACAAGTCGGTAGACCCCAAGGGATTTATCCAGGTCTAAAAGAAAGCTTTCTGGAAAGTGAAAGGGCTAATAAAAATAAGACCCACAACTTGAATACTTCTTTTAATGCTTATCGTTATTGACCCATCAGACTGGTAAAAGTTATGCAGGCCAAAAACATTCCCCAGGGATTTCCCTGGTCCAGCTGTTAAGATTCTGTCCTACACCAGTGCAGGGGGCTCAGGTTTGATCCCTGGTTGGGGAACTAAGATCCCACACGCTGCATGGAGTGGCCAAAATAATGAAATCCTAAAAGAAAACAAAACAAAACCCCACCCTCCTCCAAAAATAGTTTTCCCAAAGTGAAGGACTAGGGGTTCCACACTGGGGCTGGAAAAATCTGGTCATCCATCAAGTCTGTGGTACCATTTTGAAATAGTGCCTTTTTCTCTCTGGGAGAAGAAAATCATCTCCCATCTCACCGTCAGACTTGGCCATGTGGCTTAGAGGCCCCTTCCCCAAGGAGGGCTTATACATGCTGTTCTGCTCAATGTGGAGGGGCCAGTTAAATCGCCATGAAGTCAGTGCTTGACTGCCATTTCCTCTTTTCGTTCCACTATGATCTTGGCAAAATCCCAGATAATCAATGATCTGGTTCACAGCTACAGCCTACCTAGGCTGGATGTATGAATGAGAAATAAACCTCTATTATTGAAAGCTACTGAGCTTTTGTTACTGAAACAGAACTTAGCTTAAGTGGACCAAATAAAAGCTATAGGAAATTTGGTCCCCATCAGGATACTGACGCTACAGTGAAAAGCAACAAAACATCCAAAGAGGCAGAAAAACATCTTCCACAGAATGACGGCTCATTTTAGGTAGGCAACATTCTTACTCCATCTGACCTCCTCAACTGCAGCCCCATTTGCACTCAAGAAGATAATCTATTCAATTCCAACAGTGAAATCATTTTCTATCCCCAAAACAGACAATAGTGTGGTACAAAATGACACATCATATTCAGAGTGTCTAGTGTCTGTTTCATCTTTCTCTGCTTCCTATCTTGCTGTAAGGCTGCTAGATCCAATTCACTGCTAATTGATAATCTTCTTTGGGCTAAGTGTGAATAAAATATAAACAAATAGGCTCTGAGTTGTCAAGGGGGCTCTACTGAAAGCTAATTTTTACGAAGACAACTACTTCAGTTCTTCAGCAGTCAAAATTTTCCTTTCTCACTGTCATTTGGATAGGTAACGTATGACACAGAGGTAACCATTTTAGCAGGATTCAGTTGGCACAAAATTACATTAGCTGAGCCGAGTTCAAAAGAAAATAAGAGTTGAAGTGCACTTCAGTGTCAAAAATATTTTTGAGTCCTCAGAAGGCGGGATACAACAAATGATATCTTAACAAACAGAACAATGAAGGATAATCCTTAACGAACATAACATTGAGGGAAGGAAAATGCACAGACCAGACTGGTCCACCCTACTTTGCTTGTAAACTTTGGGTTTTTTGCCAAAGAATCAGACTTATCAGAAACAGGATGCACTGTATGTCTAGGCACCCTGTGAGCCTCTGCTGTCCTGCCCTCCTCCCAGTCCTGTTCTACCATCAATAATCAGAATAAGTAAGGATTTGGTTGGAGGCAGAGGGTTGGGAGTTAGGGGAGGAGGACTTCAATTTAAAACAAGAAAACGTCATCTCACTTTTCATGCCTAGCACACCTACACACAACATCTGGTTCCCAGCATCCAAGGCTCCAATGGGCCTGTTGTACACGACCTCTGCTCTTCGAGAGATTCAAGAATACTGTTTTCTATTATCAGGATGGCTGTTAGTAAAAGTCTCCCTCTTGATTACCCTCCCAAAAGTGCAGAGTACTCCTGTAAGAATTCAAAACACATTGCTCTGAACCCAGTCTCTTCTACACAAAGCTCTGAGCTGAGACACATGATAGGAATTTGTGATCCAGGAGGAGGTGCTGAACCTCTGGCCCTCTACAGCCCTGAAGAGGGACGTTATCTGTCCCTCAAAGCTGAGAGTGAGTTAAGACTACTGGGTCAATACCAAGTGTGTCTCCAAGCAGCCAAACCACATAAACAAGAGTTAAGGTGGGGGGAGGGGGGAAAAAGCACCTGATCAATGCTAAGCCAGCTGTCTTGAAGAACAACTCTCAAGACAGCAGCAGAAGCAGAAGAGGCCAAGTTAGAGGCCAAAGCCCCACACTTTACACCAGGGGCAGGTGGACAAGTTTCCACCCACTGGTCACATTGCTTCACTGCTAATCTGTTTTTGTGTGGCTGGTAGGCTAAAAATGGTTTCTACATTTGTCAGGGAAAAGTCCAAGAGGAGTATCTGGAGACAAGTGAAAATTATACAAAATTCAGATTTCAGTGTTCATAAGCAAAGTTCTGTTGGAACTTATCCGTGGCCACCATTTAGGTGGTGTCTCTGGCTGGTTTCAGCGACAACAGCAGAGCTGAAGAGTTGTGACAGAAACTGAATGGCCTGCAAAGTGTAATATTTACTAAAAATATTTACTATTTAGCCCCTTTACAGGGAAAAAAAAAATATGCCAACCCCTTCCTTATGCTCTCTCAATTCCCCTTCTGCTTCCCCCAAGGAAACAGCGTGTAGAAGCCCAGAGCTCACCACTGGAACCACCAAGGAACACAGCAGAGCAGTCTGCCTGGCAGCCAGGGGCTGGCTGGGGCTCCTGAGGGAAGTGGGCTGGCTCACTTTTACATTTCCCACGCCTGGCACACGACAGGTATTTAATAAATGTGTGTCTTTGAATGCCTCGTGAACATAAACATGATGACGGTTCTACAACTAACTCACCACACAGGATTTACCCTCCAAATTTCTACACACTCATTTTTAGAAACCACAAGATACCAAGAGAACTGAAGGAAAACCCACTCTCGATTTATATGGTGACCAGCATGCCCCGTCCACAATCCCTGCTGGAATCAACTCTTTGCTTCTATTAGGGACACAGTCTCCTAGGATGCTGACAGAGAGGAGGAGATGAGACGGGGTGAGGCTAAAGACTACAGCTCGCAACATGCCTGGCCGAGCTGGATCCCCGCCAGCGCACAGCCCCATCGATCAGATAGTCACAGAGAAGCGGGCAGAAAGGACGGCGGGCAGGGCTGGCGTCGGTCACACACTCGGATGCTACTTAAGATGCAGGCGACAGCTGCACCGGGTACCGCTCCCGCGGCCAGTCGGCCGGGGAAGCACCGGGCCTCAGCCTTGCTAAGAGCTCTGGCTGCAAACCTGCGCACGCTGTTTGGACAGCCAATTGCCTGTGACCAGGCCAGTTTCCAGAGGGTGCTGAGGAACCAGGAATGCGGAAGGGTCATTTGTTCATGCCAATCCTGGAAAACTGCAAGGACACTCCTGATTTTCCCAAGCCTGTCCTCACCAAGGACTTGCCAGAGCGGAAATACTGCTGTGAGTCCCACAGAACCTCAACAGCATTATCTTCCAAACAAATGAGGACTCTGAGGCCTGTCTCTCTACAAACAGCGTCCCCAGATCAAAGGAGGCGATACCCAAGGTTCCTTTCACCAAGTTTTGTATTTTTTAAAATCAATAAATTTGTCTGCCTTTGAAAACCTTCCCCATTCTAAGTCATCCCTCAAGACATATATATAAAACCAAGGAAAACACAGGGGTGGTACACAGGCAAAAAGGCGAGCTTCCACTCCTCATCTCATCTTCTCAACAACACAGATCTCTGCACTGTCCGAGGGGTTTCGTTGGTGGCACAGCAGTAAAGAACCTGTCAGCCAATGTGGGAGACTCAGGTTCAATCCCTGGGTCGGGAAGATTCCCTGGAAAAGGAAACGGCAACCTACTCCAGTATTCCTGTCTGGGAAATCCCAGACAGAGGAGCCTGGTGGGCCACAGTCCATGAGGCTGCAAGAGTCAGACACATCACTAAACAAGAAAACTGTCCTAGCCCACGGGCTACTATACCAAATGTCTTCTGGGATCACAGCCAAGCCAGGATCTATGAAAGTCACCTAGAGGAGCTAAAAATGCTTGTGAAGATGCTTCCTGACTGGAAGTCAAGGTAAAACAAAGAGGAGAGATTGAACAAGCTTTGACAGAACATGATACCAAAAAAACAACACTGCAGCCACTTAAAATGGATGTTTGTTTATATTCTTAATAATTCTTCAGATTGGCCTCCATAACATCAATAAAGCACCTAGAGTGGTCTCCTTCACCCAAGTCACTGGTAAAGCAAAAGACTCCCACCACCCACATAACTACCTATTACCATTATATACACCCCCAGAAGGATGACTAACTTGAAGGGAAGCCCAGCATGGCATCCAAAGATACCAATACAAATTCATCTCTTAAAGGTTATTTCCTACCTAGTACTTTTGACTTTCTACCTGTTTCTGCTGGGGGCGGGGGTGGGGGGCAGTAAGAAGGTGGTGACATCCTTTTCTTGTCAGAAGTGTCTAACACAGTAAAGCTCGAACAACAGGTCTAAAATCCCTTGTTCACTACTGTGAACTCCAAGAGGCTCTGAAAGCCCAAATTTGCATTTCATAACATATTTGATAGTGAATCTTCACCTAACCTGAACTTACATGCTGTAAAACTTCACCTGAACAGATGTGAGGTTACTTGAAAGTCTTTTATCCCATTTAGTGTGAACACACAAGTTTCACTGCAGATATCAATCTGTTTAATTGTGGGATTGCTAGCCACCCATCCCACTGAGGGCAGTATGTAAGTAATATTATTTGGACCATATAACCTTTGCTCCCAAGTTCAAATACATATGACCCTAATGATCTTTAAAGAAAGGACTGCAGGCCCATGTTTCCTGATATCTTCTTCATCACTCCCCCATCACTCTCCATCCTTCTATTCCTGGGAACTGGCACATGAGTGCCTCTGAAATGAAGTGAAAGTCACTCATTCACGTCTGACTCTTTGCAACCCCATGGACTATATACAGTTCATTGAATTCTCCAGGTCAGAATACTAGAGTGGATCGCCTTTCCCTCTTTCAGGGGATCTTCGCAATCCAGGGATAGAACCCAGGACTCCCGCACTGCAGGCAGATTCTTTACCAGCTGAGCTACAAGGCAAGGCCCATGAATGCCTCTAAATCCAACCCAACCTTCAAGCCTTTCCAGGATTCACTCCTTGATCCATCTGCATTATGTGTAACCCTTTACTGGATTAACCAACCTATATGCAGGCAAGTCAAACACTTTTGTCATCACACGTTTTGTTGAGTTACACCTCACTTATTTCCAACCCCTTTGTGAACATTCCCACTTGTGGGTGTGCCAACTTACCTGAAGCAGAACTTCTTGGGGTTACCCAGTCTCCCAAACCAGCTGCACATCTACTTATCCACCTAATTTCATTAATGAACCCTTATAACCCCAGAGCAAAATCAGAAGTCTCAATTGACAAATTCACATCCACTGATCTACAACTTAACCACCCTTTCCCCAGGTTAAATCAAACAAATGAACTTTGCTGACTCTTCCTGGCATGAACATTCTGGCCTCCTTTTCTTTCCCGTGTCTACCACCTAATGCAGAGTCTCCGCACCTCACTGTTCACACCACCAAAGCCACCTCACTGACCCTCCACTGTAGTGCCGCCTCCTTCCATCCGAAGGGCCCTCCCTCCGAGGGACTTCTCTGGTGGTCCAGAGGTTAAGACTCTGTGCTCCCACTGCAGGGGGCATGGGTTCAATTTCCGGTCCAAAAGCTAGGATCCCACATGCTGCATAGCGTAACCAATAAAATTTTAAATAGTTTTTAAGTTAAAAAAATAAAAGGCACTCTGGATATGCCCATCCTT
This sequence comes from Antilocapra americana, assembly GCA_007570785.1. Taxonomy (NCBI): domain Eukaryota; kingdom Metazoa; phylum Chordata; class Mammalia; order Artiodactyla; family Antilocapridae; genus Antilocapra; species Antilocapra americana. The sequence goes on from ML660771.1 coordinate 650,622, forward strand.
CTCTCTTATCACAACACCTGCTCAAAAACTTTCAAAGGCTTCTCAGCCCACAGAGTGAAGCCCAAACTACCCTTACTGTAGTTATCAAGAGTTTCAATTTTAGTTCTAAGCAACATTGTGCAGGCTTATCTTCTTAAAGCTACACAGACATCTGAATTAACAGGGAAGATTTTTAGATCTATCACACCCATGTCTATATATCCTCCCGCCCTCCTCAGATATTTGGAGTTAGTCAGGAGGGGTGCTGGGCTTCCCCATTGGCTCAGGTGGTAAAGAATCCACCTGCAAACGCAGAAGACACAAGAGACACAGGTTCAATCCCTGGGTCCAGAAGATCTCCTACAGGAGGGCATGGCAACCCACTCCAGTATTCGTGTCTGGGAAATTCCATGGACAGAGGAGCTTGGTGGGCTACAGGCCATAGGGTCACAAAGAGAGTCAGACACAACTGAACAGCTAAACAGGAGGGATGCTGTATCATGCTCTTTTTGTCACTGCAGCTTTGCTCCTTTACTTTTTAAAGCCTCTCCATGATTCCCAGGTACATGCACGATTTTTTTGCCATTTCTGCAGAAAAATTTTAGCCCCAGCACCCACTGATGCCTTGCACCTTTCACTCACCTACCTTCTCATTTCTTCTAAACCCACCTCTTTCAACACATCTTGAAACACTTTCTCTTGCCTCTTAACAATTACAGCAATCTCTAAACAACTAATTCATGAAGGTATGTGATATTATATTCTACTGAAGTGGGAATGTTTTATAAGACACTTGTTTTTAAAACTGTTCAAGCTTGCTGGTCAACTATTAATAGATTAAAATTTAGAGGAAGACTTCTAAACCCTTTTCTAGTCTCACAAAGTATGTTAAGCTTAATTCTCACACACGTAATTACGGTATCTTTTGAAAACCTGTAAACTGACTTTAAAATTACTTCTGCCATATATCCAGAGACAGCAACTGCAACCCACTCCAGTACTCTTGCCTGGAAAATCCCACGGCCAGAGGAGCCTGGTAGGCTGCAGTCCATGGGAACGCTGAGTCGGACACGACTGAAATGACTTAGCAGTCTGCCATGTATCAGAGGACTAATATACTTCATGGCTATCAAATCAGATAGTAACTGCCAGGCAAGATACACACACCTGGCTGGGGAGGTTATGGTTCAGTACCTAAAAAGGGAAAGTGGTGTCCTGAAAGCATAATGTCATGCACACCAGCGTCACACCTCAGGCACATCAAGGAAAGGTGCCAAGACCAAGTGTGAGCAATCACATTACTAAGTATTATGGTCTGTATGCATGGAGTCAGAGGCAGGAGACAAGAGACCACAAAATGAACATTACCAGGCTAGGAGAGCAGAAGGAGCGCAAGCACAGTCAGCCAAGATGGAATGGCTCTTCCAAGTGCCCAAACCTCGCTTTGATGTCCTGTTATCACACAAGCTTGAATTTCCACTGAGTCAGAAGCAAGGTGAAAGGAACAGACTACCTAGATGACTAACAAGGACCTACTGTTCGACACAGGGAACTCTACTCAATACTCTGTAATGACCATATGGAAAAGAATCTTAAGAGTAGATATATGTATAATTGAATCACTTTGCCATTCACCTGAAATACACATTGTAAATCAACTATACTCCAATAGAATTTCTTTTAATTTTTAAAAAACAGGTTAGTACAACACTGACTTGGGCAACTGATACCTACACACTTAAGAAATATCTCAAAAGGTCAATTGTTTTCTAATCCAAAGCAACAAAACACACACATAAAGGAGCAAAAAGTGGGGGACAATAACGACATTTGGGTCATCACACAAAAATATATTAATTATACCATCATCAAGACACACTGTTCTCCCCTATTGTCAACCAACAGTTTCTTCCTTCATTAGCCAAATAAAAGGCAAACAAACGGGAGAAAGACCACATGACAATACAAGGTGGTGACATTGATAATGGAAAGGCATGAGTTACCTTCAGCTAAAGAACTGCTAAAAATTATGACAGTGGCATGTCCTGAAAAATTAATCCGTGTAAGAAAGCACCCTGCTGTGGGCCTACACAGGCAAGAGTCATTTCCTCAAACCATGATGTTCAGTATTTTCCAATGTGTCAGCCAGGCTCTGATAGCTGCTGTCAGTGGGGGCGGGGGGGAGTGGCGGGCCGGGAGGTTCTAAAGGATTTTCCAGGCCAAACATCAAGTTTCTGGATTATCTGACTCTAATTTGCCTCTAGACTGTAGCTCAGTTCAGTTCAGTTGCTCAGTCATGTCTGACTCTTTGCGACCCCATGAATCGCAGCACGCCAGGCCTCCCTGTCCATCACCAGCTCCCAGAGTCCACCCAAACTCAAGTCCCTTGAGTCGGTGATGCCACCCAGCCATCTCATCCTCTGTCTTCCCCTTCTCCTCCTGCCCCCAATCCCTCCCAGCATCAGGGTCTTTTCCAATGAGTCAACTCTTCACATGAGGTGGTCAAAGTACTGGAGTTTCAGCTTCAACATCAGTCCTTCCAATGAACACCCAGGACTGATCTCCTTTAGGATGGACTGGTTGGATCTCCTTGCAGTCCAAGGGACTCTCAAGAGTCTTCTCCAACACCACAGTTCAAAAGCATCAATTCTTCGGCACTCAGCTTTCTTCACCATCCAACTCTCACATCCATACATGACCACTGGAAAAACCATAGCCTTGACTAGATGGACCTTTGTTGACGAAGCAATGTCTCTGCTTTTTAATATGCTGTCTAGGTTGGTCATAACCTTCCTTCCAAGGAGTAAATGTCTTAATTTCATGGCTGCAGTCACCATCTACAGTTATTTTGGAGCCCCCAAAAATAAAGTCTGCCACTGTTTCCCCATCTATTTGCCATGAAGTGATGGGGCCAGATGCCATGATCTTAGTTTTCTGAATGTTGAGCCTTAAGCCAACTTTTTCACTCTCCTCTTTCACTTTCATCAAGAGGCTTTTTAGTTCCTCTTCACTTTCTGCCATAAGGGTGGTGTTGTCTGCATATCTGAGGTTACTGATATTTCTCCCAACAATCTTGATTCCAGCTTGTGCTTCCTCCAGCCCAGCGTTTCTCATGATGTACTATGCATATAAGGTAAATAAGCGGGGTGACAATATACAGCCTTGACGTACTCCTTTTCCTATCTGGAACCAGTCTATAGCTAGAGCAAGTCATTTCCAGAGTACACAAGACCACAGAGACATCCCTCAATAGCCAACGCCAATTCCTTGAAACACCGTGCATGACTGGAACAAGGCATTATGCTAACTGGCCTGTGAGTACAAGTTGTTGTGATCTGAAGGAGTGAAAAATAGAAGCAAAAATGATTTCCTGTCCATGATTCCTCGGAGAGACAAGGGCTGGAATTGCACGAGCAGTCCTATACTTTAAGAGTCCTTTGTACAGCACGTGTGCTCTCCTATCCAGAGCACAGGACACACGGACCCTGGCCATTGAATCAGAGGGCACTCCAATGTGCCTACAAATTTCAAAGGAACAGAGATGTTTGTCACTTTGAAGAACTTGACCAACCTGGAAAAGAGCTCCGGTAATCACATTTTCCCTCTGTTTCTATATGAACTCTGCCACCCAAGACACACAAAGATACTTTATCTGTACTGAATGCAAAGGTATAAAGTGTTTATTATTCTGAAATTTTTAAGAGACGTATTTTTTAAGGCCAGAGAAAATACAGAACAAAATGTACTAGTAAAGAATACAGCACACCTTGCTTCTTAAGTCATATTGATTACCTAGAGTTACATGTTACAAGCACAGACTGAGATTCTGAGATGGAACATTAGCAGCCTGTTAGCCATTTCTGCAACTCACTGATCACAGACTCAAAGTGGCCAGTCACTGCTGGGAGATGAGGGGAAGAGGGACTGGACATCAACAAAGCCACAGAAGCCAGTGCATCAGGAGGTATTTTTGAACTACCAGAAGCCAGCTATCAGTTGTCTAGCCTGAAGTGCTACCACACTCACAGCATCTGCGTTCAGAGGATGCAAGGAAAAGAAAAGGGCAGCCACACAGGGCAGTCAGAAGCATCTCCCAATGAAATAAGGCTCTGAAAATCAGGAAGGAGGGAGACTTCACTCCCCCAGCAGGATGTCTGTGTTTCCATTCTTCCTTTCCATCTCTCATGCCCTCCTCTGATGAATGTGTGACATTACAAACCGATTTCTCATTTAAGCCTTCATTGGTTCCTGCTATTTCCCTCCCATCTCTACAGCTGGAGGGACAACAACCGGTTGTTATGGAAATGGATGTAAGACCACACGGGCTCCAAAGCCAGGTTAGCTGCCAAGAAAGAGCTGAATGGAATGTGTAAGAAAATGATAGACCTCTGCCAGATTCTCTAAGACAGTGCTATGACCAATACTAGACAGTTTTTAATTATTTCTAAAATTGTGAGGCACTGCAATGGCAGGCAGAGACTGTGCTGTGAAACAAAAAGGGATTTCTAAAAAAAAAAAAAAAGTGTAATTCTCTACCAAGACCACTTCTCGCAAATACTTTACTATTTGCCTCTAGAGTATGAGAAAAAACAACATCGACAGAGGTGCGCACAGCTTCTTCGGCAGTGATGGTGGAGAACACCCTCTGAGTACCTGCTGGGAGGCCAGACACACAGGAGCTAAGGTGGGGGGTGTGGGGGCCTCTGCTGCTGCCCCCAGGCCTGATGCCACTCTCATTCTTCAAACCCTTACTGGCTCAGCCCACCCAGGACTACTACTGACCAGACTCTGTGAGGTTTCCGGACTTGGAAGGGTTAACACAGATCTAACTATGTCTAAGATGGAGCTACTCACTCCACACAGGAAGATAAAAATCACTTTTAGGTAAAATTGTAGCAGGCATTGGAAAGAGAACAGAAAGTGAAGTATATCAGTCCTAACCTCACAGATAAAAGAAATGGAATCCAAATCAACCAACCCTTCTGCTAAGAAGATATGTCTCTGCAACATTACAAATCATTGATGGCATGCTACAAAAAGCATATGACACAGAAGATTTTGGTAACCAAAGCAGTTAAAATTCTGAAAATAAGACATAGCAACATCCTTAAAGCTTCTACTAAAGGAAACAAGGGGAAAAAAGCCTGAATCTACAGGACAAATTAAGTCCCTGACTTCATCCTTTTCCCTAATCTTCACACAGTTGAGTGACTGCATCTTCCCATAAGTATCTTTCTACTTATCGTGTGTGTTTAAAAGATTAACAGTACTATTTTTCTATAGTTTAAGGTTCTTGGAATTAATCTCCCTAAATATCAGTTTATGAATGTAACCAAAGTTTAAAAAAAGAAAGCCTGCTCAGGGACTACATAATTTGTAAGATACAGAGACAAGGCTTAGAGAAAAAAATTGCGCTTGTGGTCATCTTAGAATTTACTTGAAGGAGCCATCCTTACGACTCAGAGGGAGGCTTTTTGTTTTAAATAAGCAAGAGTTCTATTTATTCTCCCTCCAAACTCTTGTCTTTCCACTATCCATTTGGCACTCCACAGAAATCATTTCTCTTTCTCCACCTATACATCTGCATTTACAGGAAGTGGACCAAGATTTAAAGTCATAACCTAATAAAGGACTTTATCAAGTACATTATTTTCTTGATCACACACAGGTGATTCTTTGGAGAGAAAAGACACGACAGCTAAGGGGGAATGAGCACATCACTTACCGATTCACGTGAGAACCTAGTTTAAAGTGTTTCTTGTGCAGGACAGGCCAAGAGACAGACAAAAGTATCTTCTCAGGCGTAACATTTACTTCACGTTCATCGTCTGCGCAACACCTCTACCTTGGTCATGCAGGGTGGTCAAGGGTAAAAACGGACTTACTCAGCAAATGAACATTTCACCATAAAGTACACTGATTTTTTTAAAACATGTCACTGACTGGAGACATATCAATACGTTTTTAGAGAGTGATACAATTAACATCACTGTGCAAAGTTGTTAGAGCTTACAAGTGATCAAGCGTTCATGATACAACTTCTGATCGTCATTATCATTCAGTTTGCTCCATTAGCTTTTCGTTCCAACTCTGTTTAAAAACATTAAATTTTCAAAAATGATGCATTGCAAAATTTTGAGTGAAGAATTCAGTGAATTTTATGCAGATACTTTCTTACTGTCCAAGCGACATTTATACTAGTGCCTCAGAAGATGATAGTTCTTCAGAATATAGTTTTGATTCAGACGATGTGAATATCGGACCAACAAAAAGCCAAAAAAAACCTCAGTGACTGCTTCTGATAGGAAAGTGAAAATGATACTCATAGTGCTAGAGAATGCTCCTTTGCTACTAAAGAAAAGTGAACTGAAGACAACATTTCATGAAAATTTGAAGACTTTACAGGCATGTCAGGTGTAACCTCTGAATCTAACACGCTGCAAAGTGTTAGTGAAATAACAAAATGAATTTTGGCTGGCCAAAAGAACAATCACCAGCCACCGATGGCCAATAATGAGTTTAATATTATACCTTCAATACACAAAGGGAAGCAAACAAACAGGTAAGGTTACAAAAGAGAACAAAATGAATTAAAAGAACATGGAGGAAATAGGAAAGAAGAGGAGCCTAAGTATATTTAGCACACCTTCAATATCTATTAATTATAAATATAGATCTTCCCTAAATCACCGTTAATTGCAAAGGGAATATTCATGATCACTTTGCCAAATAAACAGATGTTTGACTAAACTTATAACTTAATCACCACCATGAAAGATTATAATCTACTATCATTAAAAAACACCACATACAAACGTAATTTAAAAGAGTTTTTAGGGCAACTCTAAGTTCTTCATTAAAACCAGCATCATTACACATTTGAAAAATATTTGTATCTATGTGCAATTTACATAGCTGTTGATAAAAGACAGGTGCACGGCCTGCAAAATGAAAAGGAACCTCAACAGCAGATGGGACTTCTCCCACTCAAACCACCATGATTATCTTGGCCAATTTCAGTAAGGAAACCACTCAAAATTACAGTATGCTCAAGCTGTAAGACAGTCCAGGAAAGACTGGCATACATGGTTAAAGTGAACAAAAAAGAGAAAACCACCACACCACAAGTCAATACTTCTTCCAAAAGCTAGAAACCATAAATAACCAGCTTCTTCCTGAGGACCAAGGTGACCATCTCAACACAACAACCTTCACAACTGAATACAGTCTCTGTAAAACATGGCTCCAGTGCTTTTCACAAGAACAGCTTCCAGAGGGACAAGGTATAAAGATGACAGTGAGGACACAAGAGACAAGAGAAGGAGGGAGAGGGTGCTGACCTTTCAATGTAGAGCTACCAAAAGGCCGGGGGCTATTTTGCTAGAAAGTAAAAACATCACCTTCCTCCCTGGCATCTGAGTAGTGACAGTAAATGCTTGCTGACATTCAGCAAAACGACAAGAGCTGCCTGAGGAGTGGCCCTCACAAAATGTCTAGGTAAAAAGCAGAGTTTCATGGGAAAACGCTTTACAGACTAAGGTTCCTGGACACTGCAAAGCACCTCTTCAAAAGGAAGACATCCAACAAATGACCAACACCTTACGAGTCTGTGGGGCTTCTGACCAGCATGTAATTTAGTTCCAATCCCAGCAATAAGTTCTGCACCAATCTTTCCAGTCCATCATCTTCCTTTTCGCCCAGAGGGAAGTAACATAGTTGTTTGGATGAGAGGTTGGGTCCTACAACAATGGATTTGACTGAAAGGTTTAAAGAGAAATCCCTGAAGTAAAAATAAAATTGGGTGGAGCGGGGTGCCAAGTGTTAGCACCATATCCCTGTCAGAGACAGGCCTCTGTTTGGGTTTCCATCTCATGAGAGGCACAAGCAAGACCAGCCCCAAAACCCAAGTGGAAAGAACAGGTCAAACCTTATTTCTTCTCTCCTTTGAGTCTCCTTTGCATCCCTTCCGGCAGGGAGCATCTATGTTGCCTAGTTTAACCTGTGCTGGAATTCTTTCCACTACCCGATTACGAATTTCTGACCATGGAGGCTCCCTCTTGTACCTTTGTAGCCCTCCCTTATCCCCAACACATTGTTCACAGTAAGGACTAAGTACCCACCGGAAGAACTGTACTGCTAGAAAATGTCTGATCACTGCAAACACCCCTATGATGCACGCTTTGCAGAGCACTTTCATACACACAGCAGGACATGGTGCTTACCACACTCCCCCTACCCCATCCCCGGCAAACTGCTCTTTTAAGTATGACAAGTTAACATGAACTTCATACTTCAGGGTTTTAAAAAAAAAAACTGCAACACAGATGAGTAGGTTCAGTGGACCTGGAATGGTAAGTCTCCTAAGTCCTCCAGAGAAGCTTCTTGCCTCTTCAGAATGTGAAATGCCGAGTTACTACCCCTAGTGACCCTCAGGGAGAGTGACAGTTCCAGAAGCTCAAAGCTGCTGAAAATGACACTAATTCCGCCCTTTGGTGACATGACAGTGGAGAACGAGAAATACCCTTTCATTTGAAGCAATTTAAACATCAGCCAAAGACACATCTCAGAAGCACAGGGTGTCCTCTGGTCTTGGTGGATCTGGCTGGGCTCAGTCCAGCTTTCGTGCCCACTTTCACACACTGACCCTCACGTTACAACATCCTTCGTCTAAGGCTGCCACACCCAGCCACCAAATGCCTACCAAATAGAGCTCTTCACCTAAAATTAGAAAGAATACCTTCCTGAAGTCCCTGTAGGACTTATCTTGCAGCTAAAGAAAAGCTAGGTGGTGAGTCTTTCTGCTCAGATTACCAGAAAGACAATCTGGGAAACTGTCCAACCCCACAGGGGTAGCATTCAAGTTGAGAACAATGGAGAACAAGACAGCAGAGCCCAGCAATTTCAGGGTATTAGTTTTAACAATAAGGAATCCCTTACCTGACTCTGGGGAAACACTGTGGGAATTAATTGTGAGGCCTTTAAACATATCCAAGTTCTCCCCGCAAAGAACCCTAAATAATACAGTGTTATCATTTATTAGGAACAAAGTTCAAAAGTGGAAAAACCTACTGAGTTCCATTTTAACAAAGTGGTCTTTTAAAGTCACCTGCGGAAGAGAAAAGAAAAATATGGTCTCTCCTAAGGGCTGTAACAGACACACAGCTGAAGGCAACGTTAAAAAGTGAGGGTGAGGGGGCAAAGTGCTGGCCAAGAAGCACGACTACAAACTCAGGCATCTACAATCTGTTTGAGAAGAGTCACCTGTGGTACAACAAGGCCTGCGCTGCGTTGCGGAGAGGGATGGTTTTGGTTCACTCCCGGGCCTTGTTGTTAATTCCCATAGGTAATTTTAAGGCAAGGCTCTTTTTAACAATGTTAAAAATAAGAGAGAATTCCCTGACTGCCCAGGGGTTAAGACTGCACTTTCACCTGGCTGAAGAAAGTAAAGGTGAAAGTGTTTAGTCACTCGGTCGTATATACTGTCCATGAGATTCTCCAGGCAAGAATACTGAAGTGGGCTGCCATTTCCTACTCGAGGGGATCCTCCTGACCCAGGGATCGAACCCAGGTCTCCCACACTGCAGGCAGATTCTTTACCATCGAAGCCACTTGGGAAGCCCTGGTCTGGGAACGAAAATCCCACCCGCTGTACAATGTAGCCAAAAAGGAAAGAGAACAAACAGAAGACAAAATGAAAGGGGCATTTCAAGAAGCTACCTTGTAGAAGAAACCAAAGAAGAAGAAAAAAGAAAAAATTGAGACAGGCTAGGGCCTGGGACCCTCTACCTGAGTGCGGCCACGTGGACAAAGGGCTCCTGAACAACAGAATACAAAGAAACTATACGGCACTAAAAGTAACTGCATGTACCAACTGTGTGCAGCTGGAGCAAACAACAAACGAGATACAAAGAGGTCACAAACTTACCACCATTGGAGGTGCAAAACCTCCGGAGGCCCACACACAGGACCACAAGGGGGTGGACAACAGACCACCCAAGGTGAGCCTTCTGCACAAGCCACTGATCCTCCCCTATCCTCCCCGCAATTAAGGAACCAGCTCGCCCCCCAACCCATCTCAAAAAACAAGCAACCCACCCACCTGCCCCAGGAAGCAAGCAAGCATACCTGTTTCTTGTTCTCACTCCCTCCTGCTGCAGCAAGAGCCCCTAAATGTGTCTGGCCTCTTAACCTTCTCTTGATGAAACAGTTCAAGAAGCCAGGTTGGTACCAAAATCACATTCAATATTTAAAAGTGTCATTTTAATTTCTTGAGAAAGTTATACATAGGATAAGCCAATTCTGGGAGTGAAACACGTAAGTATCTGAAAAGTTACAGGCATTCCTGATGGAAAATTAAAGTTTTCCACATAAATTGGAATTGTGAACAAATCAGGATGCATTATTGCTTTTAAGGCAACCACTGGCCCAAATCACAAGACAGAAACAAAGCGAGACATTACTACTGTTAATGATTACCACTCTTACGCCAAGTCTAATGTGTAGGGAGGGGGTGGGGTGGAAGTGGAGGAGTCCCTATGGGAAGGAGCAATGTTCTGACACCAGCTGAGTGTCCTGCAATTTAACACAACTCTGACACTACCTGGGGGCAGGTTAAGGGAAAAGTCCTCCAAGATTTCATCCCCACCCTCACCTTTCAGAGGCCAATCACAAGAGTCCAGGTTGTTATCTGTGTTCCTTGCCGAATGGCTACAAACTACAGGTTCCAACAACTTTCTTAGATGTGATTAATTTGCTGGCGCAGTCCATAGAATCCAGAAATACTTTACTTACTAGATTACCAGTTTAACATAGTAAAACTCAAGAATAGCCAGACGGAAGAGATGCACAGGACAAGGTATGGGGACAGGGCGCAGAGCCTCAGCGCTAGCTCCAGGCCCTCACCACTCTCTGCTCGCCAGTGCGTGTCGGATGACCCGGAAGCTCTCCAAACCCAGCTCTTTTAGTTTTTAATGGAGGCCTCTTTAAACAGGCATGAATGATTAAATCATCGAACACTAGCAATTGGTCCAACCTCCAGCACACCCTTCCCCCTGAGGTCGGGGGATGGGACTGAAAGGGCCAATCTTCCGATCACAAGGTTGGCTTTCCTAGCAACCAGCCCCCCTCCATCCTCAGGCGAAGGCCAAAGTCACCTTATTAACATAACAAAAGGCAGCTTTAGAGCCAAACAGGGACACAGACTAAAAGATATGTGTATTATAAATCACAATATCAGAACTATAATGATTTTCTCTCCCTATCTCCAGAGGAGACAGAATATGCAATAATGTTTTATAGGGAAAGAGCTTTCCAGAAGGGAAATATTTCAACTTTCAAGAAATGAGTGGCTACAACATCTTTATTATGAAATAACTGAAAATTCCCCAAACTGCTAAAAGAATAACTGTTTCTATGCAATTCCTACGGCAAACTTAACAAAATTTACAGCTACAAGACCTTATTTGGGTTAGATGCCACTGCTTTTAACCATAAGACCCCCACCCAGAACCCATCTCATCAGATTCCCAGATCTACGACAGCCACCCAGGAAACCCACACACACAAAAGGTGGTACTCAACCCGAGTGACACATCAGAAGCATTTGAAGAGCTTTAAGTAAGGGGGCAGGAAGAGAGAGAAGGTATCTGGGACCCATTCTTAGAAATTCTGACTCAGTAGACCTGGGCACATAAGGTTTTCAGAGATCCCTAGATGATCCGATGTGCAGTCAAGGGCTGAAAATCTCTGCATTAAAAACATCGACACAACATTTCCACTCTGCACTGCTCTACTGATTGAGCCGTGCTGCTAGAGAGTCTGACCATAATCGCTTCTGTTCCGTGACACCCAGATGAGTTGCTGTGATTCTTCGGGGCTGTAATTTAGTGGAGTTGAGACACTGATGAGTTCATGGCTTTGTTTCTCATTAATCTTTTACTGTGTTCCAAGCTGTGTTTGCTTTTCTTTCCATGATTCCAAATCAACACGTTAAAAAAAAAAAATCAGTGTTTAAAAAATACCCAAGCCGCAGTCTTCTTTTTGGTTAGCCTTTTGCCTTCAAAAGATGCTTGATGAATAAAAGATCCCCAGCCATTTCCAGCCCCACCCTCCCCCGGCCCCAGCATAGAGGCACTGCCAAGCTTGTGTCCATTACAAACAAATGTAGCCAGTTATCCTTACACAGGAGAGATTGCAGAAATCTGTTTTACTCGGAATCTTAACACCTAAGATCTGTGCTTGCAGGCAACAAATAGAATTTAATTATGGAGAGCAACCTGAACACTGGCTCAACAAAGAGGGATCTGCCAAAAGCTGCTGGTGTGCTATCGACTAGCAAATACTGGGGGTTGTGGGTAGGGGTAGGAGGGAGGATGTACATGTACATGGGAAGGGGGTCTCCCCACCCAGAGGCTCTCTCCTCACCAATCTTTTCACCACGGTGATTTCAGGACTTGGAACCCAAGATCTGTCATCTCCTTCCAGAGCAGCATCTAGAGACCATGATTATCGGCAATTAGCCAGGCAGAGGCAGGTGCTGAGAAATTTCCAGAACACCTTGGCCAGGAAATTAATCGTAACAGAAACCCTCATGCCTCGGACAAGAAAAGCCCCCAGAGCAAGAGGTCTGGGTCCAATTTGCTACATGGCATTTTCATTTCTACATCTCTTCCATGGTCCTTCTGAGATTGGGGGTGGGGGGTGGGGTCAGGATGTTAAGTCTTATCCACTGTTCAGCTCAATGAGTTACTGGCCTTTGGAGGGGGGCATTTTAGGTGAATTTATTACCACCTACCCAGGGGGAGGGACAGCTAAAGGCTTCATTAAATCCAGAAGAGTTCAAAGCTGTCCCTTGAGGGTGGAGGCCAGAGGCCGGCAGATGATTATTATCACAGAAATCATGGCAGTTGTCTGGCCCTCAGAAAGCACCCAGCACTGGGGAGAAGCAAGTTATTAAAAAAAGACAATAAAATAAATAAATCAGCCTTCTGGGTTCACATAAATATTTCGCTAATCAGTTAAAGGACAGTAAAGGGAATATAGAAAGAGTGCCTAACATTTAATGGGATTTGGGAAAAATATTACACTTTCCAAAAGTTACTCAAGTGAGACAAGGAGTCTATGAACTAAAATTACTTTTCCAAATGGCCAATATACTCATTTCTTCTTCAGGACCACAGGGAGGAACCCACACACATGACACAGTATCACAAATGATCCATCAGCCTGGTCTGTTCTTTCTCTTCAGAAAAAGAGAACACAAACCCACAGCTCTCAGGTTCATCAACATCAAACCAGGGGGAGCCAATGTTACTCCAAGTGACACACCTGTGCACAAATTAAAATCTCTCCACTCACACTTCCTGCGCACAGACACAACCAAGCCTGGAAGTGTCCTTCCAAAGCCCTCCACCAGTTCTTACGGCAGCCCTCCAGAGCTTGAGGGGAACAGAGAGAAAGTTTATCAAGTGGAGGAAGAAAGAGGGAGGAGCATGTGTCATACAGGACACCTTCAACAGACTGGCAACTCAGCTCTTATCCCTCCATCCTCTCTTGGTCTCCTCTGTTCCCTGGATCAGGACTTATCATCTCAAAAGGATGGAGAGATATGAAGAAAAAATAAATAAACAGCAAATAGTAAATAGATGCAACTTTAATTTGGGGTCCTCTGACCTCTGCTGATGGTCAGACAAGTAACTGATCCTGAAAGAAACAGCTCTGTGTGACCACAACTGTTCTGTTCGTGGTCGAGAGGACGCCCTGGGAGTAAACAACGGACCAATCTTGGGGCAGGGATTTGAGAGTGGGGGAGAAACTTGCCCATAGCAAGTACTGATCCTCAGAGAAAACACACACAAAAAAGTATGCAATAAAAGTGCATTTGAACAATTGAGAGGAACTGTATTCTGAGTGCCTTCTGATTATACATATAGATGTTAACCATGTGAAGGAACTCTGGGTCACTACATTATACACTTGATGCACCCAAGGCATCAAATCAGAGTTCCTGGCCAAGTAAAGAAGGCAACAGCTCAGCCGCTGAGGGACAGGCACACGGAGAGCACACAGCGCACCTGGGCCTAGGCGACAGTGGCTGCCTTTTGCCTGAGAGTGGATTTGAGGTGCTGGCTGTAGCTCATTACCTCAGCGATTTGAGCCTGACCTCTCTGCAAACACACTTCTTCTTGAGATCAGACAAAACTCTGTAGCCAGTGCTGAGGTTTCACACAGAGAGAGCGGAGCAGCAGAGAACCTGCATAGGTCTCCTTTCCTGGAACCTTGAAGGAGCAGCACCCTCCTCAGGGTGGCGGCGCTGGTGCGTGTGCGCTAAGTCACTACAATCGTGTCCAGCTCTTTGTGACCCCATGGGCTATCGCCCATCAGGCTCCTCTGTCCGTGGGATTCTCCAGGCAAGAATACTGGAGTGGGCTGCCATGCCCTCCTCCGGGGGATCTCCCCAACCCAGGGATCAAACCTGTGTCTCCTGCATTAGTAGGCAGGTTCTTTACCACTAGCACCACCCGAGAAGCCCGGCAGCATTGGTAATACCGCTTTAAATTAGCAATAGTATAATATCCACTGGTCAGCGATGCTGTTATAGCTTAGTTAAATATAACTGCTTCCTATACATTTACCTGGGGATAATCGTTTTTATCACAATAGGCTGCAGTGTAATAACCTACAATGTAATTGTGCAAATATGCACAAGGGCATGCATGGTGGAAGGAAGTCACTGACAGAGGAGCACATGGAACAAAACAAATAAACACTGCCAGCCGCACTCACAAAGCTGCCACGGGAGCCTTTGTTCCCATTAAAGTGTCTCCCCACGTCCCAGCCAGGGCAACAGAAAAGAGTGGTGGTCCCCAGGAGAAGATTTACCATCTATTCCACGCTTTATTTCAGAAGCAGCAAGTTCAGTTGCTGGTGGAGTGGGGAGGGAACCATTCTGGCAACAAGACACAAAGGGCCTGGACCACAGCCTGCTTCTAAATAACACAAACAGTTAAGGAATTAGGTGATTAGAGAGTCTCCTGCCAACGGGGTGAAATATCAGCCCCTCTGGGAGTGCATCTGCAGCGGGAATCTCCTGCACTGTGTTACAGCAAAACCCACGCAAGAGCAGCCTCGGCTCTGATTGGACCTTTCCCTGCTTTCTACTCCAAGCAAACCTTCTCTTTTATGGATGAGAATAACTATAAAGATCAGAAACAACTTATCTTCACAAAATTGGTGGAAACTGGTCAATTACGGTAGATCCACATTCTTTAAAACAGCACAGCTACTAAAAATCATGTTTGAGAAAATTATCTAAAGGCCAGGGAAAGTGCTCTGCTACAGAACATGAACACAGAAGCAGCTAAGAAGGTCGTGAGATATTAACAGTGGTGATGTTGCCTCTTGATGGTATGATATAATTTATATTTTCTTCTCCAAAAATTTTCCAAAATTTATAAAGTGAGTATGTTTCATTTATAACAAGGGGAAAAATGTCTATCAGAAACTTAAACCATCTAATGGGGTTACGGTATGAAAATATTAAAGTATCCAGGAGCTGGGGGCAGGGGGGCAGCTTCCCAGGTGGCACAGGGGTAAATAATCAGCTGCCAACGCAAGAGACACAATAGACACAAGTTCAATCCTTGGGTCGGGATGATACCCTGGAGAAGAAAATGGCAACCGACTTGAGCATTCTTGCCTGAAAAATTCAGTGGACAGAGCCTGGCGGGCTACGGTCTATGGAGGGTCACAAAAGGTTGAACACGACTGAGCACATACAGTGCAAGATCCAGAAGCAGAGGCTCAAAGGGCTCAGAAACCTGTATAAAGCTGACAAGTACTGACACTCTTTATTAAAAAGGGAGAATCCAATCTCTTCATAGAGTTGGCCTGACTGTTCTCAAATAGTGAAATTACTGCCAGGAAAACTTCATATAGAAGACAAAAACATTAAAGTGACACAGTTCACCCACTTTTCTGATGTTAAACACTCAGCAGAAATGTAAATTCAAATCTTCCTTGATATCCATTATGGTACCTCTGAAACAGTTACAGGAAAACATTTTCATTTGTAAAAATAAGTTGAAATAAGAAAACTTGAGTTGTGAAGACAACCAGTTGCAGCTTCTGGTAGCTGGCAGAAATTCTGAAAAAAACTAGAGTTTGGAGGGAAGTTCACCCAATGAAAGGGAGGGGGTCACCAACCTGTCTGGCCAACATGAAAGTCCAAGAGGCACACGTGAAGACAAGTAAACAGACTTCAGCTGGGATTCTGGTTCCTCCGCATACTGGCGAAGGCGCCTTGAACCAGTTCTCAAATCTTCCCAAGTCTCTGTCTCCTTGTCTCTCTCACAGGAGTGGAGCTGGCACAGGCCCTGTGCCCCACACTCTGCCTGGGCCACGCAGGCACCCAGGACACCCAGCCTTCCTCAGGATCCAGCAACCCCCTGTACTTCCAATTCTGTGGACAATAAACAGACTTCCCTACGAGAGGGAAAACACCTGGGCGCATAAGAACCTTCCAGTCTACTTGGCAGCTGGACTTCGTATCATGAACGAATACATCCACAAAGTGACTTTCAGACCACATCTCTGTGAGTTCTTTTAGTGGGAATCAATTAACCAGTCTAACAGACAGCACTCTCAGCGTGAAAAACTCAGAGTGGAGCCCTAAAGAGAAGCTGAGCTGAGCAGACGACCTTCCCTAAGACCTTAAAAAGGGAATAAACTTGCCTCCTCCTCAGCCTTAACACAGAGTTGTCATATCCCCACACTGTCGTGCGTCTGTCACGATTCAGAAGGTTCTTCAGGATCTTGTGATAGCTGCGGCCTGAACAGTGAGCAAGCTCCTGACTCCACTGTATGCGCCAGGAAACACCTGGATCTTCTCCCATTCGTCTGCGTGCTGCCTGCATGTGCCAAAGGCAAGCACACTCTTTATCCGCACCCTTTCCTCCACCTTACATAAGGTGTGAATCCAGCTCTAACAGGGCGCCACTTCATAAACCTCTTCGCTTTTACCATGAAGTTCACCCAGAAATCATCAATAGGCGCCCCCACAACTAAACATCAGCTCAAAGGGTACATCACAGACCCTAAGAGACGCCACTGCTCCCCAGGGAGCTCCGTCCTCTGAGGCAGACAAATTTCTTCAGGCGGAACTCTCGTATCTCCTTTCACTGAAATCCTCAGGAGATGTTCTAAGCTAAGAAGGGATACATCTGGTTCACAGCTGGCTCTGAGACCTGGGGGGAGAAAAGCTCACCCGGGAAACAGCAGAGATATTACAGACTGTCTAAGTCTGGCTCTGGGAAGAAAAATGGTACTGTCAGAGACCAAAATCCTGGAAAAGTAGACCTCCATTTTTCCCCTGCTAGGAGCAACAATCTAGAACACCAGTGTCAAGCTAAAATACAACAAGAATATCTGGCAACTGTGCAAAATGAACATTCCAGGCTCCAACCACAGAGATTCAAACACAGGTAGCTTATAAACTACACTGTAGGGAAAACTGATCTAGCCTTGACTCTGGGGTTATCGGAGAAGGCAATGGCACCCCACTCCAGTACTCTTGCTTGGAAAATCCCATGGACGGAGGAGCCTTGTAGGCTGCAGTCCATGGGGTCGCTAGGAGTCAGACACGACTGAAGCAACTCAGCAGCAGCAGCAGCAGCAGCAGCAGCTGGGGTTAAAGCCTGGATTTCACATGAGAACCAGCAGGGTACATGCCTCTGTCTTGGAGCCAGAGCTTGGGGGGAGAAGGGAGGAAGGGAAATCAGAAAGTGAAGGGCTGTGGCAAACCCCTATCCACACTGCAAGTCGGCTGTTCAATTAAAAGATACGGCATTAACAGAGAGCCACTTAATCTTTGTCCTCAGAGTAGTCCTGTGCAAACCCAGGAGGCCAGAGCTCATCTGTAGCAAATGAGAGGCAATAACATTGGCAGCCATATTTGCAGTGAATTTAACAGTTAACAGTCAAATGATTTGCCCTTGTAGAACTTTCCATCAGGGGATACCTTAGAACCACACATATGAACATCATTCTCCTAGCAGGGAAGGGGGCAGAGGTGAAAGAGATGGACGGAGGTTAAACAGAAGCCAGAAATAGCAATGAGTCCCTCCTCTCCAGCTTCTGAATTCCAAGTCACTTCAGCATCACCACAACGCTTAAAGGTATACAAGCATGAGGGTGGGTGAGTCAAAAACTGCTTCCTGAGATTTTACACCCTCAAGTCTCCTGCTGCATTGAGGTCAGTTACTTCTACCATGGGGGGCTTGGCATCCCTGAATTAGCCATGGCAGAAGGTTGTAACTGAGCAGAGAAGATAGTGTGCACTTCAGTGTGGACTGAAAATAAAAGGAGAGAAGGGGAAACTCCCTTCTTAGGTCCTGGCTTCCTCTTATAGGTCCTGACAAAGACAAAGACCACCAAAGTAATAATGAAGCCAGAGGCAGAGGTCAAGATGGCAATGGAAGAGGGAATGAGAAAGTTGCTGGGAAAAGTCTCTTGAAGCTCCATTGTCTAAGGGCCTGCTTCCTCTCATAGGCACCCCAAAACTGAACCAGAGTCTCCAAAGGGGTTTTGAAACCTTCTATCAAGGTTGAAACCTGACATCACAAACACCATTCTCTCAGGTTCCTCCGAGCTCTCTTCTCAACTGGACCCTGCCTTCTTGGCACTGTGTTCACCCCTGCATTGTCCTATTTTAGCAACAATCCAATTTTAGCCAGATTTCCTCACCTTTGAGATCTGATCACCCTGGAAATCTAACTGGGTTTCTCACCCTCCACCATCCCCCAGCCCCACTCTTTGCCTTGATTATCAATGCCCACACTTCTTGTGGCATTCAGGGCCCAATCTCATTCTTCCACTGCAAAACCCCACTGGCGTGGTCCCTATATCTATCAAAATTGTGCTGAATAGAGGGTACCTTACCGTTCTTTAACAAGTATCATGAATACTTGTTAGAAGGATGTTTTCTTGCCCTGCAACAGACACCCTGCACAGCCTCGAGCACTCATTTAAAAGTAGACTCAACTATGATCCGTCAGGTGCCTACTTCCAATCAGTATCTGTCATCTATCGATTTAGAGAACTGACCAACAAAGATATAAATTATGTAAATTCTGGGAACAGAGAGATATCGGCCTGCTTTCAATTGCATCAATGAAGTTTTCTAGAACCTAAAATTACAGTGAATAAGCAGCTTAAATGTGGTTATCCAAGAAAACCACGACAAGCCAGTCTGGTTGTTCACATTTTAAGTTGTGAATTCAGGTGAAAGATGCCGCTCCTTCCAGCTGAACCCAAAGCAAGGCAGCCACAGGGTGACAGTGAACTTCAACTCTGTAGAGAGTAAATGAGAATTCCCTACTGGCTCAAGCAGCATCCGAAACCCCGCCCAAAGGATTTCAGAGCAACATTCAGGGCGAGGGTGATACAAGGGACAGCCAGGAGCTCCTTAGAAGGTGTGAGTAACAGTAACAGAATGACCAAGATGCCTGTGGCTGGAGTGACTTCCTCATTCAAATCAAAGTTCACTTCCCTGGTCTAGTGGTTAAGAATCTGCCTTGCAGAGCAGGGGATGTGGGTTCAGCACCTGGTTGGAGAACTAAGATCCCACACACCACATAGCAACTAAGCCCACGCACCACAACTGGTGAACCCACATGCCCGGGAGCCCATGTGCCACAACCAGAGAGTCCGAGCAGCACAATTAGGGCTTGGCACAGTCAAATATATCTTTAAAAAAAAGTTCACAAACTCCCTCTCCGAGCTCCCGGGGTGATAGAGGAAATGAGAGGCACCCCAGCAGGGACTGGGAAAGGTAACTGAAAGAAATCCAAAGGAAAACTAGATAACAGGAGCACAAATCTATACTCTCACCATTTAGATAACCTGCAAAAATACTTCCAAGTCAAAACACAGAAGCAAACAAAAGAAAGGGCACCAGCTTGCATTAAAACTTTTGCGGACCCTGTGGTGAGGGAAAGAGGGAGATAGTGTGTTGGAAGAGGGGGTGCGGGGGGGAGGAGAGGTGGGGAGACACAGTAAAACAGGCCACCAGTCTCCAGAGCAGCCACTTGGGGGTGAGCACAGGAGCAAGGAGAGAGCGTGTTCCCACTTGGCGCACATTCAATTATAGTCTAAGACAGAGATATTCAACTCTATCAGCTTCTGCCCTGGGAATTCATTTCTCCTTGGGCGATGAGGGTGAGAGATGAAAGGCTGTAGGATTTGATTGCACTGAATTTCCAGTTTGTCAAGTCTCATTTACTACCTCAGGTACCCTGGGACTAACCTATATCTTTTAGGATGGAGACATCTCTCTCAAATAGAGCCCCAATGACCATTCTCCCCTATGGGATTTTATGAATCTCTAATAATAACCAGGGGCCCAAGGGTGTTACAGACAGAAGCTGCCTTATGGCTTCTCAACTGAGAAGCTTACATTTCCCGGAACGTTGATATTATAGAGTCCAAGCACTTCCAGAGTAACTGTAACTCGGTTTGCGAACAGGAGCATCTAGACTGAAAGAAGCATTCACTCCTCCACGAGAAAAGGGTTTGAAGGGGATGAGGGAAGAAGAAGTGAAGCCAAAAGGCTTAAGAGCGAGGAGGCAGGCATGGCAGAGGATCTTGGGAACTGAGGCAGAGCTTGGTCAAGGCCAGGGAGGAACCTAGATGTTTTCCTGAAGAAAACGCTGAGCTGTTAGTTTACTACACACTGAAAGGAATAGCAAAGGGCTGAGATGACTTCTTTGTGCTTTATAAGAAGTAAGAAATAAATAAAATAAGCTGCTTTGAGTGAATGTCAAGTCTCCCTCCTCTCAAAGTACAAAGTGTTAAGAATAGAATGAAAGTGTTAGTCGCTGAGTCGTGTCTGACTCTTTGTGACCCCACAGGCT
The DNA here is from genome assembly GCA_007570785.1 of Antilocapra americana. Taxonomy (NCBI): domain Eukaryota; kingdom Metazoa; phylum Chordata; class Mammalia; order Artiodactyla; family Antilocapridae; genus Antilocapra; species Antilocapra americana. The sequence goes on from ML660771.1 coordinate 671,510, forward strand.
GTAGCCCGCCAGGCTCCTCTATCCATAGAATTCTCCAGACAAGAATACTGGAGTGGGTTGCCACTCCCTTCTCCAGGGGATCTTCCCAACCCACGGATGGAACCTGGGTCTCCTGCATTGCGGGCACATTCTTCACAGTCTGAGCCACCAGGGTACAAACCATCCTAATAGTCCTGGCTGTCCCAATGGCCAAAACCAGCCAGGGGAGCTGGCTGCTACCCATCCCATGCAGAATACAGCATGCTCCTTCAGAAGCCACACTAAGAGGGAGAGAGGGCCAACGAGACTAGAGTGGGTGGTACATCTGCACCCCCTCCCGTAGGTTCCCGCTCCAGCCAGGGCCTGAGGGAGCCAACCTGGGCCCGCCGCACACCAGCAGCCCCTCTGCAGATACCTGCCAACAGCTTCCAGAGGGCAGGCTTTCTAAAACAAGCACCTCCGGCTGCATATGCAGACGCTGAAGGCAGTTCTGTATAAAAGGATGTGGCTTTCTCCTGTTTCCAGACCATCTCACAGAAGACAACAGCACATTAAAAGAAAAAAAAAAAAAAACAGAAAGAAAGAAAGCCAAGCCTTCCTACCAGCCCCGCCTAGGGGAAGACATCCTAGAAGGGCAGAGGGAGCAACTGAGAAAGGCCAGTATCCATATATTCTGCCCAACCCCGCCCCTGCCCCAATTATGAACCGTGAGGACCCAGTGAGAATGGAATGAGACATTACACAAACATGTGAGAATCAAAAACTATGGGCCAGGGAGTGAGCTGGCAACTGTTGCTATTTTTGCTTGTGTGCTCAGGCATCCCTTCAGTGGGTTAACCAGAACCAGCAAGACAGCAAAAGGAACCAAATTCTGGGACTGACATCTGAACATGGAGAGTCAGCAGATGCCCCAGAAAGGGGATGTTTCTGCTTAGCCTCACGAAGGGCCCAATACCGTAAGACAAGGATAAAGGAGATGACATCCACTGGCTTCTTTCTAGCAGAAAAGTGAAAAGGTAAGGAGCACAAAGTCTCCATGATATCTTCACAGCTCATCTGAATGGAGCTCCTCCTAGTGAAGCAGCACTATACCATGGGGGCCACCAACACAGCAGTCAAAAACAGGCTTGGATCACAAGGGATAGTGAGATGAAGACCTATAAAATATGAACAACCCATAAACTGGCCGTGGATTTCAAAGGAGGGCTGAAATGAAAAGTGACATTAAAAATATGCCTAAGCAATAGACCTGTCATTTGCAGGGGGGGAAAAGCAAGCATCTGTGTCCTTCAGCTTTCCTTTCTCATCTCAGTTCTGAAAAGCCTTTTCCCCAGCAGTGACAGGACCTGATGCTGTTTCATCCACAAGCCACCACCCATCTAAAAGTCCACCTTGTGACCACACCAGGCATATGCTGGCCAGGATCTGAGGCTCAGCTTCTATGATTACAAACATCTTACTAATCAAAATAATTTCCCAGGTCCACAGTGCCTATAACACATGAGAACTGCAATGTTTGGAGTTTTTGAACTAAACACAGTTTTCCCAGTACAAAGCTAATTAGTCCACCAAGGAATGAAACCTACAGCCTTGGCCTGCCAAAGTGCAAGGCTCTGGATGGCTGCACTAAACTTGCCTTGAATATAAATGCTATGAAAAAAAAAAAGTAATTTATCTAAACACAGTGTAGGTAGCTCTGCAATCAGTATCTCATAAATAAAGAGAGAAAGATGAAGGGAAAGCTTCTCTAATTGATTTTAAAATTAGTTCCATGCAAAGAAATAATCTGACAACCAACAAGGTCGACAACAGGAAAAAGATGGCCCTCGGCGGGGGAAGCACACCACAAAACTCCAATGAATCAAGACCTCTGAACTGCTATGAAAGAGGGATTATTTGGGAAAGCCTGAGTAAGAGGAGACATGTTAAAAGAAAGTCAGTTGGGGACCAATCTGCAAAACACTTAAAATCCTGAAATTAACCCCTCTGGTGGACTGAACCCAATCTGCCCCACACTAATGAAATACTATTATGAGGAAAACCACTGCTCAGAGAGAAGTAGGGCTCGTCACCCCAATGGCGGCAACTAGATTGAAACCAGGAGTGGGGAAGAGGAAGTGCCTGCAGAAAACCAAGCCATGTGTGACGTGGCCATCAAAACAAGCAATCCAATTAGGAAGGAGGAAAAACCGACTGGAAAAACTCTCTCCTGGGGCCTTTCGACACCAATACACTGGCTCAAGTTGCCATGGTTAGCAGAAGCAGTCAAGGAGATTAGTGATGGTTTGGGAGTGCTAAAAATGACGCCACTCAAAACTAATGTATGGATTAGGTCTTCGATTTAAACATCTGTTAAAAGCCTCCAGTAGCCACAGCACTCTGCAAGCTTTGGAAATAGAGGGGAGAGGAAGCTGAGAAAACCTTCAGTGGACTTTAGGCTTCACAGCAGGAAGCGGGCTGGGACAGAAACCATCAGAAGAGGAGGATGCAGAGAAAGGGAAGGACTGTGTATGGAAATCTCTGGCCTAAAGAGGATTTCAAGAACCAGGGCAAGAAAGAGGGTTGCTTCAGTACAGCAGCTGTGTTCAATGGTCACAGGACAGCAAACACTATGGGGCTGTCAACTCTGGAAACAACAGAAGATTATCACAGCTCACAAGACTGAAGAGAGGCCATAAATATGAACAAAGCAGCACTGGGACGACTTAGATAAATTGAAAATATAGAAGTGTGTAATAGTGATGATTAAATGAAGGGAGACGAGAGAGATGGATTGAAAGACATCAACACACATGGCTTGGGGAAGGATTAACCAGCAAGATCCACTAGGAGACTGTTAAAACTCACCCAAAAATTATTTGCAGGGGAGAGGCAAGATCATGGGAAAGGGGATGCATTACCTACAGGGAAAAAAAGAAAATATAATTTGTAATAGAGAGAAAAAAACTAAATCAAAGGGAAACGGACATTTGTTGTCTTCTCCAGGATTTAATTCACTTATACAGACCAGTGGAATGTACATTTTAGGAAACTCTGGATATAGCTCTATCTAAATGCAAGTTTGAGTAAACTCCAGAAGTTGATGATAGACAGGAAAGCCTGGCATGCTGCAGTCCATTGGGTTGCAAAGAGTCGGACATGACTGAGTGACTGAACTGAACTGAAATACATACATGGGGCTTCCCTGGTGGCTCAGTGGGTAAAGAATCTGAATGTAATGCAGGAGACACAGGAAAGTGGGTTCAATCCCTGGGTTGGAAAGATCCCCTGGAATAGGAAATTGCAACCCACTCCAATATTCTTGCTGAAAAACCCACTGGACAGAGGAGCCTAGCGGGCTACAGTCCAAAGGGTCATTAAAAAGTTGAACACGACTGAGTGACTAAGCATGCAAATATATATATATATATAAAATACATATAATATACAAAAATAAATAATATATTAAATATATATATATATATATATATATATACATACACTCAAATATGAAATGTCTTGACCCCAGTGACCACCCCAGCCAAGCAACAGCTATTGATCTTTAAAAAACAACAGCATACATATATCCTGGAATCGTAAATAGATGACCAAGCCATCATCTCCTAACAGTAATTTTTTTTTCCAGTCCTCTAACAAAGAAGTTCAAGTGTTCTTCTCAAAAACACTCAGATCAAACAAATCTGAAACGGGTACAGAATGCCTCTGCCGGTGCTCTGACACATTCTGTGTCTTTTGATCACTTTGCTGCAGCCCCAAATCTCTCCATTAGAAACCGGTGAGATGCTAGATCTATTTCAAAGAGCTTCTGCTTTTCTCCAAGGTGCTCAGTGCCAGGCTGGAGTCCCTCCCCAACCTGCTGTTCGCCTTATGCTCCCAGTCACACACTGAGATCGCAGTTTCCTGGTATGCCCCTGCTCCGTGCAGGGACTGTAGTCCCACAGCTTCCTGTTGGTATGCATCTCAGAGGCAGCATCATCTGTTTTAGGGTCCCAGGAAAAGCTTGAGCCTTCAGAAATCTAAACTAAAGGGAATAGGTTGAGAAACCATTTGTTTACATAGCAAAGCACCCTGGGGTTCTGCAAAAGGGAATATTACCACCCAACCACCCTGCCTCTGAGGAAATGCCCTTAAGCATCACAGGACATCACCAGCAATGTGCCTGCCTGCAGCCCTGGTCTCCCGTTACCTGCCTGCAGGACAGACCCAGTGAGGTCAGGCCTGGGAAACAAAACCCCCAGCAGGCAGCAGTGACTCTGGGAGACTAGGCAGACTGCAGGTTTAACAAAACTCATCCTACAGTGCCCAGGTCTGAATATTTAGAGGCCCTGCTGTGAAAGAACATTTATGTGGTTAAGTTAGTTCAAGGGAAGAGACTGAAAGACAGGGTGATGGAAACCAATACAAGTTGAAAGCATGAAACCACACATGAGATGAGGGAAGGGTTTCCCCATTTCCCAGAGGGCGCTGTGTGTGTGTGTGTGGTAGGGTTTCCCCACTTCCCAGAGGGCGCTGTGTGTGTGTGTGTGTGTGTGTGTGTGTGTGTGTGTGTGTGTGTGTGGTTGCCCACTACAATAGCACTGCAAGATTGGACTTCATGGGGAAATAAGTCAGCCCCTTCATCGGATGCCCAGGGGCTGTATTTCCTTTGTCATTAACACTCCCAAGTGTAACACAAAGCCCGCAGCAGCCCTGGGCAACAGAGCACTAGGTTTTCCAGCTTCGGATCAAAGCCGAAAGCTCTCTAGGAAGTCCTGAGATTGCACAATGTGTCACCTCCTTTAAGCAGCAGCTCGGAAAACCCACAGCCTTTCTCCAAGGCAAAGCACTTGCATCTCTGTGGCAAACAACTGGATAACACAGACTACACCTTTAGAGAGGGGTTCCCAGGCGGTGCAGTCGTAAAGAACCCACTTGCCGATACAGGAGATGCTGTGGTGTGTAAGCAAAACAGCTTCCGTGACAGGCTGCTGGGAGATACAGCAGGCCCTAGTTCCGGCGACCTCCCCCACCCTCACCTCATACCTCCCACCACAAGCCAGGAAAGTCCCACGTGCGCCAAGAGATAGACCTATCCAGGGCAAACGCTCAGTTTAAACTGACCAAACATTGACTGCCAGCTATACCAATGCTGTAACAAAGAACTGCCTGTATATAAGCAACTGTGGTTTGGAGCGCGGGGCTCTTGTCAGACTCCACTGCGTTGGATGAGACTGGAGTCCTAGCTCGAGCTAGCAATAAACCCCTTTATGCTTTTGCATTGCTGTGTGGACTTGGTCTCCTCAGGGGCTTGGGACTCGGAGTTTGGGCATAACAATGCAAAAGACGCGACTTTGATCCTGGGGTTGGGAAGATCCCCTGGAGGAGGAAATGGTAACCCACTCCAGTATTCTTGCCTAGAGAATTCCACAGACAGAGGAGCCTGGCAGGCTCAAATCCATAGAGTCACAAAGAGTCAGACCAAACTGAGCGACTCAGCACACACACACCACACCTTTAGAGAAATCCTGATACATGTTCAGGTCCACAGGAGTACCACAAACCGATGTCCAAACAGGATCTCAGCCTAAGGAGCTACATCTCCAAAGAGCTGACACTGAATCTTCCCTGAACAACCCACTACTTTGGTGCCACAGAAAGAGAATCCACAGCATCAGACACTGTACTCCTTCTCAGGGAGACACTACACCCTCTAGCTTCTAACTCTGTCGCGTGTTCTAGCAACAAATCAAGCTCTAATCACAATCTGGGAGCCATGGCTATTCCTGAATTCCCTGTACTACTAGAAAGGAGCTGCAGAGAATGAAAGCAGTTCCTTTGATCATGCGGTTCTGTCCAGAGCCCTTCCTCTGGCTGCAATTAGAAAGTAACCAAACGGGGGGAGTGGAAGTACAGTTAGCCTTGGGCAAAACCTCCTTGCCTTCATATATAATGTAACAGAAATGAATTTGTCTCTGTATGTAAAAAAAAAGGAAAATCCAACTTGCACTACTATCTTCACAATATAGAGATGTCTCAGAAGATCTGTGTGAGCTGATGCCACATGAGTTTTCAGGGTATGGAGAAGATAAACATTAGAAGCATCTCCCCATCCTCACCTGAAGGACAAGCCCCCTTGGCTCATCACCTGGGCGCCTGGAGGAAGGAGGCTGTCCGTAGCAGGAGTCCCTGCATACCATCCGCCTGCCCATGAAGAAGCTCAAGCTCATGCAGACACTTGCCCCTACCTCTCCTCCTCCCATTCCCTCATCTGCACTTTCTCCACTCTGCTCTTTTGTTTAGAACGAGCTCCAATACCATAAGCTGCCAAGTTACTTTTTCTCCATTTCAAAACCACTGACAACCCTCTCCCAAAAGTGTCCCAGACTTCAAGAGAAGGCAGTCTCCTAAAGGTTTCATTCAATGCCCGCCACGGTCCATCTGTCATCTCCAAACAATGGCCAAGCATCCCTTGTTTCTGTAACTACGAGACCACCCTCCAGATCCCAAACACACCCTTGATGTTTCCTTTGGAGGGCCCATCAGGGCTGTTCTAACTAGGACAGCCACATCATCTTGTACACACTGTGCCATGAACGAGGGCACCTGGCCAGGGGGACAGAGGGAAAATGGGAGCTGAAATCCAGCCTCCACTCTATTTGCCAAGCCATGTGCCCTGACCTGAGGCTGCCTGAAGCAAGGGGCAGTCTTCTCTAACTTGCATAATGGTATGAGGTGACCTCACAGATGTCCTGACATGCACGCCTTCAGTACTTGACTGGACTCCCCTTGTAGTAAAGAAACTGTTGTATACGGTAAAGAACACTAGGGAAACCAAGGACTCCAAAGGGACTCCTGCTTGCCTAGTCATGACACACACATAGTTATATCCTGGCTGGGATCCCTGGGTGACGCCTATTCCTACACCTCTACTATAAATCTAACATAAGCATTGGGTCTTCCACTCACTGTGAGAGTTCCGGGGGAAGCAGAAAGGCGAGAACTCCTCTGTGACTCCTCTGGCGTAGAGGCTGCTAGAGCCACACCCACAACCCTGCATCTCCCACTCCTTTCGCCTCCAGGCGAGCTTTACCAAAAACAAAACCAGAACCCCTCGAGACAGATCGGTTTTCATCAAGCATGATTTTCTTTTATAGAGGCAAAGTTACTTTCATGTTTTATGAATGCAAGCCACCAACACAAGCACACTCAAATCTGAAAGGTGCCGTCCCTTAAAATTCTTCAAGGCAAAAGAAATCTAAAAACCATAGCACAGATGTTTTCAATCTGTGGCCCTTGCCTAACTCCCAAACCCGTTTCTTACTACCCTGCTTCCCCTATTCCAGTCATACAAAACTGCCAGCAGTTCATCACATGGCCCACAGTCTTTTCATGAGTACCCAGAACATGTAACCTGCCCTGCCCATACCAGGGACCACAAAGCATCACATCCACAGTGGCCACCCATTCCCTAGGACCAAACTCATCCGATTCTTGTCTTTGCTGCTGTCTTGGTCAGAAATAACCTTCTCTCCATTTTTTACCTAGCTAACTCCTAGTCAGCCTTCAGGCCTTAAGAAGCCTTTCCAGATTGTGCATTATGTCCCCTAGGGGACATAATTAGTGTGTTTATGTTATGTGCTGTGGAAGAAAAGGTTAGTGTTTATAGACAATGGGTTTATTCCCTATGGCTTCCCTGGTGGCTCAGAGGTTAAAGCATCTGCCTGCAATGCAGGCGACCTGGGTTCGATCCCTGGGTCAGGAAGGTCCCCTGGAGAAGGAAATGGCAACCCACTCCAGTACTCTTGCCTGGAAAATCCCAAGGACGGAGGAGCCTGCTAGGCTACAGTCCATGGGGTTGCAGAGAGTCGGACACAACTGAGCGACTTCACTTTCACTTTCATTCCCCATGGCATCCCCAGCACAACATCTGGTACAAAGTGGGAAAGGACTGATCAGGGACAATGAACCTATTCATCAGAATTCCTCAACCTGTGCTATCCATTACAATAGCCACCTACACACCTGTGGCTCCTGAACCCTAGAAATATGCTAGGATGAACTGAGATCCAAGTATAAAATATACACCAGATTTCCAAGACCCAGTAAAGATAAAAGTTAAATATCTCATTAATGTTTTATATTCATTAAATGTTGAAATGATACTGTTTTGGATATAGTAGGTCAAATAAGCTGCATTAAAATTAATGTTCTTTAAAACAGAGCTCCTAGACAGTTTTAAATAACACACAGAGCTCGCATTTGTGGCTTGCGTTATGCATCTATTAGACAGTGCTGGTCTAGGAGGCCCCTTCTCCTGCCTGCTTACTTCTCATCCATGAGCGCTCAAGAGGCTTGTGAGCTATTCCCAAGAAGACTTCCCTAGCACTCACCACAACAGGGCTCTGGAAAGACACCTCCATCACTGTACTCAAAGCAAGTTATATTCATCTCTCGTGTGACCCTCACTAAAATCTTCCAAAGGAATAAAAAGAACAAGTAAGGGAACTCATTCCTCAATCCACCTGAAAGACATATGTTGACTCTCAGAGCTGAGCCTCACTTAAAGTTTTCTTAAAATGGAGGAAGATCTCAGGAATGAACAGGAGTTTGAAATAAGTGATAACCTACCTTTGTAAAGAACAAGAACTTTTATAAACATGACCCTACCTAAATTAGGAAATATATTCCAACAACTTTCCACTGTCCACTCGGCTAAGGGAAATCCATCCATTACCCCTTGAGAAGTTACAAAGGATTCTACAAAAAACAAACTTCTCAGTGGTAGTTTATCATCATCAACCTGCTGCAACACCCCCACACCCCTAAAAACTGCTTAAAATTCAGCTCCTGAATCTACTTTAACATAATGCTTTGGCTGATGATGCAGGCACAAAAATTAACATTCAAGAATTCCAAAGTTGTGGTTGCTGTGGGAACCTTAATTCCAACTGCATGGCACAGATGCAGAAGTGTGGACTACTCCCAACACTGATAAAATTGGAGATGTATATTTACTCTGTGCAATGAGGCAGAGCTACAGTTACTGAGAGAACCTTATTTTGGCATTTCTAAGCTTTCGTGCATTTAAATTCTCAAGCTTACCACAATACTGTTTGCTGCATTAAAATGCCTCCTCTATTGGGGAAAAAAGGCTGGGAGGATGGGGAGGGTGGAGATGAACTGATTGGCCAGACATTCAAAGAATCCATCCTGTATGGATTTCTTATGCATGATTTGATTCAAAAGACAATCACAATATTTTTATTTTACTCTTATGGGCTGCCTATAAACTCTCACACAAATGAAAGCGGCGCCTGAATTTCAACTTATGAATGCACCGAGACACGGGTACATGTAAAACATCAGAAAAGCAAATTTCACATCTCTAAAACTACAAAAGGACACATTAAAAAACCACATGGCACTAAGGTCAACCATACTGTTTAATCTGCCTGTGGCACTGGCTCTCACTGAGGACCCAGTTCTACAACCAATCCACACAGTTACACAATTTAGCTATCAGGAGGCAAAAACAGGGGCTGGAAAAGATGTCTACAAAAACAAGGCAGCCTAACGAACAAAAAAGTTCAACGTATTGACATACCAAAATTGTACACATTGGCTAGCCAAGCACCCCTGCCGCCCAAAGACCCAGCAAACAGCACAAAACAGTGTGACTAACAATTCTAGTCGCCACTTGGTAAAGATGAGTAATTGACCCCAGACAATATATACATAAATAAATACACACACACACACACATACACACACACACACACACACACACACACACCAAGATTTATTTCTTCCTAGAGCAAAAACACAGAGCAAATCTAAATGACCAGCAGAACAGGCCTTGCTATCATGCACGTGAGACATGAACCCTTCCTCTCCTTATCTTCAGAGAATAAAGATCTCGTTAACAAGACTCATTCACCACCTAACATACACCAACCCTAACTCCTCTCAAGCCCCTTAGAAAGGAATGCCAGTGGGGTCCATCAAAAATGAAGGAGAGCAGTGAGTATGGTTCAAGAGAAATAGACTTGCCCAGTGGCAGCTAGGCTGCAAATACTAGGAAATAATACTTCAGTGATTTACACTATTGGTCTATTGGTGTTCTCCTACACACGAACCACATCTAACTGATCGTCCAGCTCCTCCCTCTTGGTTTCGGAAAAGGTGCTGCTGCTTCTCTTGTCTCACCTGTGTATTCTCCCCCTCCAGTCTCGGTGGTCTGATGCTGGACAGGTGGATGGTCTTGTAGTCCCCAGAGTTCAGCTTCACAACAATGGCATCAGCATTCAGCACCTGCATCACCTGTGGGCGGCAAGAAGGCGAAAATGCTGAAATGTGCCTCAATGGCCCAAATCCCACAGCACATGTGCTAAGGAGCAAGGCACACCGGTCACAAGAAGGTTGAGACTAACGGCCATTGTGATAGATCCAACATCATTCTTTACGGTACAACAACGTTGAAGAAACTATCCTATTATTAGCAGACCTGAGAGATATGATGATTTCTCAGCAAGGCAGGATATGTATCACTCAGAAAGATGGCCAAGCTTTTTTATCTTTTACTCTGACCAAGATTTGTGGGGAGCTACAAAGCTTATGAACTGGAAATCTAGTCTCTATGTGCTATTGAAGATTTTCCTTGAAACAGGTTCTAAGCTAAAATCAAAATCTCTATCACAACATGATTCTAGGAAAAGAGGCAAGGGCTGGATTAGGAGGTACCAGCACTAGATGAGAAAAAACCAAAATGGGATGCCCCAATGCAGAGCAGAAAAATCAAAAGCAAGTGAAGGGCAAAAAGTATTGTCATCTCAGCGTGTGAAAGGAGATGCTCCGTTGTTGATCTCACAGGCAAAAACGTTAGATTGCTAAGGTATGACTTCATCTACTCCAGAAGCCACTTTTTCAGAGCACTACTATGGGCATCTCTGTTTTGGAACCCAAAACAGTAACACTGGATCCTACCCTCAGCTAGTAACTAACTCCCACGCTTTCGAGGATATCTATTCAACAGCAGAAGCACAAATATTCCCCTGTGGAGGTTATCAGAACAACCCACCAATGTGCACAGAATAAAATTCCCTCAAAACCACACTCAGACTACATCAGGGTTATAACCAGACCTCATAATTCAGCCAGCAGTCTACAATTCACCCGATTATATTCAGAACTTGTTACACGGCCATTTGGGGGTTTTTGTAAGTAACACTTTACTACAAGGAAGCTATTGACTACAAAACACAGTCAACATCCACTTCATCTGATGAGTCAAAACCTACTCTCCCCGCCTTCAATCAGATCCCGTCAGGAGCAAACAGGTAGCTGAAGAAACTACAGGGTCAGCTGTCACCATGGGGGAAGACTTGCAAAAGTCCCCTCATCTGTTATATGTGAAACAAAAGGAGCTAGAATCTGCTTCGCTGTGGTGGGTATCACACCGCTGAGTATCTTAAAAGAGCCTTCACTAACTATTCCCTGGAAGGCTCACAGCCTTTTACAACACAATATACCCATTTATTTGCAGATTTCTGCAAAAATGGCTAGCCTCTACCTTTTCCTAAGAACCAGCAGATCATACAGGGAGAAAAAAAAAAGGAGTGATTTAAGGGACAATCTGAAGAAGGAGCAAAAAGCAAAAACCAAGTGAGAAATTATACATGACAGGAAATAGCAGGAGGAAAGTGCCATCAAACAGAATGAATGAAAAAAGAAAGATGACAGTTGGAATCAAGCTGTAAGTCCATGGAGGGCTGACTACTGCTGGAGGATGGGAAGATAACCTGGGGTTTTCACACCATTAGTAACGGAAGCCGTATAGAGTAAAACAGGCTAGGGACCACAAGGGTAGTAAAGGGTCTGAGAAAGAGCTCTATAGATTAGGAGAGTGGGTAATTATTTTCAAGTTTCAACTAGGTGTAAGATTAACTTGCAATACCTGAATGCAGCAAAAAACCAGGCTCAGATAACTACAGCCATTCTGCTATAACCTTTTTCTTAGAGCTGAGAATCACACAAAGGCTAACTAACACTAAAGCCCAGACAGCCAGACCCTCAAAACTCACCTGGCCAGAAAACCTTAGTGAAGCCCAAGGGTAATTTAAAGCATGATGTGTGGTCACATGAGGACCAAGCCAAGGTCAGGAATGATTACCTAGTATGGGTGGTTTTGGAACTCTCCAAAACAAAAACCCCCTCACACCAGCCCAATCATTTTAAGTAAAGAACTAAAAACAGCCAAGAAGATATAACCAAGAATATAGATTCAGTAACTGAAAGAAAAAGAGTATATCTTGCTACCATTACCATCTAGATACATTAATGCCCAAGTAAAAATGCCTGCCATAATGGAATCTCCCTCACTCTCTGAAGACAGCAGCAGTGGCTTGGCCAACTGACCCCAAGGGAAAGACCTCAGCTAATGACTGCCCTATCCTTTGAAATCCCACATGTATATGAAATGGATTAAAGCAGAGGTCCCCAACTTTTTCAGCGCCAAAGATCAGTTTCGTGGAAGACAATTTTTCCACAGACCAAGAGTGGGAGGATGGTTTTGGAATGATTCAAGCACATTACATTTATTGCACTCTTTATTTCTAATATAATGTCACCGCTCATCTGACAGGAGGTACCGGTCCATGGCACAGAGGTCAGGGACCCCTAGATTACAAGCACAGGGACGTGGGGGAGAGGACCACGAGGTATCCATAGCTATACTGCTATCCCACCTTCAAACCAAAAATCCCATAAAGCCATACCAAGCACAGCAGCTAGCACAGCGAATCAATACAGCTCCTCCCTCCAGAGGAGGGAACCTCTGCCCAGCAGACTCGGTAACTGTCAAGCATCTCAGGTGCACACACATCACGGGATTTCCGAAAGTCTCAATGATGGATCAAGCTGCAACTTCCTCTTACTTCAAAACCACCTCCTATTAAAGTGTCCATTGCCAAAAACATAGGGAAGCTTCCTATGATTAAGACATGCGAAATATCTAGACATTTTCTATACCCTAGCCATGCTCACAGAGAAATAAAACCAGGGAAAGTATCATAGCGCTCACACCTTCACCCTCTGATTACAGAATGCAAGGCTCGAAGCATACCCCGGTGACAAGTTAGTGGTATTCGTCACCCCTTATAATGTGTTAGCAGCCGCAGCAGCAGCAGCAAGCAGCTTCTCGGAGCTGTAAATTTCAGGCCTCAGCAGCAGACTCGCTCTGCTCGGCATCTCCCTGATTAGCAACCTCCTCTTCAGGAGCTGTGTGCTCTGACGCTGCCAGCTCAATGAGGCCTGCTTTCCTGGAGAAGCGGGGTGAGTGTGCCTGTCTGTGTGTGTGTGCATGTAAGTGGGGTTTGTGGGGTTTTACTCTTCTGTAAACTGTGCCATTACTGTCCAGAGAACAAGCAGCTCCTGGGCAGAGACATGGAAGAAGTAATCAAACAGTAGTTAGCAGTTACACAGTGCAATAAGTAAAACGCAGAGTGGATTACCATCCAGAGCCTGCTCGTCAGCACCATCACAGACCACTGTTTATAACGCTGATGTTTCTGATGCTGTTTTCCATCAGGGCAGTTTGAAGTACGCTCACATCATCGCTTCCCTCCTCAAACTGCTGACCTAGAGTCCACACACACACATCCCTACTGACCACACGCTCCAAGAGCAGAATCTACACAGAATAAAAGGTCACTAGCTGGACTCGAGATGCAAGCCCTAAACCTAATCCCCTCTGCATTTCTTAGAGCCCAACTGTAAAAGGAAAAGTGAGAGGCTTAATGATGACACAGAGCAGACTAAAGGCTGCCAAAAGTCAGGAGAATGGCAGAGTGCTACTGGAGGCAGGGGACATCCGTCCGTCCCCCTGGCCTCCTGCCACATTCCCCCACCTGCGGCACTGTGCGCTGAATGCAAGGGGCTGCTGCTGCTCAGCTTCTCAAAACCCTGCGGTATCTATGACACACAGAGAAAGACCCTCAGAAGAGTCCCAGACACAGCCACCAGTCCTCCCAAAGCTGCCAAAGTTATCAGTATCAGACAGAAAGAAAGGGAACAGCAGCTCAAACAGGGCTCCTACAGGCACCACCAGCGAGCGCCCTTGATGGGGCCACTGCAAAGGCGACACCAAACACCCTTCCTACTCTCTAACTCGGGACATCCGGCTGCTTTTCCTGCTTTCCCAGCTTTCACCTGCCAGGTCTGTTCTCCCCAAGCTAAACCTGGAAGCATTAGTGAAGCAACACTGCAGTGGGGACCTCAGGAGCACCCCACTCTATCTCAGCGATAACCATGGCTCACCACACAGCCCCCAGAAAACCCCAGCTACCACCCTGCATCCTCACACAATACGAAGCACAACCTGCAAAGGCCAATACCCTTAGGCACCTAAGCGCGGGCCAACAAACTGGGTGCTCTAATAGGTACTTAAAAGGAAGCCAGGCATCAGACAAATTCCCATAGAGGAGCAGCCTACAAAATACCTGACCTGCACTCCTCGTAACTGTCAAGGTCATCAAAAGCAAAGAAAACCTGAGAAACCACCAAATCCAAGAGGAGCCTAACAAGATCTGACAACTAAATTTAGCGTGCTATTGAGGATGAGATTCTGGAACAGAAAATGGACATCAGAGGAAAGCTAAGAAAATCTGACTAAAGTATAGACTTCAGTTGATAATATATCAATACTGGTAACTACTTATAATCAATGTGCCATAATATTATCAGATAATAACAGGGGAAACTGGGGGCTGGCGGGGGCGGGCCACTAACGTAGGAACTCTGTAGTATTTGCCAATTTTTCTGTAAATCTAAAATTGTTCTTAAAAAGTCTCAATTTTAAAAGTAGGTAAATGCTTACAAATCTTTTCTAAATTCACCATTTTCTTATCAGCAAATTAGTTTGTTAACTTAAGCCACAAACCCAGTCTTGACCTCTTTTTGGTTTAAGAGGGGCTACCTTCCTAACCAGAAAGAGCATCCCCAGAACTTCTTTTTCATCTGAAAGCCACGTGACCAACGATCAAGGGAGTAGCTAGTCATTTCCGTTCTCTCTGTATTACCAAACAAGAATATAAAAGTCTAAACAAAAATACTAAGTATCCTTGCTTAAAAATCATCTTCGTGCTCATGCTCAGTCGCTCAGTCGTGTCTGACTCCTTACAAAACCCTATGTCAAAAGTTGCTAAGTAAGACGGCCACTGAATTGGGCAAAATGGAGGGCTCAGAGACGTTTCAATGAAGATAGAAGGCTGACTGTACTGGGCTTGAAGAGGAAAGGGGGGGCAAAATGGAGAAGGTGAGTACACATAATTCTAGTAGTCATGTCTCAGAGAGAATCAGAGAAACAAGGAAGCCAAAGGACAGCTCCTGGTGTTTTGTTTTGGGGGGATGGGTCACACTGGGTCATGTTGGTATGATGAAAGAAAGGATCCGCTAGAGCATTAGACCTCAGCTAAGCGCAGGGGCGGGAGGGTAGGGCTGCAGGTCTGGGTGGTGGAAGTTTAGTCACTAAATAGTGTCCGACCTTTGTGACCCCATGGACTGTAGCCTGCCAGGCTCTTCTGTCCATGGGATTCTCCAGGCAAGAATACTGGAGTGGGGTGCCATTTCCTCCTCCAGGAGATCTTCCCAACCCAGGAATCAAACCCACATCTCCTGCTTTAACAGGCGGATTCTTGACCACTGAGCCACCAACTGAGAAGACATGATAATGAACTCCATACAAAGCCATGACATTTTTGCACAGCAAAAAATCGGCAGGGCCAAACCAAATAGGTACCAGTGCCCCACCGTGGAAAGCTTATAACACGACCTCCAAAACTGGACACGGTCAACAGTATCACATAGCTAACTAAGGGTTCTCCCAGACGAAGCCCCAGAGGGTAAGCTCCTTGAGACAGAAACCACTCCTCATTCTTTTACATCTTCTCAAAGCACCTAGTTCGGGGCTCTGTTGGTTAAGCAATCAGCTGGTACAGAGAACCAAGCTGGCCGCCTCTACCTAACCAGGCTGGCCAAGGAGAAGACTCAGCCCCCTCGCCCCACCCCCAAGTGTTATTCAGGTCTATGAAATCTGCAAGGCCCAAGCATCCAGCAGCAGGGACAGGGAAGCCAAGCCACGTGCTCAAGGGACCATATGGCTACAAACAGCACAGATCAGCTAAAACGCCACAGGGAAGGCAAGCAGGAAACTGGCAAGCCACGACAGGCACAAAAGTCTCAAGCAGGCTCAGCTAATCGCTGTGAAGTGAACATGTCTCTCTGCTAACCTGGAGAGACAAGGAGAACGTTCCCTAGCACTGCCTTAAGAGGAGGAGAACAGAAACCAGTCTTGTAGTGCCCCATGTACCCAGAGAACGCTTGGCTGAGTTTCAAGTTTCTCAGGAGTGGGACTCTTGGCCAACACTCCCATGTCAGCTTTGCATCAGTTCTGGAAGTCACCCAGAGGGTCCCAGGGGCACAAAGTTAGAGGTCATAGGTCACCTTTAGCAGGCTTTTTAACTATTTAGCTGTTCTCTGTAAAATTACGAACCCAGGTCTCTGCATTGTAGGTGGATTCTTTATCATCTGAGCCACCAGAGAAGCCCAAGAATACTGGAGTGGGCAGTCTGTCCCTTATCCAGGGGATCCTGTTGAATCAGGAAATCTAACGAGGGTCACCTGCATTGCAGGCAGATTTTACTAGCTGAGCTACCAGGGCCGAGATAGTGGCTCTCTCTTTAGTAGGCACTCTATTTTTTCAGGCCTTATGGTCACACCAGCCTCAGAGCAGAATCCTTCGGCAAAAATTTGCAGGACTGCCAGACTATGTTCAGGAAAGTCCAAGGCACCTTAGGACCTTTTTAGGTTTCCTTGCAAGAGTAGTTTTGTTATTAACAAATTTTAAATTTGTCATTAACTAATTTAAAGTTTTAAATTAGGCAAAATGACTACAAAACTGCTGCTGAGTCCTAGCCTGGGAAAAGAAATCATCTTTCCTTTTACATTTAATGCTAACATCTTGTAATCTACAATAGGGTCTGTCAAATGATGGCCAAGGGCCCACCACTTACTCTTGTAAATAAAGCTTTATTGGAACACAGCCATGCCCATTCATTACGCATTACCAATAGCTGTTTTCTTGCTATAGTGGCAGAACTGTAGAGTTGCAAAGAGACTATATGGCCCAGAAAGACTAAAATATTTACTAATATGGTCCTTTAAGAAAATGGTGTTCAAGCTCTGCTCTAACAACATATTTGAAAATGAACACACATGGGATATACATTAGTTACCAATGTCTGGGGAGCTATTTGGCAAATATACTTCAAAATACTCCTAAGGAAATAACTGCCACTCTGGTAGAGATTTATTCCATTTTCTAAATAATGAAAAAGTGATAAATGACATGAATAATGACCTACTGGGGACTACTTAAATAAATTATGATGCAGCCTCACAACAGAAAAACAAGGAACAATAAAGAAAGTTCATATATTTACTTTGTTACCCTCCCTAAATACTTCTACACAAAAATAAAGGGTTTGGGGGGCTGTTTTTCATTTTGCTTTGTCTTGTTTTCCAAAAACCAAAAGGACAAAGATAATGAGAGAGAAGAATATAGCAACAAAACTTGGAAGCTGGAAAGCAGAGGAATGAATGGTAACTGACTCTACAGACTCACAAAAGCTAAATCCTGAGCTAGTGGTGAGAAAAGAAAATAGTCTTTCTGATTTATACTGCAGACTTCCCCTACTCACCAAGAGTGAGAAACTATCAAATCAGGGATCTCAAGGGGGAATGAAATTAAGGCCCAAAACTAAGACTGGTTTAAAATCCATGTAAGAAGCACCCGGATTTCAGGATGGATACCCTAAATCCCATACTGCTCCTAAACCAGTGTTGAATAGCTCGTTCTTTGAGAGACCACCAAGGTTACCAAACATCTAAAGAAAGTGTCTAATATGGAAAATAAGAGATCAAAATAACCAAAGACAATTAAAAACAAAAGAATAGAGTTTTTAATATATTAAAAACTATACAGGGAGAGACTATATAGGGAGAGAAAAATCTTTAAGAAATTATTGTTAATTCCTCAACTCCTAACATGATATTCATCTCATGAAATAAGTATTACATTTTGTTTAATAGTAATAAGAGAAACATTCAGAGAACAAAGAAAGCTTTTAGAAATTAAAATACAGCATGATAAAATGTCTAATAGAAGAGATGAGAAATAAACACGAAGATATCTAGAAAGAAGAAAAGACAAAAAAAATGGAAAACTGTAAGAAAAAATTAGGACTAGTCCATGAAGTTAAATATCCAAACAGAAATTCTAGAAAAATAGCAGATAAACTAGATGGAAACCAACAACAAAAGAGTTAAAATTTAATTTTTAATACAGTTTAATTTTTAAACCACAACATGATCACACATGGATAAGCAAAGCATATCTTTGTGAAATTTCAGAATAAAGAAGAATTTGCTAAGAGCTTACAGAAATAAAAAAACATAGCATTGGGATGGGAGATAGAATAGTTTCCGACCACTAAAGAAATAAAGAAAGAAAACAAACAAACAAAAATGCCTAACAAATAAAAGTGGAAGAATGCTTTCATTATTCTAAAAGAAAATAGCTTCTAACAAAATTCTATACCCATCTAAAAAGAGGAGAGTGAAAAAGTTGGCTTAAAGATCAACATTCAGAAAACTAAGATCATGGCATCTGGTCCCATCACTTCATGGCAAATAGATGGGGAAACAGTGGAAACAGCGTCAGACTCTATTTTTGGGGGCTCCAGAATCACTGCAGATGGTGATTGCAGCCATAAAATTAAAAGATATTTACTCCTTGGAAGGAAAATTATGTCAAACCTAGAAAGCATATCAAAAAGCAGAGACATTACTTTGTCAACAAAGGTTCATATAGTCAAGGCTATGGTTTTTCCAGTAGTCATGTATGGATGTGACAGTTGTACGGTGAAGAAAGCTGAGCATCAAAGAATTGATGCTTTTGAACTGTGGTGTTGGAAAAGACTCGAAAGTCCCCTGGACTGCAAGGAGATCCAACCAGTCCATCCTAAAGGAGATTAGTCCTGGGTGTTCATTGGAAGGACTGATGTTGAGGCTGAAACTCCAATACTTTGGTCACCTCATGCAAAGAGTTGACACATTGGAAAAGACCCTGATGCTGAGAAGGACTAGAGGCAAGAGGAGAAGGAGACAACAGAGGATGAGATGGCTGGATGGCATCACCGACTTGATGGACATGGGTTTGGGTAGACTCTGGGAGTTGGTGATGGACAGGGAGGCCTGGCGTGCTGTGATTCATAGGGTCACAAACAGTCGGACACAACTGAACAACTGAACTGAACTGAAACTATCAAATGTAATAACAGAGTAGACATGAACAGTTTCAAAAAATCTACCTCCTAAGCACTCTCTTCCAAAGAAGCTAACAGAATGTGTGTCACCAAAATAAAGTAGTAAATCATAATGAAGCCATAAGATTCAGCAAACATAGCATCAATCCAAGAGTAAGACAAAGAAAAACTCAAGATAATGGTAAAGAAATCCAAAGAAGATACTTTTATAAAAGGAAAAAAAAGAACTAAACTAAACTAGACTGTTAGAGGTCACAAGGCTCCTGGAAAGTACTATTGAAAAAGATAAGAATAATGACCTGAATCATGCCTTGAGAAAATATTTAAACAGATGACAGAATGCGGGGGTTAAATTAATAAGTACATAAAAGATATATAAATAAAATTTAAAAATTAACTCCAGGAAAAACAAAAAATCATGCAGGAAATGAAAAGCAGTCATAACATGCTATATATCTAGGAAGTGATTAGCATTTACAAAGTAAACACTAAATATTAACCGAGCCAGAATTATGATATAGTCCTATTAGAAGGCATGGGGAAAAGTACATGCACACCCATGTGTGAAAAAACTAAATCCTCATATTCCATGATGTGAAGGAAAAGGGGTTATGCCTGAAAAATTAAGAGCAAACAACTGAACATTTTATTCGAAGACATGGATTAGCCAAGAGTTGAAAAATGGTTGTCTCAAGCGAGAGGGAAATAAAAGAGTACACTTCTCTTAAGAAGCCCATAGAGTTCTTTAAAAATGTCTACCCAAAAAATTTAGGGTTAAAATTTGTCAGATCCTTCACTAATCTAACCTGCTATGGTTGGTATTAGATATATACCAACTGTAAGACTGTATGTAGTAAGTTAAATTAGTCAATGTCTCATTTTTGTCTAAAGCTAAGGAAATACAGATGTAATAAAGTCACTGACATCAGAACTCCAAAAATCAGTTCAGTTCAGTCACTCAGTCGTGTCTGATTCTTTGCAACTACATGAACCGCAGCACGCCAGGGCTCCCTGTCCATCACCAACTCCCGGAGTTCACCCAAACCTATGTCCATCGAGTCGGTGATGCCATCCAGCCATCTCATCCTCTGTCGTCCCCTTCTCCTCCTGCCCTCAATCTTTCCCAACATCAGGGTCTTTTCCAGTGAGTCAGCTATTTGCAACAGGTAGCCAAAATATTAAGAGTTTCAGCTTTAACATCAGTCCTTCCAATGAACACCCAGGACTGATCTCCTTTAGGATGGACTGGGTGGATCTTCTTGCAATCCAAGGGACTCTCAGCAGTCTTTTCCAACACCACAGTTCAAAAGCATCAGTTCTTCTGTGCTCAGCCTTCTTTATGGTCCAACTCTCACATCCATACATGACTACTGGAAAAACCATAGCCTTGACTATATGGACCTTTGTTGACAAAGTGATGTCTCTGCTTTTTAATATGCTGTCTAGGTTGGTCATAACCTTCCTTCCAAGGAGTAAGCGTCTTAATTTCATGGATGCAGTCACCATCTGCAGTGATTCTGGAGCCCCAAAAAGTAAAGTCTGTCACTGTTTCCACTGTTTCCCCATCTATTTGCCATGAAGTGATGGGACCAGATGCCATGATCTTAGTTTTCTGAATGTTGAGCTTTCCTCTTTCACTTTCATCAAGAGGCTTTTTAGTTCCTCTTCACTTTCTGCCATAAGGGTGGTGTTATCTGCATATCTGAGGTTATTGATATTTCTCCTGGCAATCTTGATTCCAGCTTGTGCTTCTTCCAGCCCAGCATTTCTCATGATGTACTCTGAATATAAGTTAAATAAGCAGGGTGACAATAAACAGCCTTGACGTACACCTTTTCCTATTTGGAACCAGTTTGTTGTTCCATGCCCAGTTCTAACTGTTGCTTCCTGACCTGCATACAGGTTTCTCAAGAGGCAGGTCAGGTGGTCTGGTATGCCCATCTCTTTCAGAATTTTCCACAGTTTATCGTGATCCACACAGTCAAAGGCTTTGGCATAGTCAATAAATTAAAAATTATATACAAAATAATACAATTCAGTACTACTCAAAAGTGACTGCCAGTCTGCAATATGATAAGGTGCTTGTACCAGAACATAAATCAACTACATCACTGAGAACATTGCTGACATCTTTTCTGTAGCAACATCTTCTTGATGAAAGCAGCAAGGCCTTGATTTACATTCTGGCTCAAGCTCCTTATATCATATCAAGCCATTCTGTGGAGGACTGGAATAGGTCAAAGGTCAGGAGACTTTTTCTGTAAAGGGCCAAATAACAAATATTTTAGGATTTGCAGGCCATATGGTCTCTGTCATAACTTCTCACCTTTGCCACCATACCACAAAAACAGCTCCAGACAATATATAAACGAAGAGACATGGCTATGTTCCAATTTACTCATGACATTGAAATTTGAATTTCATATAATTCCAACATGCCACAAACCCTTCTTTCTACGTAAAATCTACTCTTAGCTCATAGACCACACAAAAACAATGATGGGCCATATTTGGCCCATGGGCCAGTTTGCCAATACAGTAGGATCAACTTTTTCTTTCATAGTAGTTTCATCTGTATGTGTGTTTTTCCTTCTTTTTATGCTTTTTCTTGTTTTAAAAACAAAAATAAATCCTGAAGAATTTAAAAAATTCAGTTAAAACCTTTTTCTCTCTACTCTCTCAATAGCCTCTATCTGAGTGACCTAAATTTACATCTAGGATACTATATGATCTTTAATCAGATAGCTTTTATAGAGATAATCTCCTCTAACTGGCATTGTAAAAAATAAAACTTCATTGTAATTTAAAAAAAAAGGCTCACTTTGTTTTAAAACAAAAAAGACAAAAATAGATTCTGAGATCCTGGATTTTTTCAAAATGGTAGGAAGGTTCTATATGTCCTAAAGCTCTCCTTTTTCAAGTTACCAATAAAATTGTATTCAGGAAAAATGTAAAGCCACTGGCTCAATCATCTAATCCTCTAGATGCATTCAGCAATGCCTTAGTTTCCCAAGTAGACAAGGCCCAAAACCCTTCCAAATCTTCTAGGTTTCTCTACCAATTCAGTTTCAACTGAGCAGGGACTCGCAGGGACAGTACAGTGTAACGAGACTCTCCCAAGGGTCATCTGTATCACTAGAATTGTGATGATGGTGAAAAATGGAAGGCCCGTCTCCTTGGTGAGTGAATGGTCATGCTTTCCTTGTGTAGCTATGTCCTTCTATAGTCTTAGGACAGATTACAGGAAAACATAAACACAAGTAAGTTCCAACTGGCAGAGCAGCTATGTCCAAGTTCCCAAGCTGGTGTGGTCCTCACACAAAGAAGCAGTGATCCATTCTGATCTGCATCAAGACGTGAACGACACATATGGAGAATCCAACCAGGAGCTCCTTCAACCAACAGCCACTGAAAGGCACGATTACAGTTACCCTGACAGCTGGTATAGAGACAGACCATCTACTAGACGAGGATAAGGGGCCACTTGAGTGCTCAGTGACCTACTGCTTTGGGCATCATAAAAAAGAAAGTGAAGAAATTCAGTCAATTCCTTGGAGACTTGTTAAAATTTTACCATTCTAAGAGAAAGCATCCAAAATTTTTCAGGCTGACAGTGCCACCTAGTGGCTCTCCACCTTAAACTCACCATTGGACATTTAGGACAATCACTTCTCCGTCCAAGGATATGGAGGGATATTAACTATTTTAAGTCCATTATGACAAAGCTTTCAGCATGTCTTGCCAAAAGTAAAAATAAGTTAAAAACATTAGCAATTTGGGGAAAGCAAGGTCTACTATAGGTTCTACAGCTCAAGGTACCAAACCCCGCGATGAAGTTTTTTAGAAAAAACTATTTAACAGCACTGCTGCTGAATCCAAACAATCTATTCAGTAGTTCTAGTTCCCTTCAGAGGAATCCATCCCAGGAAAGCGGAGAGCCCTCAGAAAAACACATCACAATAGAAAAAATTCAAAACCACAAAAACATTACACATTAGAAAAAAATCAAAAACCACAAGAGTCTCAAAACAGAAAGAAGAGAAATTTGAGGTCTTATACCCTTGGGCATAAGAAATCTAAGAGAGGGAGTTCCCTGGCAATCCAGTCGTTAGGAGTCAGAGCTCTCACTGCCATGGCCAGGGTTCAAGTTCTGGTGGGAACTAAGATCCTGCAAGCCGTGCAGCACGGGCCAAAACAGAAAAGGCAAGCGAGAAAGAAAGAAAGCAATCTAAGAGAACATCATTTGCTAAGCAGACAGAATCTCCAGCATATGAGAGATTTCAAAGGGTCAAGGTGCACAATTTTAACCCATGAATTTCTAATGAAGTCATGCAAATCTACAGCAAAAATTTATGTTCTTAGAGTTTCCAAGTTCCTTACAACAAACACACCCGTGCAGGCAATCACGCACACACATATGCACGCACCAGTGCTTTGCCTTGCAAGAAAAATGCTTCAGCCCTTAACTGATTATTCAGATCTCTGTATTATCACCAGCCTGACAGCGTGCACAGTGCAGCGCCAGATGCTGAGAATGACTCACCTTGGCAACAAACTGTTTGTCCTTTTGGTCCAAATTAGCAGTGGGAGCCACGTAGTCTCTCCATATTCTCAGCCTGCGCTCCTTGGCAAACCTGGCAACAAAGCAAGGATTCAGATTACTCAGAGGGACTAGGGCAGCGATGGAATCCACCATCATCACAGGAGCAAACAGCACAAAACCCTACCCTATCTCACAGACAAGGCACCCAACAGAAAAGGATAATCAGACCAGCACAAAGTGTGACCGCCACAAGGAAAACTAGACAGCACCTGAAACAATCCCACATGCATATATGCGATCAATCCACAGCTGACAGGCTGGGGCCTGGGTACACCCTTTTTCAAGCCTGAAAAGTACAAGTCCATCTTGCATCATAGAAGTCCAGCTCTTTGGCACATCAAGTACTTCTCAAGTGATTCCTAAATGCCAGGCACTGGGGTGACAGAGTAACTGCTCTCTTAAGTGGGAGGGAAGAGCGCACACATCTAACAAAAGTATTTTTTAAGAAGCATAAGCCTGCTCGTTTCTATTTGAATTATAAAAAGGTCATTGTTCACTGAGTCAAGTCTGACTCTTTGCAACCCCATGGACTGCAGCACACCAGGCTTTCCTGTCCTTCAGTATCTCCTGGACTTTGCTCAACCTCATATCCATTGAGTCGGTGATGCTACAAAGATTGAGTAGGACATAGTCATTGTGCTCTGAGTTTACTGTTTGATTATGAAAGACATTCTTCAAAATAAGAGCACTGTGACCTCCCCAGTGGTCCAGTGGTTAAGACTCCATGTTGCCAGTACAGGGGGCATAGGTTCAATTCCTAGTCAGGGAACTAAGATCCCATATGCCACACAGAGTGGCCAAAAGATAAAAAAAATAAAATGAATGCATAAGGAAATATTTAAATATATAAAAAGGGTATTAGCTACCCAAATCCCACATGGAAAACATGAACAAAATGGTCATTACAGTGCATCTAATGAGGAAGAAAAATGGACAATAATACAAAAGAATTTATACAAAAGTTAAAAAATCATGTTGGTAAACATTTGATTTAGAGTACAAAGCCCAGAAAAGACTTTTTGAGTCAGAGTAAGAGAGGGACAGGAAATATGTGCAAAGATTTACATACACACACACACACACACACACACAAACATATATTTTATATCAGTGAATAACTGTCAAAGTATTTATTTAGAAATAAACGGATGTAGGGCAAAGGAGCTATTAAACTGTTATTTCTGAAAATGGTATTGCAGCTTTTCAAAGCAGTGCTAAAATGAGAAAAGACAAAAGCAGCATGTTGTAGTTATAAAAACACGTGAAATACCTCAATAGAGATTTACCGACAATACAAGCAAGTTCTAACACAGCATGCAAAACAGTAGGCAAGTAATCATATCATTGAAATATGATCTGCATTCCTTGGTCTAAATCTGTTTTTTAATGATGAGCCATCTTAAAAATCTCCTGTAGATGTTATAAAACATGTAGAAACTACTGTCACTGTAACTCACTTTCTTCAAAGAGAGGAAGGAACTTAAAGAATGCAAAAAGAATCATCAACCAAAATAATAATTTAGAAAAATAGACCTACAGGATTTTCTGAACAATGGCAACAACAAAAAACACTTGAGCATCACAAAATAATCAGAGATATTTGGAAAGCATGCTCGATACACATATTGTATCTTTTGAATTTACTTGTGGAACATAAAAAGACTAAACAACGTATACAATCACTGTGTTTTTTCCAAGCATCTACCTTTGTCAGGCATGCCATATTAAATGGCCCAGATTAAAATCTATTTTTATAAAAAATTCTAAGTATTTCTGCTTATAAGTAGAGAAGGCTGTAAGAGACCTAAGAAAGGGGAAATTCAATTCAGGTTCTTGCACAACCTCAAAGGCAAAAACCTGTAAATTGCATGACTCTGAAATAAACCACACAGGCTTGAGTGGAATGTCACCAGTGGTCCTGGCCTTCTACCTAAACGTATCCAGGAAGGTAGTGGGTGGAACTTTATGAACATCATCTCTATTCATCTATCTGCTTCATTTTTTTCCACCTGGAGACTCAAGTCCACCCATACCTGGAAACGCCTGAAATGGCCACTCATCTTCGGCATATCCACTGTCATTTTTCTAGAAATCAGTTATTGCTCCATCTGTTTTAACTATGACAAAAACATGACACCTTACAGTTGTATTAGCATTTATAACTACAGCATACAATTCAATAAATTAGGGCATCAGGCTTTGCAGCGACATTGGATAGTCCTATTTAGGGACTCACAGGCTCTGTCTTTCCATCATACACTTGGCTCCAGCCTGCACGTCAGGAAGGAGCCCATAAATTATTTCATTGTCCTCAAATGACCCTCAAGTTTATTGCATTTCAAATGCCTAAAACCTGAAATCTAAGTGAGAGGCTTGAGGAAAAAAGTGAACTGAAAACATTAATAAAGCAAATCAGGTGACCAATAATATCTGAGTGAAAAATCAGTAGACAGCCCTGAATTAGACTGAACCCAGAGACTATAAGCCAGTCACTCCTCTATGAGATCCCAGCTCCTTCTGGAATTTTCCCAGTCCTTTACATTGATATGGTTGGGTGAGAGACGATCCCGAGGTTCCTTCCCCTGGAGTCCCCTATGCCAAGATCCTTGGCTAGAAGGCTTCCCCGACAGGCCTTACCTCTCAGCTGCCCTCAGCTTTTCTGCACCCCGTGTGTAGACTGCAATCGACCAATCCACACAGCGGGCAAAACCTTCCTTCAGGAGGAGCTCTGTGATGTTGCCGTTCTAGAAAATAAGGCAGGCACAGATTAGAGTCCGTTGCAAGGGAATCCGTTTCTCTTGACTTCTGACGTGATTAACATAGCCACAATCTATTTTGTAGTTTAAAAAAAAAATGAAGTAGAGTCATTTCTCTCATGAGGAAACCAGCCCTGTGAGGGGAGACGCTGTTGTGTAACTCCCTTCAGCAGCCCTGGCTTCCCCACAGCACCCAGCACAGTAACTCACACTTAACAGGGGTAGGATAACTGTTAGTGGCATTGAATGGAATCGGCATTTCAATACCTCTTCTTGTGGACAGAGGATGTTAATCTTCCGTAGAGATTATACTTTATTATTTCCTTCCCTGAGATGAGCATTTACTCCCCTTTTCATAACGGGAGAGCCAAAGAACAGGCTGAGTAAGGGAATAACTACAGTTACATTTTGCCCAATGAATTACAATTCACATTCTACAGTGACAGAGCCATCTGGAAGGGCTCCGGCTGACAGCAAGCACTTCAGAAGAAATAGACACGACCTTGGCACATTCCAAACCAAGCCTCCCAGCCTTCCACAACTGCCATCATGGAAGAATTCTCTAGCCAAAGAAGAACAGCCGTTTATTCTGGTACTGGATACGGGTTACAATAATGACAATCTATTCAAACTTGGGTGTTAAAAAGCAATTTCCCATCCAAGAATATCCCACAGACCAGTATACACTAGGGTAAAACTCCCAGTAATCAGAACTACAGGACTTAACCTACTTCCTACTCAAAGGCAGCATTAGGCAGCAACTGAATAAGGCCTGGGACATGGTTTTTCCAAAGGAGGGTTTCCTCATGACAGTTCTATCCATACAGTAAGTCTCCTATACGTGAACCTTCAAGCATCGAACTTTCAATGATGTGAACGTGCGTTTGCATGTCCAGCCATGAAAGTTAGTTCATGGGTTCGGCATACACTGTCACATGTGTGCATCCTCTACAAGTGGTTATGCCTTTGTGTACTTTATTGTACAGTACTGTATAAAGAACAGGAGTATAGGATCTTCATTTCAAGCCCAGGATATCTGGAAAGAAGTGTAAAAGCCAGCAGCACATAGCCAATTGTGTTACTTGGGTACCAAGGCTAATTTTGTTGTACTTACAAACAAATTAGACTTAACAAATACACTCTCAGAACTGAACTCCTGTAGGGGACTTACTGTACTCCGAATAGCTAACCTACTTGCAAACTTCACCAATCCCATTACAAGTTCCACTGCCACTTCTTAACTGAAGTGGTACCCTCCCACCTTTCTTACTGGCAATCTTAGGACTAGCATCTGGGAAAATAAGTGCAAGCTTCCTCCTCCCCTTATAAACCCAACCACAACTTAGATTAGTTTTCTAAGACTACAAAGTTGCAAATCTGTCCAATTCTATCAGAGAACTGATAACTCCCTAAAAAGGTCTCAAAGTCAGATGATAACCCTATCAAGATATTTCAATGGCTCCTAAACACAGAGAGGAAGAACAGAAGCCAAATGCAGCTCTTCAAACCCCAAGTGGACCCCTGCCCTGCGTGGCCCAGTCTGCCAGGCTCACTTACCGGGTGCAGGATTGTACCCAGAATGTTCTGGTTGTGGCAGCTCTCCAGGATGATCTGGACATCTCTCTGAAGCAGTCGAGACTCAGTAAAAAATTTGGCTTCTGCAGCAAAAGCCTCTGGTGTTTCACTTCCATCTGCTTCCCGTCGAAAAGTTGGGCACTAAAGCACAAGTAAGGCGGGCACATGGGTGCTGGGCATGCTCAGCCCACGGAGAACAGTCCAAAAGCACAAACCCCACAAAGCTGGGCTGGGAAAGGTATCCAATCAGGTCTTCCAACCCTTCTAAAAACATACTGATAAAAAGCAACTGGAAATATCATCCTCTTAGACTTCTTGGTAAAGCAAAATAAAACTCACGACAACATGGGGGAAATCATTAATTACACTTGAAAATGACCCCTTGCCAAGAAGAGATTCACCAGTGCCTTGCTTTAAATCCCTGATTTTTTCTTTAATCAAAATGGCTATTTTACATTAAGACAACACATTCGGCAAACTTCGCCTGTGCGTGCTCAGTTGCTTAGCCGTGTCCAACTCTGCGATCCCATGGACTGGCTTCCCATCCCCTCCTCTCTAGGTTTCAACCATCTCTGCACAGCCCACTCCAAACAGACTCTGAGTACTTAAAAAAGTCTTATTTGATCTAATTAGAACTGCACCACTGCAAAGTTTAAAGTACTCTGCTCAATGTCAACGGCCCACACTAGAAAGAAATGGTACGGACGAAGTCCCCCTGTCACTGAACACGTCCATGAACCACCCCAGAGCCCAGCGTATGAGCTGACCTTAATTCCTGACAGCATGACCGTGACCAGGTAGTAATCTGGCAGGAGCAGGGCCCTGACCACGCTGCCGTCCCGCACGTGCTCGATGATAGCTGCAGGACAGAACAGACGACTTGAGGGACGCAAGGCGAGCCACGGAGAGACAGTGCCCTGTCAGACTGCCCAGGGCACAGTTTCTCTTCCCAAATCCTGAGAAAGCCCCACTCGGGGAGGTGATGAAGCACTGACAGATCACGAGTGTTCACACACAGACTCCTGCCCAAACTACTCCAGGAGGATTTGGTTCAAACCAACTGCTGCTACATCTTTTGAACCTTCTGGGACCTCTTGGCTCATACCTAAGCTCTGTTATCCGTAAGCCAGGTTACTCACCTGTATACTGAGGGCCTGGCAAAAACACAATAATTCAAGATCGGTAATCATTTTATTTTACTGAGTCTGCAAGTTAATAAGGTCTCAAAGTAGAACTGAGAACTATATAGTGTGTGTGTCGGGGGGGCGGGAGAGGTGTGCATGCATAAATGTTTAGACAGATAAAAGAATACACATTTCTACCTTGAAGTTTTAGAGGTGGTGTTTAGAGATGGCCATTTTTTAGAGAAAACAGGAAGATGCCCTGTGCAAAATTACCAGCAATTTACTACTCTAGAAGCAAAGGACTAATCTCTGCAAAATACATTTGATGCATATACAAACTGGAAAGCTCCCTTTCAAAATACCATGGTGTTGTTTTACCCTTAACAATTCTCCGTGGGTACTAAGGTAGAATCCATTTTATTAACCTCAAGGAGCTCGACAGCAAACAGAGAGAAATCACCCTAAGTCACATCAGCCTTTCCCCGACAGCCTCACCATTGACAGGCCTCTGGTGGTGGGAGTCCACGAAGTGCCTTGGGTTCTCAATGGCGTACTTGAGGTCCCGGACAGTATGTGAACCGCTCCCCTCACTCCACATCCCTTTCTTAGCTGCTTTTGCTTGCTCCTCGCATTCCGCAAGCCGGTTCTGCTCAGGACTGGGACATGAAAAAGAAGAAACAAGTGTGGCTAATGAGTTCACCAGAGAAATATCAGGGTCATCTTTGATTCTGAGTGTCTACAGCATCTTTTCTGCTTGGGAAAAAACAAAGCAATTATTTCAGACCCAGGCCCGTAACCAGAAACCTACCAGGAGTGCAACTTCCAGATTCCAGATTTATTCCCTCCAACAAAAGACTCAGTTGTAACAGCATTTAATGAGAATATCTGAAGACCACCCTTCTCAGTACTGCCGCCAAGAGAACAAGCTGGTGGCTTACAAGGGAGCCACTCCAGGTGGGAGAGTTTCATTTAACCAGCCCAGATTCAGGAACTAGAATCTAGGCAGACCTCAGCCGGACAGAGTGCAGCAAAAGCGACTAAGAATCACCCTTATTCCCTGTCATCTACAGAACAGGACTGGGGAATTCAGAACGAATATCACTACTACAAACAGCGTCACCCCAACACTCCTTACACATGCCATAAGGCCAGCTAAGCAAAAGGAATTTGAAGACGGAAGACTCCTTCATCAGACAAGAAACCAAACTGTGTACAAGAGCAGAAACCACAAGAGTAGAGAGACCACTCACCCCCTCCCCCTCCAAAAAAAAAAAAAAAAAAAGCCATCAAAAACAACCAAACCCTGAAATGGCTCCACTCTTCACTCTCTCATTTGTATTTGAGTTGAAATGAATACTGGAAAGCCTTTCCACAATGCCAACACCTCGTTCCATCAACAGGCATCTAGAGAAACTGACCCTCCCACCTTGATCAGTAGGGATTTTCAATAGGGAGCATGACCTACAATTTCTCAAACCCGAAGTCTTCAGTATGGCTCTTTCCTTCCTCCCCATTAAAAAAAGAAGGGGAAAAAAAAAAGATAATTGTCATCTTCAGAGATCCAAATTTTCTATCAGAATTTGATGGGGGTTGGGAGTGGGGGGGGGATGTAGCTTGAGATAAAAGCAAAAACAATGAACTGAGAAAAGAAGTCAAGACAACTTTGGAGTAAAAAAAGACTGAGACTCCTGGAGGGATTTCTTTGTTGAGGTGGTACAATAGTGCTGTAGGCTTTTTTATAATTCTTCATTCTGGCTGCAAACTGGATTCCAAAAAACATTACAACAGTAAAAATGCCAGCAACTGTCCTTAAAATACAGCTTCGGCGTGCTTCCATACACAGCACCTAAGACAAGTGTCAGAATTCAACAAATTCCCACATGCTCACTCACACTCCAGTCATAAGCTCTAGCCAATGACTCTTTTGAGTTGGAAAGGATCAGAGAACGATAGGATGAATGACTTGATCACAAAGAAGGATACAAATTGTACATTTTGGCCTTTGCTCATCCCTATCATTGGCACAGTTCACCCAAATATTTATCTAAAGCTTCTTCTACAGTTACAGTCGTAATACAACACAGACTTAATGATTTAAACAGCAGGAGTTCCCTGACCTTCCAGTGGTTGGGACTCGGCACTTTCGCTGCTGTGGCCCAGGTTCAATCCTCGGTCAGAGAACTAAGATCCCATAAGCCATTTGGCCAAAAAAAACAATAGCCAAACAGCATCGACAGCATCCAAATTACTGATGCAGCTTATCGCTTTTCAGAGACTAATGTGCTAATTAAAGCCAGCTGCAATCCCATCCTTCTGAGGCGCCAACACTGGTGAACTTGAACCTGATATATGCACTATAAACCTGATGTTGTTGTTTAGTCATTCAGTCGTGTCTGACGCTTTGTGACCCCACAGACTGTAGCCCACCAGGCTCCTCTGTCCATGAAATTTCCCAGGCAAGAATACCGGAGTGGGCTGTCATTTCATTCTCCAGGGGATCCTTCCAATGCAAGGACTGAACCAGGGTCTCCTGCATTGCAGGCAGATTTCTTTATCATCTGAGTCACCTGTAAGTCCATAAACCTAACACTCATTTCTATCGAATTCACATTGCTATTAACAAGAAATACATTTACCTTATTACTTAAGTATCTACAGATCCATAAACCAAAACAGACATAAAAGGCTTTGGAGAGACAAAAATTTTCCCTGAAAACAGAACCACTCAGCCCCTGTCAGTCTTCCTATATTCCAAGCAGCAGGTGTTTCTGTGAATTTTATTTTTATTCACTCTGCTTTATTCTGCATTTACTTATTCCTTATATACCTGATATAATATTGTACATCTATTTGTTAACCTGTTTGTTGTTTGTCTCCCAGTTAACTGTTAGCAGAAGCTAAGTGTCTTTGTTCACAGCGCCTAGAACATAGCCTGGCATACACGCTCAATAAATATCTGGGGATGGATAGATAAATACTCTGGAACCGAATATCAATGGTTTAAGAAACAAGCCTACTGACTCTTATGATACGAAACATAGCACTTCTTTGTCGCCAAGCAAACAAGTTTTTGATTACATGTACCAAATGCCATTCACGAATGCTGAGAAACCTCCAAACTCAGAACAATACACACCTACACCTGGGCAGGAATGTTCTAGAAGCCAGAAGAACACCAGATATTACCCATTTTATGTCAGGGGGCAGGAATGAAAATGCATCAAAGCAACTACAGAGTCCACTCCCCCAGATCTCACAGTGGAGAGGGAAGAAGTCTGAGGGTCAGAAGAGCAGTGGAGACTTACTTGTTTGCTCTCATGCCTTCTCTCCGGGTGGCCAAGCCCTCTGCAACCAGTGATTCTGCAATGTTTTCCCCATTGGTATCTGAGAAGGAAAAAAAAGAGACATGAATCTTGGGTCTAAATCCATCTCCAATAGCAAAAGGGCTCTACTGGGACCACTTTCACCCTCGGCTCTTCAAGGAATAATGTTACCCACTAACCGCACAAAGCAGCAGGCTGGCATTGGGTTTTTCAGAAAACCTCTTCTCCCTCAAAATGTCTCATCTCTAGGACCCAGAGGTCGATACATCTTCTCTGGACTTATTTCTTAGTGTATCTCAAGAGCCAAGGGCAATCTCAGGAACTCCAGGAGACTGACGGGAAAGCAAGGCACAAGTAGCCGGGGAGAGGATAAATAACCCTGACCTAAGGAGGAGAGGCTGGTGCCGACACAAACGCTGGCACTTCACAGCTCTCTCACCGATAAAATGGGAAGAATGCCTGTCTAGATGGGTTCTTAAGGGAATTCAGTGTGTAAACCAGCAAGTGCAGTGCCAAGCACGCAGCAGGAACGGAAACAACAGAACCCGAAGGCAGCCCCCACACCTGGACAGTCAGACAGCAGGGGCACTTAGATGGCCCATTCACGTTTTACACCAGAGTCCAGTCCCTCTCAGGATGTCCTAGTCTCTGCTCCAGGAGCCCACCGAGACAAGCAACATCATTTGATAAACACACTCTCGTGTTCTTAAGAGATGCAAGGGAGAGAGTCCAGACTTCCAATCTCACACAGCAGCCTTCAGAGCAGGCAAGAAAAATGAAGTGAAACAAAAAACACAACCCGATTAGGTTCCACCTGGGCACCAGGACCATTAATTGCATTTCCATGCTACTGAAAAAGCTTTTAGGCTCGATGCATTCTCTTAAATCTCTGCTTGTCAGCCAAAACGATAAAAGAAGACATCTATGAGGGAATCATCACATAAAAATCTTCAATATAGTAGAGAACAAGCTCCTCGATAAACTGAAACACAGCAGTCTAGCTGATAGGCAACATCAGCATAGAATAAAATTCTGTAAGATTTATATTCAGTACACCATGCATTCATTGAATTCTGCAAGCAACAAGAAGTCTACAAACTAGGCCCAAACCCAACCTAAATGCCCTACCATTAGCCCTGTCCAAATTTCTGAGGCAAATCATAAGCCCCTTTTCCTACCACACACACAAAAAAAGGTTGAGATGAATATGCTGTTCCTACAAAAAAAGTTCAGGTTCTGAAGCTGAATGTGAATCACCAGAACCTCTGCTCTGGAGTTACTGCTGAGGCCAGACACAGATGCACACAGCTATCTGCCACCAATAAATATTACACTGATCCTTTCAGAGCAATAGGAATAATCCCCCAGAGTGGGAAGTCAAAAAACTCCACAATTATGGGAAAAGTTGAGCAGTAAGGTGTCAACAGGTCAGTGCGTACAAAGAATGAAGGCAAGGTACAAATGAGGTGAATGGCCATAAAACTAGCTAGTCATCAGCAAACCCAATAGCTCCCAGACAGCTACTTGGCACAGAGCACTCTGAAAGGGCTGTTGACTGGCTCACTTCTAAATGAGTCGATTGCTCCTTCAAAAGGGAGAAAAACACAATTCTCTGGGCCAAACTCCCAAAGAAGGCAACAAAATGTGATGGACAGAGTACTGAAAATGGGGAATCTGTAAGACAAAGATACGATACTCGCTTATTACTAATCAAAGTACAAATTTATAATCAAGTCAGAATTGCGGCTGGTATTCAGAATGGGGGGGAGACTATATTTTTCCCACAATTTGAAGATCAATCATCTCTCCCTTTAAAAAAAAAAAAAACTTCTAGGTTAACCACAAATTTTCATATTCTATTATTCTCCTCCATCATAAAAAGAGTATTCACAGAAAAACTTCCTGCAGGTCCAGAGTTAGGCCCCCATACTCTCACTGCCAGGGTCCCAAGTTCAATCTCTGGTTAGAGAACTAGGATCCCACAAGCTGCGCAGCACAGCCAAAAACAAACAAACAAAAAAACCCAGTCACCATGTAAACAAGAATTTATTGTATAGCACATGGAATTATATTCAATATTCTGTCATAATCTATAATGGAAAAGAATCAGAAGCTACATACCTGAAAACATAATACTGTAAGTCAACTATAGTTAAATGAATATTTCAATCCATCTACATATAGCAAAAAAAAGAGTAGCCACAAAATAGGATAAATGTATGAACGCTAATTAATTAGCTAAAGCACTGTTTCATTGCAGTTGGCACTGAGAGTTAGTTAAAATATGTGTGAAAATATTAAATTTTAAGCCATTAAACCATTGAAACTGAAAGATGCAGATAATTTCAAAATCACTCTTAGTAAATACTTCTCAATCATCTCCTATGTGCCAGGTTTTATCAAATCAAACAGCATATTATTAACATGCTAAATTATATCCACTCTGTCATGTGGGTCAGTTTAAAAAGCAAATCTCTAAATACAACTTTAACATTTAAATGGCAGTGCCCCTTAGTAACCAAGCCCATGTGCCACAACTACTGAGCCTGTGCTCCACAACAAAAGAAGCCCACCTCAATGAGAAGTTTGTGTACCGCAATGAAGAGCAGACCCTGCTCATCACAACTAGAGAAAGCCCACGCAACAACAACAAAGACCCTGCACATCTGAAAATATTAAATAATTAAATTAAATTTCAAATGGCAGCTATGGTTAAACAGCTAAACCACAGGCGTACGTGTGTGCACACACAAACATATTTACTGAGTACATACTCTGTCCTTGGAGAAGGATATAGCAACCCACTCCAGTATTCCTGCCTGGAGAGTCCCATGGACAGAGGACCCTGGCGGGCTATGGTCCATGGGCTCACAAACAGTCAGACACGACTTAGAGACCAAAAACAACAAGTAAGAGCACACGGTAGAAGAGCCAGGAACCCACATCATAGCACTCCGAAGCCTGTGCTCTTTCCACTCCATTACAACTCATGTGGCCTGCAAAAAACCACAAGCCCTAAACAAATCATGCTTTCTTAAAGAGAAAAGAAAGGCGAAGAAAAGCCACAAGACAGATAAAGGAAATAGAAGCTGCAATAGGAAATCTATAAGAATTCAATCAGTACCCTGACCTAGAAGCACAGAGCCAATGAGTTCCATGGGCTGATGGCTTCCATATAGAGAAAACGAATACTACCTTGTACACACACATCTAAACCAAGGCAGGAAAGCGGGCACAGGGTGAATAAGGGGCAGGCATGTCAGGGCCGTTCCTCTGCACCTACGTACCCCAAGCTCTGCACCCACGTACCCCAAGCTCTGCACCCTCCCAATGAGATCCACAGCCGACCGTCCAGAGCCACCTCTACCAGGTGAAAATTGATCTTTGGAGGAACTTTAGACTAAGAGAAAAACAAGCCCTTTCGCCCTTGCTACTCACCCTTTCCAAGGTAGATCATGCCATACTC
Source organism: Antilocapra americana (assembly GCA_007570785.1). Classification (NCBI taxonomy): domain Eukaryota; kingdom Metazoa; phylum Chordata; class Mammalia; order Artiodactyla; family Antilocapridae; genus Antilocapra; species Antilocapra americana. Next base: position 707,694 of record ML660771.1, read on the forward strand.
TCGCCCCTGCGGAGTCTTGTTTTCTATCGTGAAGCATACTTCTTTCCCAATCAACTTCTTCCGAAGGAACTCTCGAGCAGGAAACGCCCAGGGCTGAAAGACAAAACCACGGCGTTCAGAAGCCAGGACACTTTCACACTACACAATCAACACCCAAGCAACTTCACTCCTTCAACAATCCAGCAACGCACTAGGCCCTGAGAAGGTAAAAATAAAAACACACACAGCCCAGCTCACACACTTAGAGGGCTCCTAAAAAACGGAGGTCTAATTGTTGGTGTGACTTGCACCAGCCCAAAAAACAGGCATCATGGTTTCCCAGGCACCAGCACTAGACTTTCCCACCTCCATCACTGTCTATTCAGAACTACAGTTTACTTCCTACTTAGTAACAGGCCCTGGTAAAGGATCAGCTGGACAATGGTGATTCTTCCCTCTCACCGGTTAAAGACCCTGACACAGGGCTGAGCCACACATCCACGGTGGGTACAAATAGAGCCCCCATGTGATTTGATGATGCTGTGCAAAAGGATGGTTTTGCCTCATCACTTTGGGGATGGTACAGACAAAGGGAGATGTCTCTTCTGAAGAAGCCCTGTTGCAATCAGGGGTCACTAACACTTGAATTTACAGTCTGGACCTAACTCAGTGCCCTAAGTTCCCTTAGAACAGAAATGAGGAAGGAGAGGGTAAGAGTTCAAGGCGGGCATGATCTGCTGAAGTTCACGGGCAGAAACAACTGACATATAAAAGGGCAGGGTGGTATACAATATGCACTCATTACTATCTCCTGGAGCCCCAGAACATGGACTCTGCATAGTAAAGGCAAAACAGTCCATCACTGACTGGAAAAGGAAGCATCTGCCTACCTTTTCAGTCCATGAAGATTATTCCACGGGTCGAGCCAAGAAGCTTTTCTAGAAGAAAAACATCCATGACTTCCCAGAAACCAGAAGCCAATTTAAAGGTGGCAGTCCACCAACCTCCTGGGCCCATGTTCACAAAACCAGTACTGTCAGCCAACACCAACTATGGACAGTTCTGGGAAGAACTAATCCTGAGTAAGTGCTCTTAAAGACACAAAAACAAGCCTACTCACTCATTTAACGCACTCTTCTCAAAGCACCAGTAAGCAAGAGAGCCAACCACTCTGGCAATACAGAGCTCACCATATTTTTATCTCCTGTTTCCACCCTTTGTCCCACACCATAATAATGGAAGCAAACATCTGTAACCAAAGAAAGTCTCATGACTGATAATGAGCCAAAATACCAGCCACATCACAGAAACAAGTACTAAACCAATTAACAGAGCCTTGGACATTTTTATCACCTTAGTGATTCACTTACTCTAAAAACATCCTCAGCCACAGATTGAATGCCTAGGCTTCAGTTCTTGTGTGTGTTTTTTTTTTAAGCTTCAGTTTTGAGTATTACACTAATACCCAAAGTTCAGTAATACACTGCTTCCCCAATGAAAAGCTCTGACAAAACAAAGTGCCCCTAAAGGAAGCCAAGACTTCGGTAAAAATTCATTTATCAAGGGTCAGTTCACAAAGAAATAGCTAACCCCTGTGGGGAAACCTCCAATTTCTACCAACTAGGCAGAATTACTAAAAGCTTTTAAGGCTTGCAGAAGGAGAACCCTTCTCTCAGTACTTGTTTTACAGCTGGTCAGTCACTGGGCGGTAAGAGAAAGCCACACTGGGAGGTCCTGAGAAGGATGTATAACTTATCCTGGAAGGAAAATGATCTAGCTTCTTTAATCTTCCAGCCTTTGCAAGTTGTATTCCATCCAGGTTGGGCAAATTCAATAACTGGACAAGGTACAGGCCAGGAAGAGAAGCAATTGGGATATTCAGGGAAGCAACTGACCACTTCACTGCTCCCAACGTAACAGAGCACTCCAGGAGACAGTCCTGTCCACCCAGAGGACAGTCAGCAGAAGGCTACCCCTTGGAGAAGGCTATCGCAACAGCACCTCCCAGAACCACCCTACATATAGGGAAACTGACTCAAAGCCTTCATCTACCACTTCCCAGATGGCTCAGTGATAAAGAATCCGCCTGCCAGTGCAGGAGACGCAGGTTCGATCCCTAGCTCAGGAAGATTCCCCTGGAGTAGGAAATAGCAACCCACTTCAGTATTCCTGCCTGGAGAATCCATGGACAGAGGAGCCTAGAGGGCTACAGTCCACGGGGTCACACAGAGTTGGACGTGACTGAGCACGCACACATTCATCTACACGGTCCACAGTGGCCCCATAAGAACACTGTGATCTGGTCGAGTGATGTCCCAGAGCTCCATCTCCAAAGCAATGGCTGTGAATGACTGATTCTCAAAACTTCCTCTTCCCTTCAGAATGCCCAACGGCAGGTGATCTAGCAGTTTGCTCTCCCAGACCCACACATGGTTCTGGTGTCTACTGTGATGAATGGAATTTTAATTCCCATTTTTTCTTTGCACCAGGTAGACTCCTAAACTACTGAAACAAGATTAAATCCCACAACAACATAAGACCTCAAAGCTAGCTAGTCCATCACCCCACTGTACCACCTGTGTATGTCATTAACCCCTCTCTGGCCCAGCCCCCTCACCATCCCAGCTTTCAAAGGCTCCACTGAATGCAGGACGGCTGCGACATTCATTTCTGTATTTCGCATGAAACCAACGTACAGCTTCACACGTAATGAGAGCTCAATAAATCTGCGGGAAATAAATATATAATTCCCACAGTGGCTGTAAATGCAGTATCCAGGCTGCCTAGAGTAGCTAGGCAACGCCAGGGATTAGCCTGGAACTGGGCAGTGATGGCTGAGGACACATAGCAGAGCTGCTTTTATTGCCACAGCACTTAGGAGAGAGCTAAGTTTCTTTGAAACCAGATATGAAAGAAGGCAGAGAATAATCAAGTGCATGATATTTGGGACAGTGATACAAAGGGAAGCAATGGGCAAAAATGTTCTTGAGTCTGTCTGAATGTGAAAAACAACTAGACCTGCTCCAAAACAATGGAAAGCCCGAGAAAAAGCCTTGCCACGTTCCACAATCTACTGATCCTCAAAAGGAGATGTTCAGGTTCTTTCTCTTTGTTATTCACTGAAATGCTTCCTCACTGGATACCTGCTTCATGTCAAGCACTGACTAGGCAGAAAAACACTGATATGAGAGAGGGTCCCTCCCCTCGAGGAGCCGACAATCTAGTAAAGAGCATTGAACAGGATGACAGCACCAAAAGGGGATAATGTAAGATGTCAGGAGGGACTTCTCAGGGGGCTAGATCTTAACAGATGATAGGTGATCACCAGGGCACAAGATGGAAAAAGAGCTCCCGATGGAGAAGGCAGCCTGAGCCACGCCTTCAGCCGGCAGGACTTGGGTGGCCTGTTAGGAGACCTGAATACTTCCTTGGGGCTGGGACTTCGCATCCCAGAGTGGGTTCAGTGAGAGAAGACTAGAAGCCAAATTACAGAAGGGATTGTATCCCAGGCTAAGGCATTTACATCTATCCAAGCAGGGATGAGGAATCGCTGAGATGCCTGGGAGTAACACTGAGTCAGGGAACAAATGAAATTATGTTTCAAAAAGATCTGAGAGTACTAGTGAAAGGATTAGAGGACAGGAAAATGAAGGCAAACAGATTGTTCTCTCAATATTCCAAGCACACGTTCAGAGTTGAACAAAGAACAATGGTAGTTGTAATGAAGCTTCAAGAAAGGAGAAGAGAAATTTTTAAGAAGGCAGAATCTCTAGCCCTCGATAAAGGCTGGGGGGGGGTGTTCAGAATTGGGTTACTAGTTGGCATCACTCCTTACTCGAGCCAGAGAAACTTGAAGGGCATGGTAGGGGGGAACCACATCACAGCAAGGCAGGGAGAGACTAGACTATTAGACAGAGAAATAGTGACTCTGGCTGGCAAAGGGTGAACTTTGCAGGTTTCTAACACTTCATGTCACAGGGCCCTCTGAAGAGTTGCTAGGAGAGACTGAGTTGCTCTGGAAGAGACAAAACCCCACTAACTCAGCTATAGGAATATAAGAAACTAACAAGAGTGGGGGTCAGATTACATGGTATTCTTTCAGCTGGGATAGTTCTGGTAAGATTTTATTGCACCGTTGCACAGGCTACAGCTAAGAGATTTTAGAACCAACTCCAATTGGCCTTGATCCTCACCCACAAAACAGGAAATGAAAACCCAACCCTTCTTTCCTAGAGGCGACCCTGCTTCTTCCTTCTGAGGAAATAAGCTTGACTGGCTTTAGCCAACCAGGGTCAACACTCTTCTCCTGTGCAAAGCAGGCAAGCTGTTACACAACACAAAACTGAAAGGAAAGAACTATTCAAAACATTGGTCAAGGAGAAGCACTTAGCAGCCAAAATCTGAAAAGTGCTGAGAGAGATTTACTCTTCAGTACTTGGACTAACCGTATGAGAAGTGTTTGTAGTTGCAGAAATTAAACAGCACCAGTGATGACCACATACCTCCCCAGTGGCTCAGCAGTAAAGAATCTGCCTGCAATGCAGGAGGCCCAGGTTCCATCCCTGGATCAGGAAGATCCCTTGGAGAAGGAAATGGCAACTCCTTCCAGTATTATTGTCTAGGAGATCCCATGGACAGAGGAGCCTGGTGCGATACGGTTCATAGGGTCGCAAAGAGTCGACATGACTGAGTGACTGAGCACACACAGATGACCACAGCTAACATCTGTTAAGCAGCTTACAGGCCCGTGTGACGCATTCTCCATTATCTTGTTTAATCCTCACTGAACAACCCTGAGGTGTATACAGTACGGTTATTTCCAATACTTGTGCTTACTGAGAGAAGACCAATGGAAAATAACTGATCTTTTATTTAGTCATTATACCAAGAATCTAATTGCTGATGACAGAACTGGGAATGATTTTTCTCTGTTTCCTGAACATGGTTCCACTATCTTAAGTCCAACAAAATGTATTTTATTACAGATGAAAAAACTACATGTTTTTCCTTAAATGCCTGCTTATATGGATGGTAAATGTCTCTAGAGACTCAAGACTATAGTAACACCTGTAGTGTCCAGGGAGGTGAACTAGATTTTTTGCTGTGCATCCCTCTGAATTTTGAAGGTGAAGGATTTAAACATAAATAAAGAAGCTCAACCATAACCAATACCAACCTCAAAGGGCTGAGACTACCTAGGAAATATTCTTGCCTGTTCTAAGAGAAAGAGGGTAAACCTGAAAAGGCTGATCAATCTAGAAAGCTCTAAACTTATGGGAAAGTATATGAGGAAAAGAGAAGGGGGGGTTACTGGGATTAAAGGCAGTGAATGCATAAACTGAGGCATGCCACTGTGGGTCTATCACTAGTCCTGTGACATAAAAATACTCAAAATATACAGAAAAGAAAGTACACCAAATGTGCAATCAAGGAGGAGACTGGACTACCACCAGGGTCCACAGGCTCGTGAGGAAAAGCACCTACCTCATCCGGGGTGTCTTTTGCATCAGGTTGTGCGGCAGCTGCCCTGCGGGCAAGGTTTCCAGCGCGAATGTTGCTAAGGTTGATCTGCCTCTCAGGAGGAGGCCCCCCACGAGGCTGCCCACGAACAATGATGGCACATCCTGAGAGTACCTAGGTCGGGGGAGGAAACAAAGATTTAGTCATTGAAAGGTAACATTGCCATAACAGAGATGGTCCACTACTGTATCCCCAACATCCAGAACAGTAGACGGCACTCAAAACATTTATTGAACGACTGAATGAACAAGATTACTTTCAATTTTTTAAGAGAAATACCTACATAAAACCTTGGGCTCGATTCTAAAGGGACTGACCCAGAAATACAAATGAGAATTAAACAAGATGATAGAAAAGTCAGAAAAGATTGGAGGGTGAAGAGGCATGTGAGTCATGGAGAGAGCCTTTTCATCCCAGCAAGCTGACCACCACCTGTGCTCTTTTCAATTATTAAGAAGCTAACATCTCCATCCACACATGCTGTTCTACGATGGGGAAAGCAAACAATGTAAGAAGGCCAGAGAAAAGTGGATGTTGAAGGAAAAAGCCTCGACACACCACCCACACCAGCCCAAAGGACCCGAGGGTACCCAGGGCTAACGTGCAAGTAGTGTGGCCAGAGTCCAGGACTCAACACTCCCTCTGGAGATAGTGCTCAGAGTCAAGGTGAAAAGAAAAACAGAGTCTAGGCTAGAAGAGAAACACAGTGCTCAGAGTCTAGGCTAAAGGAGAGCCTCTAGAGAACTCATGACCTCCGTGATGAAAACAGGGCAACTGAAAAAGGACCTTTGGGCTCCCAAGCCCAACAGTTCCTTCACTCTCTCTGAAGAAGGATGTCTAGCATACCACCCACTTGCAACTATGGAAAGAGCTCTAAAGCTCACTTCAAATATTTGCAGGGAGGAAGGAGAAATGGTTTCACGTGGCAGAAGAGAAGAAATAACAAACAGAAAAAATGACAAACATCACCCATTCAAATTCTTTGCTCAGCAAGGCACAATTTCATCACCAGTGAGGCTTGAGCAGCACCTCGCTTGAGTTGAAAGGCTCAATCCCATGTTTCAAAACAAAATAGCTGCTGAACAAATAGTCAGAAGGTTGGAGAGCCCTGCCAGTGTAGAACTTCATGGCAGAGTAGACCACGGAGTTTTCTGTAAACGAAACAGTCCTTGGAAAAGAAGGTGACTCAGAGGAAAAAAAGAAAGAATAGGAAGGGAAGCCACTTCGATACTCATTTGCTTAGCTGACTTGTCTCCCTAGCCTCTCCACTTTAACTCATGCTCTAAATTGTGGGCAAGTAACTGCATTAAACATACATGCATTGGGTTGGCCAGAAGTTCCTTTGAATTTTTCTGTAAGATTTTATGGAAATAACTGAACAAACATTTTGGCCAACCCATTACATCTTAAAGACTAAGAAACTACTAAGTAACCATCACCCAAGTTAAGAACTAGAACACTGAGGACTTTCCTGGTGGTCCAGTGGTGACGAATCCACCCTCCAACGCAGGGAATGTGGGTTTGATCTCTGACTTAAGATCCCACATGCTGTGGGGCAGCTAAGCTCAAGTGCCACAACTAGCAAAGACCCCCTGGCAGCAAGGGGGACCCAGTGCAGCTAAATTTACAAAAGAAATACTCGAACACTGGCAGGACCTTGGATGCCATGTCCCTCTTAACTCGCAGCCCCTCTGGCTGACCACCACCTGTTCTAACCACCGTGATAACCCCTCCTTTGCTTTTCTGTAGTGTCACCCTTTGCGTATATGTTTCTATGCAATATGGTGCTTCCTCATCTCCTATTTCTAATCTCTACATACACTGAGTCGACAGCATGTACACCCATGCTTTGTTTGCCCTTTTTTGGTAAAACCCGTTCATGCCAAAACACTATTCACTTTTGTGGCTGTACAGTATTCCACTGTATGAATCTATCCTTCTTTCTTACAGAAACTCTGTCTAGAAAATAAACACATTCTAATTAAAAAAAAAAAAAAAAGATAGTAACATCTGATTATTCCCAATAACTTAAGCATATAGTCCTTGGTCTACACCTCTCTGGCTACACATGACACACAGGAATAAAAGACTGTCTTCCTTATCTAGTTATAAGTCATTTTTTCATTTTCATCCTCTGTGATCGAGTGTTACCAGCAATCAAAACCTTACAGCCTCCAACCAAAGAGCCTTTCTTGAGAACCCATGCCCTGGGCATCATCCCAGAGATCTGACACTCTAAAACGACAAGCCCTCAAACAAAGGAAAGCCAAAGCACAGATATACTACAGCACAGGACAGCTGATGTTCCTAAAATGAGAAGGGCCAAAGAAAGAAAAGAACTTGGAAGTGACTCATTTACAGTCAATTCTTCACCAAGTGGCAAAAAACAGTGCATTGTTGCATACCTGCCTTGAAATCATCCATGTATTCTCCAACAGGACTGAAGAGCCCACAGCATACAAAGCAGGTTCCTGTCTCATAGGCCTATTCCTCAATTCTTCTCAGTTTTTACAAAAACTCATAAAGTTCTCCCAGAAGACCTAGAACGTCTTGGAAAGCCCAGCTAGATGCTCACCTTGGCTGAGCAATGAGCACTGACCCTGGCTAAGAAACAATCTTTATTTCTCAAGCCTGACAAAGCCTGCTGAAAAGGTCAAGGACAGAAGAGCTGATTCAGTTCAGTTCAGTTCAGTTGTTCAGTCGTGTCCAACTATTTGCGACCCCATGAACTGCAGCATGCCAGGCCTCCCCGTCTATCACCAATTCCCGGAGTCCACCCAAACCCATGTTCATTGAATCGGTAATGCCATTCAACCATATCATCCTCTGTCGTCCCCTGCTCCTCCTGCCCCCAGTCCTTCCTAGCATCAGGGTCTTTTCCAGTGAGTCAACTCTTCACATGAGGTGGCCAAGTATTGGAGTTTCAGCTTCAACATCAGTCCTTCCAATGAACACCCAGGACTGATCTCCTTTAGGATGGACTGGTTGGATCTCCTTGCAGTCCAAGGGACTCTCAAGAGTCTTCTCCAACACCACAGTTCAAAAGCATCAATTCTTCGGTGCTCAGCCTTTTTCACTGTCCAACTATGACATTCATATATGACTACTGGAACAACCATAGCCTTGAATAGATGGACCTTTGTTGGCAAAGTAATGTTTCTGCTTTTCAATATGCTATCCAGGTTGGCCATAACTTTCCTTCCAAGGAATAAGCGTCTTTTCATTTCACTGCTGCAGTCACCATCTGCAGTGATTTTGGAGCCCTAAAAAATAAAGTCTGACACTGTTTCCACTGTTTCTCCATCTATTTGCCATGAAGTGATGGGACCAGATGCCATGATCTTAGTTTTCTGAATGTTGAGCCTTAAGCCAACTTTTTCACTCTCCTCTTTCACTTTCAGTAAGAGGCTTTTTAGTTCCTCTTCACTTTCTACCATAAGGGTGGTGTCATCTGCATATCTGAGGTTATGGATATTTCTCCTGGCAATCTTGATTACAGCTTGTGCTTCTTCCAGCCCAGCGTTTCTCATGATGTACTCTGCATATAAGTTAAATAAGCAAGGTGACAATCAATATACAGCCTTGACGTATGCCTTTTCCTATTTGGAACTAGTCTGTGGTTCCATGTCCAGTTCTAACTGTTGCTTCCTGATCTGCATACAGGTTTCTCAAGAGACAGGTCAGATGGTCTGGTATTCCCATCTCTTTAAGCATTTCCCACAGTTTATTGTGATCCACACAGTCAAAGGTTTTGGCATACTCAATAAAGCAGAAGTAGATGTTTTTCTGGAACTCTTTTGTTTTTTCGATAATCCAGCGGATGTCGGCAATTTGATCTCTGGTTCCTGCGCCTTTTCGAAAACCAGCTTGAACATCTGGAAGTTCACAGTTCATGTATTGCTGAAGCCTGGCTTGGAGAATTTTGAGCATTACTTTATTAGCGTGTGAAATGAGTGCAATTGTGTGGTAGTTTGAGCATTCTTTGGCACTGCCTTTCTTTGAGGTAGGAATGTAAACTGACCTTTTCCAGTACTATGGCCATTGCTGAGTTTTCCAAATTTGCTGGCATATTGAGTGCAGCACTTTCACAGCACTGTCTTTTAGGACTTGAAATAGCTCAACTGGAATTCCATCACCACCACTAGCGTATAATTATACAGTGGAAGTGAGAAATAGATTTAAGGGACTAGATCTGATAGACAGAGTGCCTGATAAACTATGGACGGAGGTTCGTAACATTGTACAGGAGACAGGGATTAAGACCATCCCCAAGAAAAAGAAATGCAAAAATGCAAAATGGCTATCTGAGGAGCCCTTACAAACAGCTGTGAAAAGAACAGAAGCAAAAAGCAAAGGAGAAAAGGAAAGATATTCCCATCTGAATGCAAAATTCCAAAGAATAGCAAGGAGAGATAAGAAAGTCTTCCTTAGCAATCAATGCAAAGAAATAGAGGAAAACAAGAGAATGGGAAAGACTAGAGATCTCTTCAAGAAAATTAGAGATACCAAGGGAACATTTCATGCAAAGATGAGCTCAATAAAGAACAGAAATGGTATGGATCTAACAGAAGCAGAAGATATTAAGAAGAGGTGGCAAGAATACACAGAGAACTGTACAAAAAACATCTTCACGACTCAGATAATCACCATGGTGTGATCACTCACACTCAGCTAGACCCTGACATCCTGGAAGGTGAAGTCAAGTGGGCCTTAAAAAGGATCACTACAAACAAAGCTAGTGGAGGTGATGGAATGGCTGATAGGTACTCTCTTATTCCCCTTAAATACCAGCAAGGTGTTCCTCTAATGCCCTCAATCTAGTAAACGAGACCCCTTGGGGACAATGGGTCTATAACTATTATCCCAGCCCCATAAAGAGCTTTAGTAAACAATTTATATGAAGGAATTTTGAAAAACCTCCTATTCTGAAGACTGCTGTCAGAGCCTCCCTTGCTTTTTTTGCACCAAATAGGCCATTCAGGCAACAGTCCACATTTGAATTAACCTTAGAGAGATGACTTTATAGGCTGTGCAACGCCTATTGGGTTGGCCAAAAAGTTCATCAAGTTTTTCCATAAGCTCTTACGGGAAAATCCAAATGAACTTTTTGGCCAAACCAATACTACTGAAGGTGCAAATGTGAGCGGCAACCACCAAGTCAACCTTCCAAGGACAGATATTCACTGTGGCAGGCACTGCTATTCCTGTTCCCCCAGGAGAGGACTAACATGCCTATGTCTTTCCTCTGAAACTCTCTCCGTCATTCATTTGGCCCCAGCATTAGTGATGAGATAGGAAAAGACTGTCTACAGACCATCATGGAAGGAAGAGACCTGTCTGCACAGAAAGAATCCATTTCCTTCCTATATTTATGCAAACTGAAATGGGTCAAAACACATTCCATCTCCGTTTTTTTCTCTCTCCATTTCATCATCTTCCAAGTACTCTTCAATTCCCTCCAACTTGTCAAAAGTCTTTATTCAAGTTCTTCCTCAATAAAAATATTTAATGGTCTTCTCTTGCCTAAATTTCCCTAACAAATAAAGTTAAGGGAAAAGTCTTCTGGAGGGAAAATATTTTAAATGTCTTTAAGTGAAATATGAAAAAGACCAATGGTCTATATATCAAACTTAACATAAATCTCATATGGCATGAAAACAAGTCATTTTTCTTCTGTAAGTCACTAGATCTGACATCTAAGTTGATTACTTACAATTTTATCCACTGATCAATCCATTTATTCGTTCAACACAAATTTACTGAGTGCCTTCTATATGTCAGGCATTGTTCCAGGCAAGTAACATGCCTCAAGTGAACTAAAACAGACAAAAATGTCTACTCCTGGAGAGCAGACATTCTAGTGAGGGGAGTCAGATAAACAATAAACAAGTAAAATACTGTTAGTTATTCAGAATTTTAATTTCAGAAGAATAACGTTAAGATTGAGAGGAAACTGTCAGGGGTAATTGTTCTGCCAAAGCTGTACTGATTCATGTTGCAAACTTTCATGGATGTGGTAATTATCCTTAATTGCTAATTTATAGAGCATAAAAAGCAATTCATATGGTAACTGCTTTATCCAATTATATTAATAAAATATTAATATTCTAGAGAAACGATCTGATCTTAGCCCTACCTGATACACCAGGAAGTTTGTGAAACAGCTGTCACAACGAATCAGTTTGATTGAGGTCATGAATTAGACAGTTCTCAGCTCTGCCAATAAAGGTTGCAGAGAAACGTGGTGTGATTCAGAGGACCTGGCTTCAGGGCATGAGTCCGAGGCTGACAAAGACTGAAACAAGTCAGCTGAGAAGGAAAATGGGGACTCAAACTGATCAAACCCACTAAGAGTTTACTAGGAGAGTTACCTAACAGTGACATACTTTATAGGCTGCAACTGAAATACTGCTCAGCAACAGCGCAACTCCACCTTAAATCATCACTAGATACTGATTAATGACTTGGTTTAACTCTTAAACCCCCAGAGCACAAACACCAGAAGACAGAAAATCTCTTATACAAACACCTAGCCACACTACACTTAGGGCAAAAAAAGTGATGATACAGAAAACCACATGCTGTTCGTAGTCGCTCAGTTGTGTCCGACTCTCTGCGGCCCCATGGACGCACTCTCCACTCTCCATGGGGCTTCTCCAGGCAAGAATACTAGAGTGGGTTGCCATGCCCTCTTTCAGGGGATCTGCCCAACCCAGGGATCGAACCCAGGTCTCCTGCAGTGCAAGCAGATTCTTTACCAGCTGAGCTACCAGGGAAGCCCCATAGAAAACCATAAATATGTCAATAAAACCAGAATTTTTTTTTTCACAGCACCAAGAGCAAAAATCTTCCCTTAAAAATCATATCTTACTAGGTGAGAGTATCTTGTTAGCTCTACAAGGAGACCAAGCTGAACAGGTGTATCTGCCTGTTTAGACATAGCAAGAATATCTTAGCCATATCTGCCAGTATGAAGATCCAGCATAAATAAGGATAGGACTTCCCTGGTGGTCCAGTGGTTAAGAATCCACCTTACAATGCAGGGGACACGGGTTTAATACCCTAGTCCAGGAAGATTCCCACACATCATGGAGTAACTAAGCCCGTGCACCACAACTACTGAGCCCACGCGCTGCAGAGTCTGTGAAGCACAACAAGAAAAGCCTGCTCAATGAGAAGCCCACCCTCCGCAACTAGGGAAAGCCTACATGCAGCCACAAGGACCCAGCACAGCAAAAATAAATAAATAAATCTTTAAAAAAAAAAAAAAAGGTGTAAGGACAGATACCTGATGAATACAAAAATGTTACAAAAAGGAAGCCCAAAATAAACTCAAAAATGCATGGTCAACTGATTTTCAAAAAGGTTGCGCAAACAACTGGCAAAGAACCTTTCAACAAAAATTGTACCAGGAAAATTGGACTGCTGTTGTTGTTTAGTCCAACTCTTTTGTGACTTCAAGGACTATAGCCCACGAGGCTCCTCTGTCCATGGGATTTCCCAGGCAAGAAAACTAGAGTGGGCTGCCATGCCTTCCTCCAGGGGATCTTCCTAACCAAGGGAGAGAACCCGAGTCTCCTGCACTGCAGGTGGATTTTTTACCACTGAGCCAACAGAGAAGCCCTGGGAAAACTGGATATCCAAATGCAAAAGAATGAAGCTGGATCTCCACCTTACACCATATACAAAAGTTAACTCAAAGGATAAAATACCTAAATATAATATGAAGCTCCTAGAAGGAAACATCGTGATGGTGGATAATGCAATGGATTAGGCAACGACACCGTCTTAGAAAGCACAACCAACCAAAACCATTGTGCTTCACTACACTATCATGAAAGTGAAAAGACAATATTCACAAAACATATCTGATAAGGGTCCAGTTTCTGGAATAAGGAAATATCGTAATTCAACAATTGAAAATGGACAAGAATTTGAACAGATATCTATCCAAATAAGATACACAAATGGCCAGTAAGCATATGAAAATATACTCATTATTAGTCATAAGGGAAATGTAAATCAAAACCACAATGATGTATCATTACTTCCCAGTCATTAGGGTGGCTATAATCAATAAGACAGACAAAAGCAAGTGGTAACAAGAAGGTGGAAAAATTAGAACCCTGATACACTGTTGGTGATGCAGTCATTTTGGAAAACACTCTGGCAGTCCCTCAAAAGTCAAACAAAGAATTATCCTATGACCCAGCAGTTCCACTGCTAGGTACATGCCCAAGAAAAATAAAACATACATCCACACAATATCTTGTACACAACTGTTCGCGGCAACATTATTCATAAGAGCCAAAAGGAGCAGAAACAATCCAAATGTCCATCAAGTGAAGAATGAATAAGCAAAATGTGGTATACCCGTGAAATGGGATATTACTCAAAAATAAAAAAGAAATAAGGTACTGATTGATGCTACATCATGGATAAACCTTGAAATCATGCTAAGTGAAAGAAGTCAAGACAAAAAAGCCAAAAATTGAATAATTCTATTCATATGAAATGTCCAGAATAGGCAAATCCATAGAGATGGAAAGTAGATTAACGGTTCTCAAGGGCTGGAGGAAGAGAAAGGGAGTGACTGCTAGTGAGTCCAGGGCTGCTTTTCCTTCTGAGTACCAATGAAAAATGTTCTAGAATTGGACAGTTGTAACAGTCTTGTGAATAATTTTAGGGTATGTACATTTATTTGGGCTTCCCTGTTAGCTCAGCTGGTAAAGAATCTGCCTGCAATGCAGGAGACCACTGTTCAATTCCTGGGTCAGGAAGATCCCCTGGAGAAGGGATAGGCTGCCCACTCCAATATTCTTGGGCTTCCCTTGTGACTCAGCTGGTAAAGAATATGCCTACAAGAGACCTGAGTTTGATCCCTGGGTTGGGAAGATCCCCTGGAGAAGGGAACATTTACCCTCTCCAGTGTTCTGGGCCTGGAGAATTCCACAGACTGTATAGTCCATGGGGTCACAAAGACTCAAGAGACAACTGAGTGACTTTCACGTTCATAGTTCAATAAAAAAAAACTGCTAAGGTCCAACATGGATGTACATTAATATGACATAAAATATCTAATTCACCAAAGGGGTATTTCCATATCTTGCAGGAAGATTAGACCCTTAGCTGAACAACACCAACAGGCAGCTGACTCAGACCCAGAAGTCAGGCATGGTGACTCACGACAGAATGAAGGGCTACTGTAAACTTTCAAATTCTCAAGAAATAACAAGGTAGAAGTCACAGGAAAGAAGCCAAACTTTAGTGAAATCTACAAAGCCCGAAAAAGGAGAAAGATGACCAAAACAACACAAGCTTTTTCTATGAGACAAGTAGAATAAACTCCTTCCCTCTGTGACACAGAAAGAAGAACCAAGAAGGTCACTGAACTAAACAGTCCATAATACCATCTGGAAGCTTGCCAAGGCCACCACCCAGAGGCTGCTAAGAGGACAAAGGAGCAGGCCAGTGACTCTCCTCCAGACAAGGTGCCCTCTCCACCTAGAAACACTTTCAGGGGACGGGAAGAATTGTTGTGCACATTAATAAAGCAAAAAACATCTAAAGAAATGGAATTAAGACAAGTGTAGAACTTAAAAAAAGAAACTAACTTAGAGAAACATCTCAGAAGATGTATCAGGAAAAAGTTTCCTGGCAACCAGAGCTATTGCCTCTCTTTCTTGAAAATTAAAAAGTCATTTGGACAAGGAGCAAGCAATCCCAGAAGACTGTAAGCCATGTGGCCTGGGAGGTCTTTCCCAGCATACATGCCAACATGGCCAGCTTCTTCTTTCTTTTTCTGGCATGGGCCAGAGGCAAACCTAAATGAGAGGGGCCTGGCACAATGACCTGGCCTCACGGCAGTCCATCTCACCTCCGCTGGGTGCACCAACTCATTCAGGAGAGATGACCATAAACGGCTGCTCCAGGGCCAGCTGTACCAAGAACTGGACCTCAATTTGGAAAGAAACGAGTTCAAATCTCAAAGGGGACTCTAAGAGAGCAGCTAAGCCAGAGCATCTCAACAAGGTCCTTTTACAGACGAAAAATATGCATGTGAGACAGGTAAAGGTGACTTTTGCTTAAAATGAAATTGATGGCAGGGCAAGTACTAGACCTGAAGTGTCCAATTCTGATGTTCCACTATGTCACATGTAGAAACAAGCATTTGAGGAGCTGCTATCTGTTAAAACGGTAGGTGAGATGACCTACTGATTAAATCTTATCCTCGGTTAAAAATCTCCGTTTCCGTGTGCCAGCTGAGCAGGTGTCAGAGACTGTCACTAAGCCAGCAAAGCTTCCATGAGCTGGCTGCCCCAAACCAAACCAACACTTATTAAACACTGCCATATGCAGGGAAAGCAGGCTTACAGTCCCAATTTTACAAAACACCCAAAAAGAGACACAAAGGAAGCAAACTTCAGAATGAGAAAAAGCAGGATCTGCAAACTATAGCCCACTGGCCAAGTCCGCCCTACCACCTGTTCCTGTACAACCCACGAGCTAAAAATGGTTTTTACATTTTTAAGGGGCTAAAAAAAAAAAAGAAGAATCAAAAAGATATTATGTAACACATGAAAAGAATATAAAATTCAAATTTCAGCATCCATAAATAAAGTTTTATTGGCACATGGCCACATTCATTCATTTATGTAATTGTCTATCTGCTTGCTTTCACACTGAAACGCCAAAGCTGAGTAGTTGCTACAGAGTCCGTATGGCCTGCAAAGGCTAAAAAGTATTTACTACCTGGCCCTTCACAGAGTCAGCCTGCCAGCCTCTGATATAAAACATTATGACAGGGAGTGAGATGAAAACTAGTTTTATGGTAGTCTAAACGGTATGTGCACAGCAAAAATAAATTCTGGACAACCACTTCAAGTTACACAGACTGTTCATCTTTATAATCAGAGAAGGGGCAGTGGTAAGCAGCAAGAGTCTAGTTTCAGGTTCAAATCCACGTCAGTGGTGATTTTTGAAAGTTCACTGGCTCTATTAGCCTCAATTTCCTCATTAATAAGTATTTCAGAATATCCATGAGAGGTGTCATGAAACCTAAAAAAGGGAATAAAGCCCTTGGCACAGAAGTTGACAAAAAGACCCAATAAATAATAGCCAATATTGCTGTGATAAGAAATGGTTCAGGAGTTTCCTGGTGGTCTAGTGGTTAGAATTCAGTAGTTTCACTGCCGCAGTTCAGGTTCAGTTCCTGCGGGGGGAACTGAGATCCTGCAAGCTGCTTGGCATGGACAGAATTTTCTTAATAAAGAAAGAAATGAAATGGCTCAAAGTGTGGTCTGAAGTAAAGATTGGAAAAATAAATGCACCATAGAAAAAGAACCATTTCCTCCTGGGACTTAAAAGTAAACACCAAATTCATGGAAATTCTCCCACCACTGAATTTAACCGGAAAGAATCAGGGAAATTACCCATGATCTCACTCCCCTCCTTTATCACCTAAGTCTCTCTCTCTAAGAAAGTGATTTCTGAACCTCTGTCCTCAGAGAGTATCATAAATAAATATCATATCTTAAGTCTACTGTTATTGTTTAGTCACTAAGTCGTGTCCGACTCTGAGACCCCATGGACTGTAGCCCTTCAGGCTCCTGTGTCCAGGGGATTTCCCAGGCAAGGATACTGGAGTGGGATGTCATTTCCTTCTCCAAGGGGATCTTCTTGACCCAGGGATCGGACCTGTGTCTCCTGCACTGGCAGACGGGTTTTTTTTTTTTTCCACCACTGAGTGACCAGTGAGCTTCAAACAGGACAAAATTGTCTTGACAATCACAGCCTCAGATGACCATGACTGAAATCAGACAGTCCTAAGCAAAACACTGTGATATGCCCACATCTGTATGTGAGGACAATACTACGCCCACCTTCTCTGCAGGTTGTGGTTATCGAGATGCCTCACAGGAGCTGACACCTAGCAGGCACTCAAGAAATAAGGGCACAATGGTCTCTCTTCCCTTCCCCCTCTACTGTCCATCCCTCTCCACCCCTACAATGCTCTGCAGGGTACACACTCATTTTACAGATGAAAAAACTGCGGTACATCAGGACTAGAACACAACTTCTCCCAGTATACTTTCTAATAAACTGCAAATACTACACATCTGCAATGAGAATTACGCATCAAAAAAGTGGTGACACAAAACACCAAGCCTGTAACTTGCACAAAGAAAGCCTCACCAGGAAGGAACTGGCTCAGGTTCCTAGAAGCCAGAAACCCCACGGTGATTGCCTGCAGAGCCAAGTCCTCACCACCCACGCTGAGCTCCACTGTGCTCGAGGAACCAGAGTCACTCAGAAATCAGAACTCAGCAGGAACTATGTGGCAAGCAGAGGCAAAGTGTCATTCCCGAAAAATCCATTCCAGCTGTCAAGTTTTTCAGAGTAACCATCATGTGTGAAAATTAGCAAAGAATCAAACATTAACTGACTCCAAGCTCCAGTACTCTGGCCAGAACAGAGGATGAGATGGTTAGATGGACTCAATGGACATGAGTTTGAGAAAACTCTGGGAGATGGTGAGCTCTCTGGTGGCTCAGATAGTGAAGAATCCGCCTGCAATGTGGGAGACCTGGGTTCAATCCCTGGGTTGGGAAGATCCCCTGGAGGAGGGCATGGCAACCCGCTCCTGTATTCTTGCCTGGAGAATCCCCATGGACAGAGGAGCCTTGCGGGCTACAGTCCATGAGGTCACAAAGAGTCACAGACACAACTGAGCGACTAAGTACTAAGCACGGGAGATGGTGAAGGACAGGGAATCCTGGTGTGCTGCAGTCCATGGAGTCACAAAGCGCTAGACATGGCTGAGCAACTGAACAGGAAGAACATAAAAGTGTTCATCTGAGCATCACAGGACTTTGACCCCTCAACCAAATGTTTAGGGTCAAGTACTCAGACTGTTAAAGCTAAAGGAAAATCACTGGAGTCATCAGGGCTTTTGCATGGCGATCTTGCTGTTTAAAATGGCTCGCAGGCATCACAGTCCTGAAGTTTCCCTAGGCACAAAGAAAGCTGTTGTGACGTGCCCTACAGAGAAAATACTTCGTTCAGGTACAGGCCATAGTGCTGTCGCTCATATGTTCAGTGTTAATGAATCAACACACATATTAAGAAAGAGGACTTTAAACAGAAGCACACAATACAGTAAAAGTGAAAGTATAGTCAGTTAGTTGTGTCCAACTCTTTGCAACCACATGGACTCTACAGTCCATGGAATCCTCCAGGTCAGAATACTGGAGTGGGTAAGCCTTTCCCTTCTCCAGGGGATCTTCCTAGCCCAGGGATCGAACCCAGGTCTCCTGCATTGCAGGCAGATTCTTCACCAGCTGAGCTACAAGGGAAGCCCAAGAATACTGGCGCGGGTAGCCTATCCCTTCTCCAGGGGATCTTCCCAACCCAGGAATCAAACCAGGGTCTCCTACATTGCAGACGGATTCTTTAACCAACTGAGCTATCAGGGAAACCCAACACAAGATCGTGTGTCTATCACTTGATGAAAATGCAGTGACCAGAGGCTCATAGGAACTAACTCAGTATTTCCTACAGAAGCAATGGCTTGAAATTCACTAATTTAGGGCTTGTGACTTGATAGAACATGTGTGTGTGCATGCATGCTAAGTCACCTCAGTCATGTCCAACTCTTTGGGACTCCACAGACTGTAGCCCGGCAGGGTCCTCTGTCCACAGGATTGTCCAGGCAAGAATACTGGGACAGGAGTGGGTTGTCTTTCCCTCCTCCAGGAGATCTTCCCAACCCAGAGACTGAACCCTCTCCTGCGGCTCCTGCATCACAGGTGGATTCTTTACCACTGAGCCACCATGGAAATCCCTGATAGAACATAACTACCATGAATGATGACTTGACTGTATGTTATGAATACAAAGAAGAGGATATGGCAACCAGGGACTCTGGGACAAGAGTCACTTGCACTATTCTTACAACTTTCCTGTATGTTTGAGATTATTTTAAATTAAAATTTCAACATCTCTTTTTTTTATTTATTTATTTTTTATTGGTTTTGCCATACAATGACATGATATCACCATGGGTGTACATATGTTCCCCCTCCAGAACCCCCCTCCCTCCTCCCTCCCCCACGGAAATCTCGGTGCACCAGCCCCGAGCAACAATCCTGGGCTGGCGATTGATTTCACATATGATACTTAACATGTTTCAATGCCATTCTCCCAAATCATCCCACCCTTGCCCTCATCCAGAGTCCACGAGTCTGTTCTACACATCTGCGTTCCTTTTGCTGTCTCGCATGCTGGGTTCTCGTTACCATCTTTCTAAATTCCATATACATGAGTTAGTATACTGTATTGTTGTTTTTCCTTCTGGCTTACTTCACTCTGGATAATAGGCTCCAGTTCTGTCCACCTGAGTAGAACTGCTTCAAATGAATTTTTTTTTAATGCTGAGTAGTATTCCATTGTGTATATGTTCCACAGCTTTCTTATCCCTTCGTCAGTTGATGGGCATCTAGGTTGCTTCCATGCCCTGGCTATTGTAAACAATGCAGCAATGAACATTGGGGTACACGTGGCTCTTTCAATTCTGGTTTCCTCGGTGTATATGCCCAGCAATGGGATTGCTGGGTCAAATGGCAGGTCTATTTGCAGTTTTTTAAGGAATCTCCACACTGTTTTCCATAGTGGCTGTACTAGTTTGCATTCCCACCAACAGGGTAAGAGGGTTCCCTTTTCTCCACATCCTCTCCAGCATTTATTGCTTGTAGATCTTTGGATTGCAACATCTCTTTCAAAAGCAGAAAACATACTACCGGCCACTTTAGAGTCTCAATGACAAAAAAAAGACCCAGGAACTAGATCTCCTTGGTGGTTCTGAAAACCTTTCTTGCTCCCCTCCCTCTGCACACACAACTAAGAAAATGAAAGTCAAACTAAAACAGAGCAGGACTCTGTAAGGCCTTCACAAAAGCCGCCTCCTAGGCCTTCCGGAGTTCCAAACAGCAGGCACCAGCAGTTACTCATTAGGGAAGTGAGGGGGTGCAGAAACAAAAAAAAAACGTTAAGTGGGAAAAGTAATGGCAACAGTCCAATGATAAAACAGAGTTCTAGTTCCTCCTTAAGGGATCATATACACAACCACATGTTGTGTCTCTGAAGGACAGGGAAGCCTAGTGTCCTGCAGCCCACAGAGTCACAAAGAGTCAGACACGACTGAGGGACTGAACAAGAACAAAAAAGTGATCATCTGAACATAAAAGTGATACACACAACACGTATCTTTGAGTAGTTCTGCAGAAGCTAAGACCCTTACCCGTGTCAAGTATGGTGACTACAGGCTCTAGACTGTCATCAGAGGGTCAACGGTTAAGACTCACATCACCCTGTTACCTCACCACCAATCAATCAGAAGAAAGTCATACGCCATGAAGCCCTCACCCCAAATGAGGGAGGGATAAACTGGAAGACTGGGATTGACAGATACACACTACTATACATAAAATAGGTAACTATTAAGGACCTGCTGTATAGTAGAGGCCTGTAACAATACTCTGTAACAGCCTATATGGGAAAAGAATCTAAATAAGAGTGGATACATGTGTATCCATCAATGTAACTGACTCACTTCACTCTACACCTAAAACCAACACAACATTGTAAACCAACTACACTCCAATTAAAAAAAAAATTCATTTCCTGACAGCCATCAAAGAATTCAGGTGTTCTGAGCACAAGCCATCTTGTTTGGCAAAACCAACAAATAAACACTGTGCTTCACCACAACCCAGTGCCAGTAAACTGGCTTTGCTGTGCGGTAAAGCAGACCCAACTTCAGCTCAGTGACAAAACCATTACTGTGTTGCAAGGACCGTATCTTCCCATGATCCAATCAGCATCGCTTCCTGTTCCTCTCCCAAATGAAATAAAATGCTAGACATGTTCCAATCACAGAATTCCAACCTCTGAGCACATAGTTCAAACAGGCTATGGCCCCCAAAAAGGATCTTGACTTTTAGGGAGATGCCCTTTTCCTTCCAGTGCAAGTTTATCCAGTGGGGATTTGAAAAACCTGCATGTATGATCTAATTAGGTTTTACATTCAGAAAAGCTGAAAACCCTTAACATCTCAAAAGTTGTGAGATACAATGTATGAACATTCAGAGTTGGAGTAACTGGGAACATTCTCTCAGAGGCAAGAGCACCATACAAATTTGTGGTTTGTTGTTGTTCAGTCTCTAAGTGATGCCATCCAACCATCTCACCCTCTTTCACCCCCTTCTCCTCCTGCCCTCAATCCTTCCCAGAATCAGGGTCTTTTCCAATGAGCTGGCTATTCGAATCAGGTGGCCAAAGTATTTTTGGTTTAAAATCTTGTAATTTTGATGGTAATCCCTTTCCCCAGGGAGTTGGCCTTCTTTATTATCAAAAAAGAATCTGATTGATGTTTTGAGAAATACCAAGAGAAGCGTGTTAATTTGCAAGACACTAGATCCTGAGCTTAGATTTTATTTTCTCTTGTCCTTACCAAATCCTAATTTCCTCCTCCTCCCCGCCACACCTCTGGCCTTCTCTACAAGGCAGGCTGTCAGGATCAAGATGCCAGGGGAGTAGAGGAGTATTTTCAGCCAGCACAGGGATATGGCAGGAACAATAAGTCTCTACAGCTAATCAACTATGTTTTGAGTTTACTGAAAAGTTACATCACTGCAGCCAACATGGCTGCAGATCAGGTGGAGTTGGGGGGCTTGGGGAGGGGAGGGTGCTCACCCAGCTGAACTCCATCCTCTTTCAACTGTAACAATGAAGGGGGGGAAGGAAGATGCACAGAAAGCTCCTGAAGGCACCCACAGACCAGCAATTACCTGAGAGCCTGTTGATACTGCAGGCTCAGACCCTACCTGAACCTCCTGATTCAGAATCTGTGCTTTAACAAGATCCTTGGGTGGTGGGTTCGCACAAGGTTAACCCACCACCCCCACCCCTTTATTCTCACTCTGCATGGGGAATCTGCCTGGCCAGACAGGCCCTCCAGCAAATTCGGCTCAAACTTTTTATTCAGAGAGGCCTTCCCCAGACTAAGTCAACTAGATGCTGCATATGCTCTGAGCCTCTGTATTTCTCTCCCACTGAATTCACCACGTTAAATAGCATGATGAATTGTTCAGTAGCAGTTTTCCACTCCTCCGTGCAAGCTCTCTCCGGGCAAGGACTCCATCTATCTTGTTCACCATGGTAGCCCGGGAGCCCAGAACAAGACCACAGACAAAGTAAGCATTCAGTAAGTGTTTTTTCCTGAATAAATGAATGGTCCCAGTATGTATCAAGCACAAGCATCAAGCGCTAGACTTTGGAAAGAAGGGACAAAAACAATTAAAACACAGTCCTTGTCCTTAAGCAGCTCATAGCTTAGTGGATTTCTGTTGAAGCTAATGAGAGCCAAGCTCTTGAGAGCATGCACCGAACTCAAGAGGTATTTCTCCTGTTTCTCTGCCAAATGACAACAGGTAGACCAAAAGTTCTCTAAGGCTTTCCAGGGAACCACGCCCACTCCACGCCCTGGAAGACCTACAGGCAAGCCTGTCCTCACCTAATCCTCCCTTCCAAGATGCTCCCCTCCCAGAGTTCAATACTTAGTCCACCCTTCTCTCTGCCCTCTCTCAGGCAACTCCAACAGTCTTCAGCATTACTTCATTCTCCCCTAAGAAATTCACGTTCCTCTGCAACAATTTTCTTCAATCCACTTTCTTCAACAGCCCTCTTATTATGAGACGTCAAATTTCCCTTGTTATCATCTTTCAGAATGTTTTACCTAACTCATTGCCAACCACTCGATTATTTCCTGTGAGCTATCAGGTCTATTGTCAACAGAAACCACTCAAAAATCTATATCCCAGACCACACTGAGAAATCTCCCAATTAACTATTCAATATTCAATTGTCCTTCCGCTTTCCTCAGTCTTTTCCTACCTGTTGCAAAGAGATACTACGAACAAATGCTGTCATCTCTTCTAGGATTATCTTCTCCTTAGTTCTTTTATTTATTCTTGTTTAACAGACAAAGATCTCTTGATAGACTTACATCCCAAAGCCAATATTCAAATATCATGGTAACAAAAGCACATCTAAGTGCCTAAACTGATGGCATTGAGAGTAGTGTTTTCATTTCATCTCCAGAGAAGAAGCTCACAGAGAAATATTAGTGGAGGCAAAGAACACACTGATAGGGTAGCAAGTGCTCAGTGAAGAAGACAAAAACAATCAAGGCAGCTCCCGGCCCTCCCCAAGGGGTTCAGAATCGATTCCGTTTCCCCAGCCAGACCTCCCCCCGCCACCATTAGAACACGATGCAGCCACTGAAAACAGCAAATTCTAGATTCTATGACTTTGATGTAAAGATCTGGTCTAAGCACTGTTTGTGCACCAAGTTTTAGAGATATTCATGTTCCTGTCATGAATGGGGCTAAAAATTCCAAGGGTATGTCTTCTGAATATTTTCCACATCGCAGTCTATAACACCATTTACCAAACAACAACAGACTGGAACCCTAGTCCAAAGATTTGGTTTGAGGACAATGAGAAATTTTAAATCACTTTAAAAAGTCACCAATTGCTTTCTTAAATGCTTCAATACACACTTCTAGGGTAACTGGCCTTAGCCTACTCATGGGTTTCAAATCACCAATGCCTTTTTTGGTTCAGATACACTTTGCATACCCACCCACTCTGCATTTCAGAACTGCTTTGAAAACATGAGAGGAAGGTTGAAGGTCTTATTTCTTTTCAATCGATGTGCTGGCACTGCTGGTATGGGAGACAACTCCCCGAAGACAAGTCTTCTGTGAAGGAAGCTCAAGAAAGTGTTCTGATGACAAAGACCTTTCCTCCCACCCACGGAGATGAATGGAGGTGAAACTCAGGTTGTCAGGTGAGAGGGTGCATGCCAGGCGCTACTCAGTTAACAGGCGCTATGCATCCAGCCCTCCCCACCCTTTTGCTCTCTTTGCTTCTCCTCAATTCCAGTGCTCAGAAGCAGAGAAGTGTAGCCATGATTCCCAATTCAGAAAGGAGGAGAGGGGCTTCCTTGGAAGTCCAGGGTCAAAGACTCTGAGCTCCCAAAGGAGGGGCCACAGGTTCAATCCCTGGCCGGGGAACTAGATCCCACATGCCACACACTGCAACAAAGATGGAAGACCCCAAGGGCAGCAACTAAGACCTGGCATAGCCAAATAAATAAATGAATGAAGAAATAAAGGGGAGAGGGCACAGCTACTGCTTTCCCAGCTTCAATGGCCTTACCTGATATCACCTCTTCTTTCTCCTCCTCACAGCACTGCCATCACTGAGCAACAGGTACAGTATGCAAACTAGCAAACCACGATCCCATGATTAAAAAGGAGGCAGGAGACCTGCACCAGATACAGCTAAGTGAATGAACATCAGAGTTCTTGCAACATCCTAGAGAAATAAAGATTATTGCTTTTACTGCTCCTCGGGTTTTACTTCCATAAAGCCATGTGAGTTCTTTTCTTATAACCAATTGACAGCAATAGGGATGCCAGGTTATGGAGCATAATACTCAATACTGTTCAGAATGAACCATTTCGTAAGAATAGCTGATACATTTATTTTGGCTTATGTGTAGGGCTGGCTGTAGAACTTGGGGAAGTCAGGTAACTTCTATGCTACGCATGAAAGGTGTTAATTTTCCCATTTTATTGTCCAAACTTCTCTGGAAACTTCTCCTATTTGAAATGTTGATAGTCAATTTGAGATGTCAAAATAAAGAAGTAGATGTTACAAATCTACCATAAATTTTTCAGAGTTCTTTATTGCTAAATTGATGTTTCATCCTAGAATTCTCCTTACAATTAAAATCCTTCTGAGTGTGTGATGAAGTCCCTTATCACTTAACACAGCTGGAGATTATAAGACAAGGGGTCCTTCCTTCCCCACTATATGCTGGGGCCTCAGCCCACCCCATCCTCCACCATAATGCACAGATTTGCACACCTCTTCAAGAAGTGAAACTGAAGGCCATTTGGCCATGATCTGGAATTTGCTTACAAGTACTGCCCAGCCGATTGTCCCTCCATTTTCATTAAAAATACCATTAATAGAGACATCCCTAGCCATCCAGTGGTTAAGATTCTGTGTTTCCAATGCAGGGAACATGAGTTTGATCCATGGTCAGTGAACTAAGATGCCGCATGCTACACAGCAAGGCCAAAAAAAAAGATGCAGTAATATTCTACTTAGCCTAAAATACCACTAAAGCCCAACTCTATGATTCCTTTCACCTTTTTTTGGGGAGGGGGGTAGGTACACACTCTTTCCATTGTATTACCAAATAAATGAACGTCTTTGACACATAAAGCACAGAAATTTCACAAGCAAGTTGATGGACAGCTCAGACTCCTGGGGCCTCTTTACTATGTTTAGCCCTGTGCTATCAATTCCTTTCAAAACCCCAATTTTCCCTGTTACTCAGATAGTCTGAGTCGCAAGTTTACTGTTCTCTCTGCACTGGTTTCCCGCTTCTCCTGTTAATAATCAAAGAAGCACATTTTCTTACAATATGAGAGTAAGGGAGGTACGTTCATTAAGAGCTCCAATCCAGGGACAACAAAGAATTCAATGGAAGCCCAGCAGCCTAGCCAGCAGCCCTGCACCGCCTGGCTGCGTGACTTGCTGGCAGGGAGATGACTAACATGCGGGCAGGAGGGCTGAACCTGGAGCCAGGCCTGGACACCACAGAGTCTGCAAGAGGTCTCGGGAGAGTCTAAAGCTCTCATAAGAGAGGAGTTTAATAAGATAACTCAGCTTTTAAGTAACAGAGGCAGCCTCCTGGCTTCTGGGCTCCGAAAGGGCTCACCCGCCAGGAGTAATAACACAAGCAATTACTGCACCTAGAATAATAGAGCTCAACGGGGTCCCAGGACCCAGGTCACCCCTCTCATTCACCTACACACCAGGGAAAGGAACGGAAGGAAGAAATGCCCCACTTTCCATGAAGACCTGGGACAGTCCTATTAGGTAAACAGATAAATTACACTTGGCAAAGTAAGTCACTGTTTTGGGTGGTTGCCAAAAATAAAAATGCCCCTGGTATTAAAGGCTGTATATAAAGCAATGCCCTCTCCTAGGACAGAATTCCTAGTTTAAAAGTTTGTAGCATTGCATTCTGGAGACTGGAAACAGACTTAAACGTCTCACTTCTCATTTCTTTCTCTACCACAAACTTCCATCAGGGCCTTAGGCACGTTGCCTTCAACTGGTACCTCGACCATGGGTTGCTTGTAGCTGTTTTCAGGAACATCTGAGTATACCCACCTGGACCTACTCATTTCTGCTTTTATCTCCCCTGTTTTATTCCTCTGCCTCTGTCAAGACTTGTCACTTTCACCATCTCCCCAGAAAAGAAGTTTAAAGCAAAGAAACTGACCTGAAATATGACATCTGATTTTTTCAACCCATCCATTCTCCAAGAAAAGCTTCAGTATTTCACTTCATGAGTTCCCCCTTCTACCATAAAACATGGTTACCTGCCTCTATTAAACAGCATTTCAATGAGACAGACACCTAATATCTCAACAGCCTAAAAAGCTTTACCCAGCATCAAGCGCACAACTGGTCTCAAACCGAAGCTGCCTGTGCTTCATAGAAGCCTGGAGACACCCCACACCTTAGGCCATCCTCCCAGCGACTTATGGAACCATTTACCCTCAGTTTATTTTGAACTGTCTGAACTGTGCCAACCCAATCTTTCCCCCAGACTTGACCCTGCTTACCAAACCCACTAAACATACATTTTATCACTCAAATTGGGACACTCTGAGAATGAAAATGGGGTGTTACTGACAGTCATGCCAAGACAACAGCCCCGGGCAAACTGGGATGTAAGCTGCCGTGTCCTTACAAAGGTGGGAGGCCAGGTAAGGCTCTGTTCCTTGCAAATAACCAATTTATGCTGATCTTACATACACTGTTCCTCTCTCTCAGTCTCCAAGAGAACCAGAAAATGCTCAGACAAATTTGGATTACCTAGTCCATGATGGGGCAAAGAAAACAGAATGTTTTATATTATAGTGGCAAATTTTTCCTAAATATATCAAGTTTTGATCATTTAGAAGAGAGGGCAGGGTGGAGATGGAATGCAGCCCAGTTCTGAAGTACCAGAAGCTAGCGAGTCGCAGGGTGGACAGGGCAGGAGCCAAAGGAGTTAAAAATTTTGCCAGATGCATTTCTGCCTGACTAGCCTCACCTGTGCCACTGGACTCCACCTAGTATTCAATCACCCACACAACTGCACTTTTCCATGCACTCCTAAATCTGTTTAAGCTTTCCTAACAGTTAAATGAACGATGCCTCCAAAGCTCAGAAGGTTAGACATTTACGGGTGCACACCTTTCTGCTAGGCCAAAATTAGGGGCTGATATGTTATCCATCTTTCATTTGTGCCGAGGACATGAAAGAAAGCGAATGCCATCACATTGTTTATAAAATAAAGGAAATTTTAGTCCAAAAAATAACAATAATAATAGAAAAAATATGATCTTAAAATTAAAGCCAGTCTTTCAAACTGGGGGATGGCCGAAGATGATTAGATAGCATCACCAACTCAATGGACATGAATTTGAGCAAACACCAGGAGATAGTGAAGGACAGAGGAGCCTGGTGTGCTGCAGTCCATGGGGTCACAGAGTCAAACACGACTTAGCGACTAAATAACATTACAAAACTTGCCGGGTGCCACTCTTGCCCTCATGTTGCCTCAGTTGGTTCCATTTCCACCCCCTTGTCTGAGCTGGGAACAACTCCAGCCAATGGTCTGAATACCACCTTCTTTCATCTTATCAGCAAGAATCCCGGTGAGCACTGCTCATTTACAGGCAAAGCTGGAAGGTAAAGGGTCAGTGACCTGCCCAAGGTACTGTGGCCAGTAGTCCGTGACACTAATAACATGGGTACAGCCACCCCAGAAAATCAGTTCGGTTCTGTCTCCAGAGACAATTTATGTGTCTGTTTTCCAAAGTGTGGCCTTGTTTAAAAAACAAAACAAGGAAAACTGGTTTCCGTAGTATATGATCCCTGTGTGTACCAGCATTTAATATTCATATGTAAATAAGAGCTGTCTCCTGTCTTCTTTTCAATTCTCTTTCAATCCCTCCCATTAAATGAAGTTTGAGTTTAGAGGCAGGACACCTTCAGCACATCTCTACCACCTGTTACACACTTCCTTCAGAGTCTTCTGCAAAATGCTGTACCTAGTTAGAATTTAATAACACTCACTATTTTGTTTTCATTGTGGGGTTTTCCTGAAGGTACTTTCTAGTAAGCAGTAACTAGCAAGTTATACTGGTTTCCCATTTTCAATGATGAAACCATTTCCTTTTAAAATAATATGACAATTTTTAAAGACAACTGATTGTCCCAAAGATTTTTATACTAAATAAAGTAGAGGCAGTGTTCAGATATGCTAAAACCATGAGAGAGGCACAGGCACACCTGAAACCCAGGAAACTGGAGGCAAACCCTTTCTGGGGTTGACATCAGCTTGCCCGGTTCAGCCTCTCTGAACAACTCTAAAAAATGGCCGGGTTTCTCGGAGCAGGATGTGGTCAAATTCACCACCACTACCACCCCCACCTTCCAATCCAAGTAGAAAAAAAGAAAGAAGAGCAAGAGCTATGTATTAATACCAGTCTCTAGGGGAAAAAAAAGTCAGGCCTCTTACAGGACCCTGCCTCTGACCTCCTCCTGTCATCCGCAGTTGGGCAGTGGCACACTTCTTAGCGAGGGAGCTTTCTAGAACCCAGAGAGAGTAGACAAGGCTAGCGCCCTCAGAGCCGACTCTCCTGTAAATTCAAGACCTTATAATCCCTGGGGGGCCTTGAAGCAATTAAACAATGGTGATTTAATGATCCCCAGGAGCTGAACTCTGCCCTCCACTGGGGAAGACAGTGGTTTTCAAGGGTACTGACTGGGGAAGTAGACTATCAATTGTGAAATGATTAATTAGTGTAAGGAGGTTGTTGGGGTTCCCTGGTGGCTCAGACGATTAAGAATGTACCAGCAATGCAGGGGACCTGGGTGAGATTCCTGGGAAGATCCCCTGGAGAAGGGAATGGCTACCCATTCCAGTATTCCTGCATTCTGCCCTCAATCGAATCTAAGATGATCCTTGTAGGATATAAAAAGGTAAAGTCTAAATAAAGACCCCCTGCAGCCACCAAAAACACTTAGTGTACTTCCAGAAATCTGCCTTAGGGAAATGCTAACACAAGAACATAAAGATGTATCAAAGAATGCTGACATATCAACAGGGAAAAAAATGGGTAAGTAAATACACCCAAACTATGGAACACTCCTCAAACACTGAAGAATGAGACAGACATATAATCATGACACTGAAAGGTAGTTTTGACAATTAATTTTAAAAAGGAAGTTACAGAACTCATTATAACCTTATTTCTGTTTCTTAAAAAAAAAAAAATGGGGGTGTATAAACCGAAAAAAACTGGGAAGTACATTTACTTACAGGGATGAGAATGAATGGCAGAAAATTCATAAGGAGGGTAGGAAGATTTCTGCATTCAACTTTACATAGTTCTGTACTGTTTGAAGTCTTAAGAGCAAGCATTAAGTCCAAATTTTAAACATCGACAATTGTGAAATGACTGCCACAGGATGGCACTCACCTGAGCACTTGGAAGGATTTCTGGGATGAACTAGAAAAGCTGGTCAAGAGAAGGAAAGGCCACCAAGGGACTGCAAATGTGATCCTGCATCCTCAGGCCTTCAAAGGCTTGAGAACGATAGGAAAATTTTATGTCCATATTTGGCAAGCTAGTGGAATAAAAACTAAAGACCAAGACCACCGAAGAGGTCATTTGGGGTTTTACTGGAGTTGTTCTTGTAAAAAAACGGGGCTTATAAACAAGAAACAGGATGGATATAAATAGACACATCAAAAAGCCCATGTGTGTGGTTCTGTAAGGTTAAGAGGGCAGAAAGTGAGGAACAGAATCTTCATGCTTGTGGATGACACAAAAGACTTCCACAGTAATAACATGCCAAGGTGTTGGTGCCAAATTATAGGAAGATCTGGGGAATCTATGCAAATAGAAGGAAAAATAGCAGATGAGTGTTAAAATGAGCATATGGCCTAAATCAGGAACATAAAACAACTTCTCAGCTGTCAGTTCTGACCTAGGAATAAACTCTCAGAGTCACTGTAAATGGATTCCTGGGAACATCAGCCCAATATTGAGCTACAGATTAAAAGCAATGCAAAGTGTCCTGGGAGCCATCAAGATAAGTGCTAAAAAGAAAAAAAGAAGCTACTATCTCCCCTAATATACCATTCCAGTGCACTGGCCCCAAAAGCATACGCTCCTTTTGCATTTATGTCCCCACCCTTCAACTACATACAGCACAGGAGTTAAATAAGATCAATGGGTCTCAAATGTCAGCCCCTGGATCAATCCCAAAGGGTCCCTCTTTGGAGAGAAAGCCACCTAGGAGTGGCTTTTTAAAAATATGGATTTCCAGGCCACATGTGCAGATTCTAATTCAGTGCCTCAGAACCACCTTCAAGGTGGTCCTGAGGCAAGGATGTGTTTAGAAAATCACTGGGCTCTTAGGAACTCTCTCTCTCAAAATCTCCCAGAAAGAATGTAAGAAAGCTACAATAAAAAATTAACTCAAAAGAAAAGAAGCCCTGTGAGGAACTACTAAGAATAGATTTAGATGATTCCTATACTTGCACATTAGAAAGAAGTGGGAAAGATCTGCAGGACAATGAAAAATAATCTAAAGGAAGAGGCTTTAGAACGTGAGAGCCTGAGCTCAGAATCCAACCAAGCCCCAAGCTCCCGCCAGACTCACCCAAACAAAGGGCCAGGATAAACTCTCCTTGTGAATTACACGCTCCCAGAGTGCCCTCATCACCCCCACCTTTCTCAGGTCTAGACCTGCTGCCCCAGGAGAATGGCAGGGTGTTCAGAAGGAGAGGTGAGGCTGCGTAAATAATACCCACCACCATGTTCCTCTGGGTCCCAAGCAACCACTCCCACTAGTCTATCCTGACACCACTGCTGAAGCCAGGAACCTCCCTGGTCCAATTCTACCCACCCTCCAGCCACTCCAGTAACTGGTCACTTAGTCTAATTCAAATTCTAACTCTGGTCTTCCACACTAGAAAATCATATTTCGACTAACCTACCTTCTCAAAAAATAAAAATAAAACAAGCAATGGAAACAGAAAATTGGCCTCCCGCATGGTAAGCATCAATTCAAAGTGAAGACTAGCAGAAGGTATGAGATTCCTCAGCTTTGATTCATCCCTAAAAGACATGTAATATAGGGTTTCTGATACAACTGCAGCCTTTGGGGACTGCAAGGAGCTTCAGAGTCCAACCACTTCATTTAAGAGAAAAAGAAAAGAGCCTGAAAGGTGTACTACCTTACCCCACAGTGCCCAGAGGGAGATCAGCAGCAGCTGGCCTAGAACTGTGTCCCCTGAATCCCAGGGTTGATGACCTCTCTTCTCCACCAGGCTACTTCCCAGAGACAATGTTAATACTGGGTTGGCCAAAAAATTTGTTCAGCTTTTTCCATAAGCTGCCATGGGAAACCCAAATGAACTTTTTGGCCAATCCAATATATGGGCTTTATTAACTTGAACCACAGATCCCCAATCTCCTCAATTCCCCCTTATTACACATGAGGTTGGTGTTACAAGACCAGAGCAGACTACTTCCCACATAAAGAGAACTTTAAGCACCTCATAAAGAGGGGAAAGAGAGCCTTAAAGTCACCATAAGCACATAAATGGAGAAAATTTGTGCCAGCCCAGTTTACATCAGGGACTGAACATCCCAGAAACAACATCTGAAAAATGTCATCTAAATTGCCATTAGGTTTATTTTTCCTGTAAGTCACTTAACTCCTAATTTTTAAAAAATGCCAACTGAAACCACTGTTCTTTTTATTCCCCTAAATATTAGAGCTAAGCGAGAAAAACATAACATTAATTTATCATATTGAGTCTCACTGAAAGTAAGTGAAACCCCACAACACTCCATCTGCATCAAATGTGCACAACCTGGGATTCTGCATCAATTTCTGCCGTAAGAACAAAGCATATGTCAGTCTCCCAAGAGAGGAACAGCAACAGAAACTGGGTGGGGAAAAACAAAAACGAAAAGAACTAGGTGTTGGGACTTCCCTTGCAGTCCAGTAGCTAAGACACCACGCTCCCAATACAGGGGGCCAGAGGTTCCATCCTTGCTCAGAGAACTGGATCTCACATGCTGCAATTAAAGAGTTTCCAGGCTGCAACGAAGGGCTTCCCTGGTGGCTCAGACTGTAAAGAATCTGCATGCAACGCAGGAGGCCTGGGTTCCATCCCTGGGTTGGGAAGATCTCCTGGAGAAGGAAATCCAGTATTCTTGTCTGGAGAATTCCATGGACAGAGTAGCCTGGTGGGCTACAGTCCATGGGGTCAAAAAGAGCTGGACACAACTGAGCGACTAACACACGCTACGATTATAGATCCTGTGTGTGACTGTCCCTGATAGCTCAGTGGTAAAAAATCCACCTGCCAATGCAGAAAACACAGGTTCAATCCCTGCTCTAGGAAGATTCCACATGCCGACTAAGCCAGTGCACCACCACTATTTTGAGCCTGTGCTCCAAAGCCTGGAAGCCCCACTACTGAGCCCACATGCCCTACAGCCAGTGCTCCATAACAAGAGAAGGCACCGCAATGAGAAGCCTGCACATCACAACTAGAGAGTAATCCCCACTTTCCACAACTAGAGAAAAGCCTGCGCAGCAACAAAGACCCAGCAAAACCATAAATAAATAAGTAAAATTATTAAAAAAAAAAAGATCCTGTGTGCACGACCAAAACCTGGAGCAGCCAAATAAATAAATAAATAAATAAACAAAACAAAACACAAACCAGGGTGGGTATCTATCTCCAAAAAAGAAATAGGAGAAAAAGCTATATAAGCCCAGTAAGAGCTGGACCCCTTTACTTCATTCCTTGCCCCTGATAAGGCAAAGAATTTCCTAAAATCTTCAGCTATTCTCTTCCTTGAAGAAATGAAATAAAATCTAAACATCAGATTCCAAAGGATATCTACTGTACCCACTGCTAGAATCATACGTGTGAGCTGGCTTGACAGCCCATGCTGATAAGTGAGTTTCACAACAGGCCTTAGTTCCTCCTCGAATGCATGTGTGCTAAGTCACTTCAGTCACGTCCGACTCTGTGTGACCCCATGGACTGTAGCCTGCCAGGCGCCTCTGTCCATGGGATTCTCTAGCCAAGAATACCAGAGTGGGTTGCCTTGCCCTCCTCCAGGGGATCTTCCTGACCCAGGGATCAAACCCAAGTCTAACCTGCACTGGCAGGCAGGGTCTTTACCAAAAGCGCCACCTGGGAAGCCCAGAGACTCCTTACCTGCATTCAAAAACCTGGCCAATTTTCTCTTTTGAACTTAACAGATGAAAACTAAAATATTATTCTCCAAGTAAGCTGGGCATAGATGCACGAAATCATTTGCCTCCTTATTACCAACACTGAGAACAACCCAGCCTCAGGAGTCCCCAACCCTGCATAAGCCCTTCCCTCCCGACCATTACTTTGAGCTCTGAAGCACGCTACTCTGCTTTTCAACATCACTATTACCTAAAGCTTACTAGGTTAAAAGTGTTGCCAGAGGCAAGAGCTACTACATTCCAAGTAATAATAAAATGATGTCAGAAGCATAAACTTCATCAGGTTCTAGATGCTATGTAACTCTTGTTGAGCCTGTTCTTGGCATTTATCTTCTCATCTAGGTCCTATCCACTGAAAGGTGGTGACCTCGGGAACACCCGATTGGCTGGTAGGAAGTCAAAGAAGCCTGGTCTTGGCCCCGTAAGAAACATGACCAAGAGCAAGCATTTTGTTTTAAATCAGTCTCCTATCGATTATATTTATCCTGTAGACTTAATGTCTGTTACTGATCTGACCAGGGCTTCCCTGGCAGGCTACAGTCCATGTGGCCACAAGAGCCAGACACAACTGAGTGATGAAACAACAACTTATCTCACCAGGATACTTGAACCACCACCACCTCGGCTGCCCTTTCTGCCTTTTCTTACCCTAAAGCATGTATATTAACAGCTCAGGTTAAACCCATACCATGTATGTGGAACACGGAACTTCAAGAAATTGAAAAGCTACTGTAAATATTCTGAAGATAATTACCAATGGATACCTACGATCTTTGCACATGTTACTCCCTCTGCCGGGAAGTCTTCCTCTGTGGCTGGTTCTTTCATGTCCATCAGATCTCAGCTGAAGGAAGCCTTCCAATCTAAAGGAGCCACCTCTTCCCTTACTCCCGACTACTCGGTCCCATTCCCCTACTGGAAATCACTCTCATATCATGCTTATTTCTTATGTACTTGTCTGTCTCCTCCATAAACTGTAAGGGCAGGGATATGATTTACTTTTTTACCACTGTTTCTCCAATACACAGGCAGCGCTTGATGCAGATGATCAATAAAACTCATTGGAGAAAGGAAATATGATTGCTCATCATCTCTATCATTAGTTAGTACATGGCAGCACCACTGTTAGCATGACTAGAGCCAAATGTATGCTTCTTTTTCAAACTGGAAAAATGACAGGAAGTCTTTAAGACAGAGCAAAAACTTAGTGCTCCTTTACTTACAATCTTGATTGAAAGCTACCATGCTCACTTGTGGGCTTCCCTTGTGGCTCAGCTGGTAAAGAATCCACCTGCAATGCAGGAGACCTGGGTTGATCCCTGGGTTGGGAAGATCCCCTGGAGAAGGGAAAGGCTACCCACTCCAGTATTCTGGCCTGGAGAATTCCATGGACTGTACAGTCCATGGGGTCACAAAGAGTAGGACACGACTAAGCAACTTTCACTCACTCACTCACTCATGCTCACCTGTTGGGAAGGAGACAATTTTAAGACTAGAAAGAAAAGTCTTCCATCCTATTCCATCTACTGCTTTGCAAATGTGTGCTCAGTCACTAAGCTGTGTTCAACTCTTTGTGATACCAAGGACTGTAGCCCACCAGGCTCCTCTGTCCATGGGATTTCCCAGGCAAGAGTACTGGAGTGGGTGGCCATCTCCTTCCCCAGGGGATCTTCCGGACCCAGGGATCAACCCAGGTCTCCTGCATTGGCAGGCAGATTCTTTACCACTAAGCCATCTGGGAATCTTTGCAAATGGCCTTTGTTATTCACCTACCTTGCCCCTTTGAGTGGTAGAATAAGGGTATTTTAAGTAGCTTAGGAAAGGTGTTTTTCTTTCACAGTCTGCATGAGCTAAGTGCACATAGGAAGAAGCAGATCAGCAGACTACTACTCTGCCCTCACTACACTCTGAAGACACATACTTCTTAGCTCAGATATCTCCATGGCTGCTTCTGATGAGCACTGAAGATTCAAGAACTGTGGCAGATTCACTGCTGTGTGCTCCTTCTTGAACAGACATGCAGACATAAGATAGGAGAGTTAAAGACTTCAAAAAGGGCTCTGTCCCCCAAGACAGAAATAAATGGGGTCAGCAAAACCAGAGAAAACTGCCATCTCTAAGTAGCTGCTAAGTGGGGTGACTGAATTTCACACTACCCTGGAGATTTCTCCCAACTTCTATTTAACATGGGCTGACAATATTCTGAGATACCTAAAGAAAGTCTAGCAAATTACCCAAGAAACCCAGAGATAGAATCCTCCAGGGTTTTGAAAAAAGATCTGATGTGACACAGACATTTACTTTCCCAGGTTCTATTTCACCTGCCCACACACTTGCCAGTCTTATCCCAACTCAAAAAATATATAAATCCACCTTCAGCTTTTCCATCATCCTTACTGCCTTCTCAGTAACAGAAGATCCCCACAATGATTGTGTCAACTCACTGCCCACTTCCTCCTTCAACATATTCCAGAACCAACTCTGTCCCTTGGCTCCTACCGTTAACAGCAGACACAGCCCCTACCATCATTTTAAAAAATTGGTCAAATGCAAACATTGTTTTTACTACTTAATTCCCAAGTTCTTTCTGCTTTAGAAAAAAGAACGCAGGACTTACTAAGACGGCAAGGCTGAGACCAGAAGAAACATGCACCTTCCTTCGCCTTATAACCCATTCTTTACCCAAAAGAGGAAGAATGAGTATTTCTCTTCACTGCAGCAAACTTCAACGCAAGACCACTTCGGACCTTCAGCTCAGCCTGAGTCCAGACAAATCTGGATGGCTCAGCCTGAAAGGCCCAAGTCTGGTTGGTCAGTTTCTGCCCCTCAACCCACGGGCAGAAAAGCAGTCACTGATAATTACTCTTTCCCTACTCATCAAACTGTTTCCTCCTCACCTCCCTCTGTCATAGAGCTCCATCTTCCCCT
The DNA here is from genome assembly GCA_007570785.1 of Antilocapra americana. Classification (NCBI taxonomy): domain Eukaryota; kingdom Metazoa; phylum Chordata; class Mammalia; order Artiodactyla; family Antilocapridae; genus Antilocapra; species Antilocapra americana. The sequence goes on from ML660771.1 coordinate 744,615, forward strand.
CACAGAGTTCTTACAAAGCAGTTCCTGGTACCACTGGAAACAATTACTCTCCAGGAAAATACAACTTCGCTAAGCAGAAGAGCTTCACACACAGCAATTTGCCAGGGGTCAATTTTTCATTCCAGACAGACTTCGAAGCCTGGCACAAATCTGCCAGTGGCTCTGCAGTTCACCCGGCTTCCCTCCCCTAATCTCTGCCTGGATCTCACCCACTTACCCCTCTGCAGCTTGAAAACAGAAAAACAGCAGTACAGGCAACTTACACCTTCTTCAAAGCCTGCTCCCACCCTAATGTGTCTTCCATACCACATTCCTTTGCTTATGGTAAGGACCATAAGCACCAAAGTCACTTACTGTAACAGCAGCTCCTGGACAAGACAGGAGTAACATCTAATCTCTCCTTGGCTCAATTACAGTCAGCTTCACTTTCCTGCAATTTTGTGGCCATGCATCACTGGCTCTGCCCTCTGTTAAAATCATTGCCTGGAGTCAGAAGCATCGAACCACGATTGTTGAAAAGCCTGTGCTTTGGCCAACAGGGTCTGGGTTCAAGTCTCAGCTCTGCCTCTCATTACCAATTAAAAAGTACCTGTCCTGGAGTAAACTATTCTTTGGAAACCTCAGGTTACACATCTGTAAAATGTAGCCAATGATCCTATCTGCTTGTTCAGTATTATAAATGAGATAATACAAACAGAAAACTCAGCACAAGACATGAGCCTTAATAAACAAGTTACTGTTGGTATTCAGTGTCCATGGGAGTAATCTGCGGACAGGTATGGTCACCCCATATTATCCAGATGCCCTGGAAACCTCCAGCATTTGTAGAAGCAAAAATATGGTCAGCCCCTTTCCATTCCCACTCTACAAATAAGAGGGGCCTTTAAGAAAAATTCAAGCCTTAGCAAAGGAAAAAAATTCGGACAAGATTCACTTGATGCTGCCAATCCCACTACCAGACCGCCAAGCACTGCTCTGTTCCAATGGTGAAGGGAAAGATCCGTGCAAATGAAAAAGCTAATTTAAGAGAAGCCACTTCAGGATAATCCTTTCATAGATCAGGTCAGTATTTCAGAGAGGTGAAACTATGCGGACCCTGGAAATTCCTTCCTCATTTAGTTTCTGATAAATTCTGACTCTCTATTTATATATAAATAAATGGGAAAAGCCTAAGAATCTCAGTTGGAGGCAGAATATTGCCTAAGAAATGAGTATGTGAGTATCGAGGGGAAAAAAATCTTGAACTCTAATTCACATACAAGCTGAGAAACATTATAATCCTGTGAAAGACAATGAGCCAAGAAAATAATGTTTTTCAAACTTTCTACAACTATAAAAGGCTGCAGAGCTTTGGGATAAAGTGTCATAAAGAATATTTCCAGATGGAAAAGTCAGAATTGCAGCCTGAAATGAAATCTATAAGCCTGCGGCCATCACAACCAGAAATTCTGGTAACAGCGAAGAAATGTCAGTTTCCAATCCTGGGGAATGTTGAGGGGAGGCCAAGAGAGGGGACAACTGATAAAGAGAATCTATGTTATAAAATTATGGTGGGGGGTTAATTTTTAATGAAACTTGCAAGGTCTTAAATTCACCATTCAAGGATGTAGAGAGTGAGGGAATATATAATCAGGCAGAATTTACAGTAACAGCAGGGGGCTGGGAATCAGAACACTTAGGCTGGGGTCCTGGCTCCAACCCAAACCACCATGTGACCTTAGGCAAGTCACTTGTCCTCTTCAAAGTTGTCTCATCCGTAGTGAGGGAACAACAAGGATCGCTAAGACTCCTAACGGCCTAAAGTTCTGAGAGCCAAAGAGAGGGGGAGCACAGATATGAAGAGATCTCAGGACTACTGACTTGACACAAGAGGTGGAGGGGAAAAGACGGGAAATGAGGGCCAGAGAACGAGAAAACTTGGCGTAACTGAGCGTCGGTGGAAACACAACAGCTTCAAGAAGGCCAAGAACTCCAAGAGTTCCGTGGAAGAGCGGACCTCAGGATCTATGAAAAACTGCAAACTACTCAGCATCTGCCAAAATGGACAGAAGGACGGTGAATCGGAGGACTGATACCAACAAATCCCCGTTAACTAATCAGTAATCGATCTGTCTCGGCAAAAAGCCAGGAGACTTGAGTGCCGCGATCACGGAAATCACTGCGACTCCCTAACGCCAGGGTGTCCCGGAGGCAAAGTACCGAAGGGGAGTCCGTGTCTACTGGCGTCTAGGGAGGGAATTCCGAGATCGGGTGAAAAGTGAGGAAGGGGCAGAGGAAAGATCTGGGAGACAGTGCAAGCCGGCGGTAGGGGAAGGAGCCAGCGCCAGACTCCCGCACGGTGGCGGCCAGTGGGATCGGTGTCCCGGGCCCCGCTCTCACCATCTTGACGATGCCCCGTTGCACGGTGGGGACCGCGGGTCCCCCGGAGGAGCCGCCGCTCTGCGCGGAAGAGGCCATGTGTAGCGATGGAAAACCAGCGACTAAGGCGGTGGCCGGCTAGGACGTGTCAATGTGGGTGTCGGTGTTGGTGAGAGGCCGCCGCGGAGAGGAGCGGGCGGGCGACCAGCTGTGGGCGATGAACGGGACGGACTTGCTGGGCGCTCACTGGAGCAGCAGCAGGACTGGCAGCGAAAGAGACGCGATCTCCACCGCCGCCACACGTTCTACTCGCCGCGCAAGCGTGCCAGAGCGCCACCGCCCTCCGGCCAATTAGAGCCCAGAGCCCGCCGGACCCCAAGCCAATAGGCAGCCTGCTTGCGGAGCCCCGCCCCTTAGGCTCAAAACCGGTCAGGAGCTTCGGGAAGCGCTGAAAGAGCTGATTTGCAGTGATGGGCTGAGTATGAGGCGGGACTTCCGGGGCAGTGGTAGTAGGTGGTGTCGGGAGGTGTAGTGGAAAGGAAAGGACACGTCAGCGTCTGGCCTGGGCGCAGTGGGCCCTGGGAGCCCCAGGGGCGGGGTCAGCTTCGCCCTCCGGCCTGGCCCCGCCCATTTCGCCCCGCCCCGCGGGCGGCAGGGGAGCCCACGTGGACGTTAGCCTTCCCTGAGGGCGCACCCAGCTTAGCTAGAGCGCCCGGAGAACGCCAGCCAGCTAGGCCGAATTCTGGAGGGATCTCAGTTCTGGTGCATACCGACTTCCGACATTTTACCTCAGCTAAAAGTGTGGGGAGAACTTGGAAAAGTCTAAACGGTGTGCAACCTACCTGTGTTGGCCTTGAGTGTGACCGAACGCCCTCCCGGTAGTCAGGGATACATCTCGCTCCTGTTTGAGTCGCCAGCGTCTCGCACGTGTTAGGAGCTCGATTCATGTTTTTTTGGTGAACGGAATAAATCTCCCTTACGGGGTTATATGTCTTGTGCGCCAGTGAAGTTACGGAAAGCCTTGCCAACACGCTCCCAGTTGACCGAGTGGAGGAAGCGCCACGCTACCTCCAACCGCCGGAACCCACCCCTTTACCTAGCTAGTCTTTTGCATAGAGATTGCGGAGAGGGAGGCGCAGAGCAAAGGCGTATACCTGTTTACCTGAATGTTGAGAGACGGCTAATATTAGTCGAGTGCCCACTATGAGGGGACAAGAACCTTACTTTCATGCCAGTTAATCTTGAAACTTGTTCCTACATTGAGGACAGTTCTCCCCTTATACTCTTGAGAAGAGGTGATTCTCCCACACTTCACTTATCCCAGAGTCCAGTTTTGGGGTCAGCATCTTCCTAGATGCCTAGTGCTCCTTCCATACCATTAATTTGCCATCGTCTTCCAAAAAAAAAATACTTTGTGGCAGCTCATTCCGCCTAATTATAGCACTCTCGGGACACGACTGAAGTGGCTTAGCAGCAGCCATCTCACTAGGTTTCCTGTCTTCTTTGCCCCCGTGTCACCTTGTCATTCGTTGAAACTGACACCTGGTGCACACTCTTCTCCACCCAATGATCCTGAATGACTTCCACATTTATGCACCTGATTTATCCAGTACCCTTGCCTCGAAACTCCTGGACCTGATCTTCACTGAGTTGGATCTCTGCATCTATTTAGCTACATAGCTGAACCTGTAACCTCAAACACCCCCATCTCTGAAGATAATTGCTATCCTTTTTCCATTCTCACTCAGTTACTTCTTATACTCTGTGTTAGTTTTATCTCATAGCTCTTGTCAGGAATCTCAGCAGGGTTTAAGCTGGGTGCCTTTGCCACAAGTTCCCTGAAATCAAGGTGTCAACACAAGCTGTGGTCTTATCTGAAGGTCCTGTTATCTGACTAAGGGAGGATCTGACTTTAAGATCACTCAGGCAGTTGTTGGCAGGATTCACACCCTCATTTCCTTGCTATGTGGGCCTCTGCATAGGGCACAGACCATAGTAACTGGTTTGCATCAGAGCCAATGAGTGAGAAAGCACAGAGGACAGGAAGAGTCTTTGAAACTAATCTCAGAAGTAACATCCCTTCACCTTTTTCTGTTTGTTAGACCAGTCACTAGGTCCAGCTCACTCTCAAAAGAAGACTACTCCAGGGCGTGAATACCATGAGGTAGGACTGGGGTTCATTTTAGCAGCTACCTATCACACACTGTTCTTTAAGTAGAATTCAAAGACCCTAAATGTCTCTCTTTTTTTTTAACCTCACCTCACAGCTTGTGGAATCTTAGTTCCCCAACCAGGGGTTGAACCCAGGCTCTGGCAGTGAAAGCACCTAGTCCTAATCACTAGACTGCCAAGGAATTTCCCTCTATCCTCCTTATATCAACTCTTTTCTTCTCTCTTCTGGCCCCTTTGGTGGTCTCCATTGTTTCTGCCCTTCTCCTACCAGTATCCTCATCTCTAATCCCCATTGTCTTCTATTGAACTCAGCTGTCAATCTCTCTGTCTTCTCCAAACCTACCACTTAACTGGAACAAAAGTGCAGGTTATTACCATAGTGAATTCATAGGTCCTCATGCATTGCTGGGAATTTTTTCTGTTTCCTTAGTCATGTTGGTCTCCACTTCCATGAGTATGATTTGTTGTTGTTGTTGAATTAAGACTTAATTTTTTTAGAGGAGTTTTAGGTTCACAGCACTATTGAGAGGACAGTACAGAGATTTGTCATGTATCCCCTGCCCCCTGCATGTGCATAGCCTCCCTATTATCAATATCCCCACAAGAGAAGTACATTTGTTACAGTTGGTGAACCTCCACTGACACATCATAATCACTCCAAGTCCATAGTTCACATTATTAGGGTTCACTCTTGGTGGTGTACATTCTGTGAGTTTGGACAGATGTATAATGGACATTCATCCATCCCCCCATCAGTATAGTGTCATACACTGTATTTTCCATGCCCTAAAAATCCCTGGGTCTGTTTTAAACCGTCTCTGTTTTCCTCTAAACTTCGACTCCGCTGTCTCCCACACTCTCTAACAGCGATAAGGCCTCCTGCTTCGAAGAGATAATAAAAGCCATCAAGAACTCCCTCTGTTTCCCACCACAAACTCTGATTTTGCTTCTCTTCTTCTCTGCATCTCTCTTGTTACAAAGAAAAAACTTCCTACTGCTTAGGCTAAACTCTATGCCCTGCATCCACCCCCATCCCCACTTTCTCAAGGGTTCTTAGATAACTCTCTCCTGATTTCATAGCCTCTCAGGTTATTCTGTATTCTTTTCATTACTATTTAAATATTCTCAAATGTCTAGCATAATAAAAATTAATTTTTTCCTTTAATCTACCTCCCTCTCTAGATAGCTCTCCTCCCTTGATAGGCAAATCTTCCTAGTGAAATTTTCCCCCCTCCTTCTTTTGACCATGCTATTCAGCATGTGGGATCTTAGTTCCAATGCCCCCTGCAATGAAAACAGGGAGTCTTAACACTGAACCACCAGGGATGTCCCTGAAATTCTTTGTGTTTGTTGCCTCCATAGCCTCACCCTGCATTCAATCCTCTGGCTCCTGCACTCTGACTACTGTTCTTATCAGTTTACTGAAACTGTTCTCTCCAAGGTCACTACCGAATTCCTTGTGACTGTATTCAGTGGAAACTTTTCACATTTGGTGGTCCCTTTGCTGAACTCTCCATACCATTTGACACCGTACTGCTCAAAATGTCTCTTTCCTTCCCATGTTCCCTATTTTCCTCCCATCTCTTTAGCTGTTCCTCCTAATTGCCATTATAAGTGACTCTCCTTTTACCTACCCATTAATACTGGTGTTCCTCTGCTTTCTTCTCAAAGTATCTTCTTTTCTAGTTCAAAACATTCTTCCTAAGACATCTAATGCATTCCCATGGTTGCATGCTAATGATTCCCAAATATATAACTCCTGTTCAGATAACTCCCTTGAGACTTCCTTGGTGGTCCAGTGGTAAAGACTCCAAGTTTCCAACACAGCAGGTGCATGTTCTGTCCCTAGTCCCTAGAACTAAGATCCCACATGCTACACTGTGCAACTAGAAAATAAAAGATTTAGTAATAATAACTCTCTTGAGCTCCAGACCCATATGTACAATGATACTCTGAATATCTGCCCATGGCTGTTACATTAGGAATTCAAATTCAACCTGTCTCACTAGCAACTCATCATCTTTTCTCCCAAGTCTGCTCTTCCCTAGTAATGTTTCAGCCCAAACAATGACTTGAAAAGCTATCCAGCCGCAAGCCAGAAATCTGGAGATCTCTGTGACTCCTCCCTCTACCTCATTCCTTAATTCTTAGTCAATCTCAGAAATCTGTTAGGTCTTTTGCAGCACAGTATAGCATATCAGAAGCCCTGCCTAGAGCAAGACTGCCTGGGTTCAATCCCAACACTGTATAGCCTTGAGCAGACTATTCCATGGATTCCTCCTCTATAAAAGAAAGATGTTATTAGGACTGGCCTTTTAGGTTTATTCTGGTTTTGAGGATCTTATGTGTTAATGTATGCTGAATGCATAGAACACTTCCTGGATACATGTGTTAAATTTGCTATGATTATTATTATGTATCTCCTGTTGCTTCAGCCTGGCACATTTTCACCTGGATCACTGCACTAGGCTTTTTACTAGAGCTCTCTGACACCAGCCTGCCTTTACTTACAGCCCACCCATTCTTTCTGCTACAGCTGAAGCCATGTTTCTAAACGCAGATCTAATCATGTCTTACTACTCCCTAAGCCCCTCCCATGATTTCTCTACAGCTCTTCTCTAAGCTCTACCCTTCCACAGGATATGTGAACTTGGTTTTGACTTTTCAAGATGGCACTCCTTGGCTCCAGGCCCTTGTGCCTACTTTTCTGTCTGTCTGGAGTGCTCTTTCCACTCCTCTTTGCTCCTTCCCACCCTCCCTCCCACTTGCTTCACCTAGCTGTCATTTCCCCACCCTTCAACTCTCCACTTAAAAACCAGAATTCAACCCTTGGAAGGCATTGACAGGAATGCCGTTCCTCTGGGCAGGAGTAGTTTTGTCTTTTCTCCTACATTTGACCTGTTAGAGCACCTATGAGATTATAGTATAACTGTCTCTTTCCCCTCAAAAATGTCATCAGAATGTGTCTGATATACTTACAGTGTAATTCCCAACCCAGTGCCCGGTGCTGTTCAATTCAGTTTACTTCAGTCACTCAGTCATGTCCGACTCTGCAACCCCATGGACTGCAGCACACCAGGCCTCCCTGTCCATCACCAACTCCGAGAGCTTGCTCAAATTCATGTCCATTGAGTCGGTGATGCCATCCAACCATCTCATCCTCTGTCGTCCCTTTCTCCTGCCTCCAATCTTTCCCAGCATCGGGGTCTTTTCCAGTGAGTCAGTTCTTCACATCAGGTGGCCAAAGTATTGGAGTTTCAGCTTCAGCATCAGCTCTTCCAATGAGTATTCAGGACTGATCTCCTTTAGGATTGACAGGTTTGATCTCCTTGCAGTCCAAGGGACTCAAGAGTCTTCTCCAACACCAGAGTTCAAAAGTGTCAATTCTTCAGCACTCAGCTTTCTTTATAGTCCAACTCTGCTGTAAATATAAGTAAATATCTGTGAATAAATGAATGACTGAAAAGTATTATCATATTCATTTCACTGATAAGGAACTGAAAGAAAGAAAGTAAAGTCACTCAGTCATGTCCAATTCTTTGCGACCCCATAGACTGTAGCCTGCCAGGCTCCTCCATCCATGGACTTTTCCAGGCAAGAGTACTGGAGTGGGTTGCCATTTCCTTCTCCAGGGAATCTTCCTGACCCTGGGATCGAAACTGGGTCTCCCGCATTACAGGCAGATGCTTTACCATCTGAGCCACCAGATAGCCCCAAGACTGAAGTAAGATGTCTCATGCAGGTCATGGGGCTAGAGAAGTGGTAGACAAGGGATTTTTCTTTTTTTTTTTTTTTTAACTCTCCTGGATCTTGGTTGCACCATGCAGGATCTTCAGTCTTTAGTCGTGGCATAAGAACTCTTAGCTGCAGCATGTGGGATCTAGATTCCAGATCTAGACTAGGGATTGAACCTGGGCCCCTTGCATTGGAAGTACTGAGTCTTAGCCCCTGGACCACCAAGGAAGGGATTTGACACTAGTTCTTGTGACTCTGAGGCTCATGTTCACTCTAGCAATACAGGATGGTGACTTCAAAAGTCTTAAAGGTGACTGCTGTGTGGTGGAGAACATATACACACATAGACTCACTCACCGAGAGAATCTTGAGATAGAAAAGATTCATTTAAACAAACAAAAACCATATTTCCTGTATTCATTTGAGAGTAAATTTAGGAAATACATCCATGGTAGTAATAATAGCCAAAATATATTGAGCACTAAACAGTAAATGGGCTGTGTGTTAAATGTTTTTCCCTATACTTAATCCTTAGAACAATGCTATGAAATAGCATAATCAATCCCCTTCAACAAAGGAGGACATTAATGCTCAGAGAAGCTGAGTGAACCAACTCTAAGTCAATAGGTAATAAGGGATGGAGTTAAGATCGAACCCTGAACTTTCTGACGCTAGTCCGCTCTAACCATTTTGCTAGCCTGCTTCTAGGAGTGCCAGACTTGCCCCCTGGATCTGCATCTGTAGAGTCCAGAGGTTCCAAAGAAAACATTTTCAACTCTCCAGTAAGCTTCCTTTGTGTAAACAGGAGAAAACACTGGAGTAACTTTCTGCCTCTGTTCTTCCAATCCCCCCTCAGACTTCAATCCACCCTCCATACTATTAACTCACTGTTCTTTCTAAAATGCACATTTCAATTACATAGACTCCCTCCTTAACTTTACAGAGGTTCCCCTTCTGCTTCAGACAGACTTTCAACCCCTTAGCATAGCAATGAGGCCCTCACCATCTGGCCCTGACCTACTTTTCCTTCCCCTCTCTCTTCCTCTCTTCCCCTCTTCCTTTTCCTTCTTTTTAGAGTTTGTTACAGACAAGCCTGTGTTTCCTCCAGATTCATATGTTGAAGCTCAAGTCCCCTAACTGTATTTGGTGATAGGGCCTTTATGGAGATGATTCAAGTTAAATGAGGTCAGAAGAGTGATCCCCTCATCCAATAGAATGGTGTCCTTATAAGAACAGGAAGAGAAGTAGATCTTTCTCTCTCCCCCTGTAGGTGCACAAAAGAAAGGCCATGTGAAAACAGAGCAAGAAGCTGGCTATTTGCAAGCCAGGAAGAGAAATCTCCCGGAATCCAACCCTGGCACCTTAATCTTGGACTTCCAGCCTCTGGAACTGTGAGAAAATAAATTTCTGTTTCTCTAGTCACCCAGTCTGTGGTATCTTATTTTAACAGCCTGAGCTGACTAATACAATGTTTTACTATGTGTATATACTCATTTGTGTCCGACTCTTGCGACCCCATAGACTGTAGCCCACCAGGCTCCTCTGTCCATGGGATTTTCCAGGCAAGAATACTGGAGTGGGTTGCCATTTCCTTCTGCAGGGGAATCTTCTGGACCAATGATCAAACCCACGTCTCCTGCATTGGCAGGTGGATTCTTTACCACTGAGCCATCTCGGAGGCCACAGTGTTTTACTATATGTTTATCTAAAAGAAAACTTCACAAACCCAAGTTATCTAGGTCAGCCCAGGCCAAAAGAAATTTCTATAGTGATGGACACCTGTATATGCTCTGTCCCACACAGTAGCCATCAACCACATGAGGTCAGTGAGCACTTGAAATGTGGCCACTGCAACAGAGGAACTGGATTTTTAATGTTATTTAATTTTAATTAATTTAAATTAAGTTTAAATAGCCACCTGAGGCTAGTAATGAATATATCACACACTACTAGTCTAGGTGATTAAACTTGAATCTTGCTGTCATATCCGATATCAGAATCTTCTATGTAGGTTTTTAAGTTATTTCTCTATGCCTCATGTAAACCAAACTTGATTAAAATGAATGACAGCATAAAGCATTTTTTTAATCTTAAGAAACAACAACAAGTTTATAACATTAGAAATAGAACTCAAATTCTATTTTAAAAAGGAAAAAAGGAAAAGAATGTATCCAGTGCTTGGACTTAGATATTATTTCTCAGAGAGCAGAACAAAATTCATATCAATCCAAGAAAGATAATGTGCTCTTTCCAATTTTCCATATCTATATAGTAAGTCAATTTATAATAAAGGATTTATAAAGGTGTAATAAGCGTGTATACAACCATGTGATTTGGGCAATGGTTATAAACTTTTGGTTAATGGATCAACTTTGCAACCTGTCTTATTGTCATTTAATAGCATGACCTACCTTCATTTCATTCTCCCAAAAGCTATTAATCAATGTCTCTGGATTCTCAGTAGCCTCAGATAATTGTATATTGATTTCCTCCTGCTACAGCCATTGGCCTTAATCAGTGTCCAGTTGTGTCACCTTGGACCCTGCCTGCCACCTTCAAGTCTCTAAGAAAAAAGCCATAAAGAAAGCTCCAGCCAGTGGTACAACCTTTATCACAAGGTAGCATGTCTTCAGAAGACAGAATCGGTCTCTATAGAAGCAGGGACCCCAGGATTGAAGATGTGGCCCTTCCCAGGGAGGGCAGTGGCCTGGAATAGCCAGAAACTGATTCAAACTAAGTAAGGCTGGGTCTCTGGAGTGGATTCGCATGGCCCCGTTAGGATAGCCAGTGTCAGCTGTCAAAGCTGACGGGTCAGAGCAACAAAGAAGCAGAGCAAGAGGTCAGGAGCTGAATGAGTGGTGATGGTGGGGAATGCCAGGGCAAGGTGAAGAGGGGAAGCAGATAGAGGGTAGCTGGAATGCATGGGGGTGGGGCGGCAGGCATTCAATGAGCAGAGTCCAGGCCAATAGGTCATCTGCTGGTAGTCAAAGGATAGGCATGAAGCTAAGGCAGGAGACCAGAGTTCAACTGGCACCTTAAAAGGGCACCCGATGTACTAAAAGGTGGACTTCAGGATGGTCCAGGCATATTTCTCAGGCACCTTTTTCTGGACCTCCTTCAGCTTAATTCACCCAAAGGACTGCTGTTTCGGGTGAAATAACACCCTATTTCAGCCACATTCCACACAAAACCACAGAGACATCAAAAATCAGAAAATCTCTTTTTCTTCTTCATCCCAAGTCTTTGTTTTATGTATTCGTGAATGATGTAAATACCAATGAGAAATGATTTTATGAGAAGGCAACATAATTCTAACTTTATTTTATACCCTGTGGTTCATCGAAAGCAGTTTGCTTTTTTTTTTTTTTCACATTTGGTGTTATTTATTGGTTCTCTCTCCAAAAAGAACAGTAAACTTGACAAAACCATCACAGTTGTCAGAGACCAGCCCTCGAGCTCAGCCAAGCTCACCCGATGTCCCTGTTTAAGTAGTTAGTACTTGACAGCTGGCGGCAAAGGGGAGGGACCATTTTTACAGGAAAAGCTGCCACATCGAAGGGGGGACAAACCAGGACGAGACCACCAGTGTCTGGGAGGTGAGGTCACCGGGCAAGCACAGGGGACTGGCCACTTTGGGCCACAGCATCTGCTTGTGCCTCCCTGATCCACACGTGCCTTGGCCATGGGCAAGATAGAAAGGCCTGTCCGGATGGCAGCCTGGGCCCAGGCCCTGAGCAGGACGCTGTGTTCGCAGGAAACCAGGAAGAGCTGGGCCGGGGGACCCCGGCTATGTGTTTGGTGCTGGTTAAGGGAAACCTTGCTCCCCAGGGCTCCCTCCTGGCTCTGTCTTCGGAGCACAGGCCAGAAGGAAGGACGCCTCTCCATGGCCCCTTGCGTACCAGATCAGTGTGTACCAGATCACGACCCACTGGTGGGTCATGAAGTTGGGTTGCTGGGTCACAGCGAGCATGGTGTTAGGAAACCAGAGCAAACAGAAAACGTGGTTGTACAAGTAAAACGGAAGAGGCTTATCTCTTCAGACTTGTGTTCCAGTTACACGTGTGAACCAGGTCACACTAGCCTCTCTCGCCAGGGGTTCACCATCAAAATCACGGCGAGCGGACGATTTCTTCATCATTCCCCCAAACACGGGCCTCGCCTGCCACACGTTCTGTGGCCTTTCTCAGCAGTGAAGAGCCCTTCCAGTCCCCGTGATGTGAGGAGGCGGGGGGAGGAGGTCAGGGCCACCGGCAGAGCACCTGTCACCGTCCGGATGATCCGTCCCGGGCTGCCAAGCCAGCCGGGACCCGACAGCGCCCCGTCCGCTGTTCTCTCTGAGCCCGCCGGGCGCCGAGCAGCCCGCTCCTCAGTGGGGCCTGCTGCTGGACTCCAGGTGCGAGCGCAGTTTGCTTTTTTTAAGAGCACTTTAGAGGATAGGATGTTACTTTATACTGCAATGGAAATGGGCTAACCAGCCACAGAGTTATGTGATGTTTCTTCTAAAAAAAGTCTCTTTCCCAATATAAAGCATTTGAGCTGTTTCCCTCTGCCTGCCCCTTCAACAGGAGCAAAATAAACAAAATCTCTGCCTTTTGAAAGCTTACATTTTATTTTTTTAATTAATTTATTACTTTATTTGGGGGGCAACCTTACATTTTAATATCGAAGACTCAGAATGGTATCATTATGATGGCTGAACTTTACATTTGGATTAGAGATACTCGCAACCAAGGCAGAAATAAAAAAGATACATTAGGCTGTATAATTTTCACTGTCTGATCAAAGGAAATATATAATTTTATGGGAAGAGACAAACTCTTCCTTTAGCATTGAGTTCTAGAAAGTTGTCATTACATGACTATGAAAAGAACAATGAGTAATATAATGGGCAGTATTTGCAGTAGAATTTTATAAGAGATGCAGAAACATGACTTTTTCTTATTAAAAGATCACATCAAACCTAAAGGAATGCTTTTGGAGAGTAACACAGTGAAAGTTTCTGTGGTAGAAAACAGTAATCATTATAAAGAAAAAAATATGCTTAAAAAAAAGGGTCAAAGTACCTAATTCTTGGGAATTCCATGGTGGTCCGGTGGTTAGAACTTGGTGCTCTCACTCCTGAGGTCCCAGATTCAATCTCTGGTTGGGGAACTAAGTTCTGCAAGCTGTACAGTACAGCCAAAAAAAAAAAAAAAAACCCACTACAGGAAAATACTTCATTATTTCCTCCAAGACACTGATAGTCAACCAAAACAATTAAGAAAAGGGAAAGGAAGATCTCCTAAAATATTCTAAATAGGTCAAGTGTGAGAATAATATTTAGGTATTCCCTAGCCTACACCATTTTGGTGAGGGATGTCCTACAGAGAGGCTCTAAAATTGGAATCAAGGAATCAATAAACTTGACTTGATCCTGACCCTTTACTGAACCTTCCTAATATCAGTGTACTTTGGTTCAGAGTGTATGGAGAACCATCTGGAGTATAGAGAACAGCCTGGAATACTCTAAAATTTCTCACAACTTTTGAACTGGCAGTTCCACTTTGGGAAATCCCAAGGGAAAAAATGGTGAGGGACGAGAGATGGTGAAAGACAGGGAAACCTGGTGTGTTGCAATCCATGGGGTCACAAAGAGTCGGACACAACTGAGTGACTGAACAACAGGGAAAAAAATATCCTGGGGCAGGGTGGGAGGAGTCCACAGCAAGTATTGTGTCAAAAGGTTGAGAGGAAGTGCTCTGGAATGTGTTTGCCAAGATAAGAGTTGTTGTGGAAGCTATACTTTTCAAAACTTACAAGTTTACTTAACATAAGTCTCAGTTTTATCATCTGTAAAAATGGGCATAAAAGTCATGCCTGTCTCATTAGTCATTAGATTGATGTGATAAGATGAATGAAAAGATCTATTTACAAGGTCTAGGATCTAGGGAGTTCTTAGATTTTTTTTTTTTTTTTTGGCCACCTCATGTGGCATGCAGGATCTTCCCCAACCAGAGATAAAACCCAGGCCCCTGCCTTGGGAACACAGTCTTAACCACTGTTACCACCAGGGAATTATTAATAAGATTAGTGATAACGATGATCTAGAGAATTTGAAGCTACTCATAGTCTGAAGACTATGAAAATAGCTAAGAAACCTTATGATTTGTAAACAGTGACATACCATGTAGCTTTAAAAAATGTCATGTATGTAAACTACCTTTATCAGTTCAGTTCAGTTCAGTTCAGTCGCTCAGTTGTGTCCAACTCTTTGCGACCCCATGAATCGCAGCACACCAGGCCTCCCTGTCCATCACCAACTCCCGGAGTCTACCCAAACCCATATTCATAGAGTCAGTGATGCCATTCAGCCACCTCATCCTCTGTCGTCCCCTTATTCTCCAGCCCCCAATCCTTCCCAGCATTAGGGTATTTTCCAATGAGTCCACTCTTCGCATGAGGTGGCCAAAGTATTGGAGTTTAAGCTTCAACATCAGTCCTTCCAATGAACACCCAGGACTGATCGCCTTTAGGATGGACTGGTTGGATCTCCTTGAAGTCCAAGGGGCTCTCAAGAGTCTGTTTTAACACCACAGTTCAAAAGCATTAATTCTTCGGCACTCAGCTTTCTTCACCGTCCAACTCTCACATCCATACATTACCACTGGGAAAACCATAGCCTTGACTAGATGGACCTTTGTTGGTAAAGTACTGTTTCTGCTTTTTAATGTGCTGTCTAGGTTGGTCATAACTTTCCTTCCAAGGAGTAAGCGTCTTTTAATTTTGGGCTGCAGTCACCATCTGCAGTGATTTTGGAGCCCTCCAAAATAAAGTCTGACACTGTTTCTACTGTTTCCCCATCTATTTGCCATGAAGTGATGGGACCAGATGCCATGATCTTAGTTTTCTGAATGTTGAGCTTTAAGCCCACTTTTTCACTCTCCTCTTTCACTCTCATCAAGAGGCTTTTTAGGTCCTCTTCACTACCTTTAGAGCACAGCATAAAAACCAGAACACAAAATAGTTTTGCATGTTAATTATAACAAAGTAGGAAGACATGTCTACATTAAAAAGAAACTAACAGAGATGGAGACAGAGTTTAATGTGCTGTTGGTTTGCTAGGTATCATTTCCAAAATTCAGAGTGAATTCTTTTCACATAAACTTAGTTTTCAGTGCCCAAAGATCATAATTTCTTACCCTTTTTCTTGTGAAATGTAAGACACAAGGAAATGCCCCAAACTAAAATGTACAGCTTTATGATTTATCACGAAGTGCTTCGTGGTGTAATTATCACCCAAGTTAGGATCAACAGCCAGCATTCTCAGAAAATGTCCTTCTAATTGCTGCTCTTCTTGAGTCTGTATCTCAAAACAGACTTATAGCTTTGCTTGTGCTTTTAAAAATTTATAACCAGAATTAAGCTATGTATTTCTTCATATGGCTTCTTTAGCTCAGCCCTGTGTTGGTGAGATCCAGCCACACTGTCTCACATGGCTGTTGTTTGCCATCTTCATCATTATATAGTATTGCTTCATAATAAACATGCCATACTTAGTTTATCTGTTCTCCTGCTGATGGATAGTTGGCTTGTGGTAGATAGCGTTTTCCAAAGAAGGCCACAGAAATCTCTCTCAACACACATGTTGTTTTTATAAAGTGACCTCAACATTCCTCCCGTTAAAAGGTGGAATCTGGGACTTCCCTGGTGATCCAATGGTTAAGACTCTACCTTCCAATTCAAGGGGCATGGGTTCAATCCCTGGTTAGGGAACTAAGGTGTGGCCAAAATATAAAAAAAAAAAACAAAAGGTGGAATTTATGTCCCCTCCCCTTGAAGGCCTTTGCTCTGTCTTAAGCAAGTGCAGCAAAGGTGACTTCTTAAGTCACTTCATAAAATACGCCTTGCACTTCCACCTTGTTCTCTGGAGATGTTGGCACTCGTTGCCAAGCTGGGTGAAAGGCCAAGCTACACCATGCAGAGGCTGTGTTCAGGTGTGTTAGTCAACAGCCCCAGCTGAGATCCTGACCAACAGCTTACTGTACGACGGGGGCTCCCTACTGGCTGAGTGGTTAGGATTCTCGGCTTTCAGTGCAGTGACCCCAGGTTCATTCCTCGGTCGGGGAACTGAGATCCCACAAGCCGCGTGTCATGGGCCCCCTCCCCTGCAAAAAATCAAGAAGCATGCATACATGTGTGTCTTCCATGCCATTCTGGGCATTCCCTGGCAGTCTAGTTGTACGAGGAAAAGGCCCTTAGATTCCAGCCCCCTCACGGCTGAGTCATAGCCCTCGTCTCTCCCTGCAGAAGCCACAGAGTTGAGGAAGCTGAGACAAGCAGTCCTCTCCAGGCTCTCTCTGAACTCTTGACCCACAGAATCCACAGCCATCATAAAATGGTGATGGTTTATGCACTAGGTGTGAAGTGGTTTAATACACAGCGATAGTGTCAGAAACAGGACTGTATCCAGTTTTTAGCTATTATAAATAAGCATTCATGAACATGTGTTTCTTTGGGGAATCTATAGGAGTCAAAGGTTATGAATACCTTAACTTTGGTAGACAGCTTTTTTCCCAAAGTGGATGGACCAATTCAGACTGCTTCCAGCAATACATGAGAGTTCTAATTATTCCATATTCTCACCAGCATTTGATATTATCAATGTTTTAAAATCCCAGCCATTCCTATTCTCTAATATAAAATAAAAAGTTTAAATGAATAAATACAATTCCAGCCATTTTGGTGGATGTGCAGTAGTGTCTCCTATGGTCTTAATTTGCATCTGCCTGCTTTCTTTTTTTTTTTTCAATTCATTTTTGGCTGTGCTGGGTCTGTCTTCACTGCTGTGCGTGGGTGTTCTCTAGGTGTGGTGAGCAGGGGTTACTTCCTAGTTGTGGTGCACAGACTTCTCATTGCAGTGACTTCTCTTCCTGCAGAGTACAGGCTCTAGGGTGTGTGGGCTTCAGTAGTTGCAGCTCTCAGGCTCCAGAACATAGGCTCAGTGGTTGTGGTGCCCTGGCTTAGTGGTAGCTCACGGCGTGTGGGATCTTCCTGGACCATAGATTGAGTCAGTGTCCCCTGCATTGCAAGATGGATTCTTAACCACTGGATCACAATGCTAAAACTGCAGCTAAGCATTTTAAAATATGTATAACTGGTATTTGATCAACAGGTATTTTCCTGTATTATCTTTTGGAAGCTTTATTAACTTGCCTTCCACATGAATAACAACAATTCCAGGGGGTACTGTGACATCCTTGTGTTTGTCTGCCCTCAAGTCATCATCTTTTGGGATTGTAGCCATTTCAATGCTCTCCTAATGCAAAATGAGAGAATCTAACCCTGGAATATTCTGCTGTTCCCAGAGTTTAGAAATTCTTCATTGTAAGTGAAAGTTGTTCAGTCATGTCTGACTCTTTGCGACCCCATGGACTATATAGTCCATGGAATTCTCCAGACCAGAATACTGGAGTGGGTAGCCGTTCCCTTCTCCAGGGGATCTTCCCAACCCAGGAGCTGAACCCAGGTCTCCTGCATTGCAGGCGGATTCTTTACCAGCTGAGCCACCAGGGAAGCCCTCTTCATTGTACCAAATGATACAGTTAAAATCCTAAGGCCCTATGAGAGTAGAATTCTTTATTCTTCAAGCAGCCTAATTCCACTAACTCGTTTGGGACTGAACCTCTGCAGAAGAGCTCCCCACTTGCTCTTTTCTCCCCATCTCACACTTTTGGCCAAAATCAAAGCTTGGTTTTGGTCTCCAAACCAAGTTCAGTTTCAAGCCATGGTTCCTCCTCTTTCTCATTGTGCTCCCAAGCAAGCATAAACATCCCCACTGTCATCCAGTTCCTGTGGCCAGGACAAGGGGATTAAGTGGAGTGTCCCTCCTGAACTCTGGATTCCCAGATTTAAGGGCAAACAAGAGGATGTCAGTTTATTTAAATTGTAATTTAAGACCTTTTAGCTTGTTGTCTGAGTTTCCCTGGAAGGATTAGGATGGTTTCTCTTTCTGGGAGTTACAACCCATGGAATTCCGAGGCAGTTAGATTTTCAGCCTGTTCTTTTGTAAGATGTGAGAACAAGTTCTTCTTCTTAGCCATGACGGACAAATGGAAAGGTCTGTGCAGTTACCCTAATGTTTATAGCTAAACGGATTCCCCTAGGCATTCTCTTCCCTTCTCCTTCTTTCTTTCTTCCTCCCATTTATCTTCCTTTTTGCTTATAACTCCCCCATATTCCTAAATGAATTTGTCTCTTCCCGCAAACTTAAAATAAGCCTTTTATAATTAAGCACCCTTGGCCTAGTCAAAAGGGCCTGAACAAATCAAGGTGAGAGATAAAGCACAGAGTCATTGGGGGTTGCAGCTCCATGGACAGAGGATGTTGGAGTTCAGTTAAGTTCCTTATTTATTCCCCTGAAATTGCTTATCTCTCATGGGGCAAATGAAGATACAAGATTCTACTAAAATCTACAAGGGCTCCAAAGTGTGGCTGGGGGGAAGTTGGTCTTGAGGTTGGAGAGAGACAGAAACCAAGTATTCTCCTGGTGTACAGCCCGCAAATGTGGAGGAAGTTGTGGAGACAGGTGTGTAGACCCTTGTGATTGATTGAGGAATATGTGACGTGAGGACTTAAAGGAACCCCGACAACTGTAGAAATAATTCAGAAAACAAGGCACTGATGTGCAGGCCCTCCAAACAGAATAAGCAGTGAAGCAGGATGATGCCTTGGTTACCCAAGGTGCCAGGGATCTTCCATTCCACCTGCTGATGGACCCTTAAGAGAATAAATTAGGAGCTCCCTGGTGGTCCAGTGGTTAGGACTTGGCACTTTTCACTGTAATGGCCTGGATTCAATCCCTGGTTGGGGAACTAAGATCCCACAAGCCCTGCAGCACAGCCAAAGAAAAGAGAAAGAAAATAAAACCTTAACAAATGATTAAAAAAAAAAAACCCACCCCATCCTTAATACAAAAGTTCCACCCTGTGCATTGTTTTCCTTAAGACTTTCAACCTTCATCTCCTATCAGTATAAGAACTTCCCTGGGGGTCTGGTGGCTAGGACTCCTCAGTCCCAATGCAGAGGACACAGGTTCCATCTCTGATCAGGGAACTAGATCCCACATGCTGCAGCTGAAGATCCTGCCTGCCACAGCTCGGACCCGGCACAGCCAAATATACGTACACATATGTAAAATATATATTTACATACATAAAAAGAAACTTTTTAGGGCCAGGAAATGCAAAAAAAGAGAAAAGGAGTCAGAACATGGCACTGGAGCATAATAAATGCTTACAAAAGACTGTAACTGGTTAGGAGGTAAGTGGTACTCATGAACTTTTCCCAAGAAGGCAGCCTTACAGAGGCCATCCCACCCCCAGCCTCGTTTGCAGGTGGGTTGGGGGTGCCTTTCTAAGGGTCCATCCCCCATAGCTGGTGCTGGTTGCAGAATGCTATGGAAGATTGCCCAGAAGTGCAGCTGTGATCATATATTCAGGGAATAGTGATGTGGCTGTTCTGCAGGACTTGGTCCCACCATCCCTGACTACTGGTCAACATTCCCGAAGTGTACCCTGGAAAGACCAGCATGTTGCTTCTCTTGGGCAACAGCATGATTGACGATTATGCCTTTCTAGCCTCCAGGCCAGAATTCATCTGAGTGAGAAAGAATAAATAGGAGAGAGTTCTGCGTGATCATGAACCAATAGCCCAGAAAAACAGCATAAGACTCTTTGCTATTTGAGCTTTTGCTCAGGCCTGATTTTTTTGCACATTGCTTCAGAAGGCCTGCATACCCACATGCTCATCATTTTTGGTAACTAAGTAGCCCCATTTCCCCTTCTATTGGTGCTTAAATAAATTATAAACACTACCTTTTACTCAGTCTTTACGATGGTATGGCATAGTACTAGATATTTTTATATACTGTCGTATTATCTCATGAAATTGCCATAATAATCTCCCATGGGGGAAATGTTTCCACTGTGAAAGCAATAAAACTGAAGCTCAGAGGATATGATTCCAACCTAGGTTTTTTTTTTTTGGCAGGGGCAGGGGCGGGGCATGTGTCCTGTGAGATCTTAGTTTGCAGACCACACTCTCTGCATTGGCATCATGGCTTCCTAGGTGGCTTAGTGGATAAAAAACCTGCCTGCCAATGCAGATGTGAGAGGTGCAGGTTGGATCCTTGAGCTGGGAAGATTCCCTTGGAGGAGGGCATGGCAACCCACTCTAGTATTCTTGCCTGGAGAACCCCCATGGACAGAGGAGCCTGATGTGTTACAGTCCATGGGATCGCAAAGGATCAGACACGACTGAGCCACAGACATGCAGGAAAGTCCCAACCCAGGTGTACTGAGTCCTAAATTCAAGAACTCAGACCTTCTGTCAATCTGTTCATGAAGCATGCTTTAGGAAGCCTCTTAAAGGCCATCTCATCTCACACAAAGGCTAAGGTCATTGTCAAAGACATCCTTTTAGTAACATTTAATAACATTCATCTTCTCACCCTTTCTTTCTTAACTTACAAGGTCTTTTGCTCACTCAGCTTTTATTTCCTCCATCAAAGGATCCTTGTTTTTTTGTCCTAGAAACAAAATCCTGGGCTAGATGAGTCATTGTTTCAAGCCACTGTAACAATTTTCTGTGTTCCTCCTACAGAAACTATTATCTAGCACCTTGGGTAATTTTTTTTTTCTCTGTTATCCAACTTGGTTGTCCTTTCTCTCCCAAGAAAATTTCTGTTCCTAGAAAGCAGTGATTAGAGGGAGTCTCCTTTAAGCTCCTGGGGTTAAGACAGAGCTGAATATATCTGAGAGGTTTAGGAATCCTGGAAGTGATTTTTAAAAACTTATTATTTTTCATGTTGGCTGTGCTAGGTCTTCATTGCAGCACTCAGGCTTTCTTGAGGCATGCAGGTTCTCTAGTGGTGGCATGTGTACTCTAGAGCCTGGGAGTGATTTGCTTTAATATTGCCTGCTGGTCCCAGCTTCAGCCCCATTTCCCTTTGCCCCCTCTTAGGGATTCTTCCCTATCAGGTACTAGGTAGCCAAATACTGCCCTCTGGCTGCCCAGCTTGGGCCTTGTTGGCAGGCTATTACCAGGACCTGGCCGACAGCCTCTTTCTGTACACAGCTCACACATCAGGATACCATAGAATGGTCAAGTTGTTTGTAGGAAGTATTCAGTTAATTTGGGGATTTGCTTACCTATGGATTCTGCGCAGCTTCTGATCCTCTCTTTACCTTGGGGAGGATGAGCCTCAAAAGGGATCTAAACACATGGACGAGAATATGACAATCCCACGAAGTGTTGGCCCCATGGAGTGGTCCATTAGGAAGAACTTGCAGTGAGGGCATAAGGAGAAATGGCACCTTGGTGAGAGCCAGGAGAATTATTGCCTTGCTGGGCATTTGCTCTGGAGTGCCTACCAAGGGTACTGCTTCCTTCTGCTTCAAGCTTTCCCCTTTCATCTCCTCCTCCATAAATTGTTGAAAGATGAGAGTGGGTTAGGAGAGAAAGAATGTAGAAACTAGGAGGCAGGACTCACTTGCACAGCATAATTTTGCTATTTTGACCCTACCTATTTGTTGCCTTTCCAAGCTGACTAGAGTTCAGAGGATTCGGTAGCTCAGCTGGTAAAGAATCTGCCTGCAATGAAAAATACCTGGGTTCAATCCCTGGGTTGGGAAGATCCCCTGGAGGAGGGGACAGCTACCCACTCCAGTATCCTGACCTGGAGAATTCCATGGACTCTTTAGTCCATGGGGTTCCAAAGAGTATACACAACTGAGTGACTTTCACCCTCCAGAACAGAGAAAGCCCAGCATTTGGAGGAGAGAGACAAGCTGTTGTTTTCCTGGTTTTTTTTTTTTTAATCAGTTTTTTTGGTTGTTGTTGTTCTTGTTTTCTGTTTTTGTGGCCGCACGTGGGAGCATGTGGGATCTTAGTGCCCTGACCAAGGATCAAACTTGTGCACCCTGTCTTGGAAGCATTAAGGTATGTCCCTGTTGTTTTCCTATTTGAATTGCGTGGTATCTCTGTGGGCTGGCTAATGATGTTATCTTGCCTTGTTTTCTCTCTCAACTGGGGCTCTCCCAGACGTGTGAACTTGAAACTCAAAGGGAATCTACTCTTACAGACTTCCTTTGCTTCTACACTTCATCCTTGTAGGCAGATGGACTGACATCTTCATTGTTGCCCAGGACCCCTAGACTGACACCTCTGTTCTTACCCAAGGCTCCACCAATAGCTCCAAAAGTAGCTTTAATTTTTTTGTGACCAGGATAATAAAGAGAAGGGAAGCATGCCTAAGAACCTGCTTTTCAAAGACACCATGCCAAGTGAGATAAGCCATACACAAAAGAACAAATATTATATGATCCCACTCACACATGGTATCTAGAATAGACAAATCAATAGAAACAGAAAGTAAAATTAAGGTCCAAGTTTACAGGGGGTTAGGAAAGGAGAGTTATAGTTTAATGGGTACAGAATTGGGGATGATGAAAAATTCTGGAAATGGACAGTGATGATGGATATACCACACTGTGAATGTACTTGATGCCATAGAATTGTGCACTTAAACGTGGTTATGTGGTGCATATTTTCTCATAATGTAAAAAAAGAAGAAAATACCAGAGGTCAAATCAGCATTCTTTATTACTGATCCAGCAGACTTATTTTTTCTGAGTTACTAAGATTAGTACATTTGGGCAATTATGTTAGTTTGACTGATATTTTTACCTGTTGGTTTAAAATAAATTCATTGTTCTCTCCTGAGAAAAGAGGAGAATTCCCTTCTCAAACTCAGCTTTCTTAACAGTGACAATAACCCCCAAAGGATTTTACCCTGTTGAGTTCCTGAGCCTGTCTTTTCAATTCCCCCTCTGGAGAAAGTCAGACTCTTGGTGTGGGGAGCAGATATCGAAGGGTACGGGGTTAGAAGGGAAACTGGAGCCTCAGGGCACTGTCAGCTGCCAAATATTTCCCAAGTCTGCATCTCCTTTGCTTCTTCTGACTTGATGCTGACCCTCCTGCCAATCACACGGCTCAGACCTCAGAGGGGATGTGACGAAGGAAGACTGGGTTACCCAACCCAGGCTGTCCCTACCAAACGCAGAGCACTGGGCATCCTGCAGGGGGCGCTCATGGGCAGACCCTGAGGGGCACCGGCACGTCCCAGGCAGGCTCCAGAGGGGCTGATCCCTGGTGAATGAGGTCCGCAGCTCTAGCCAGCGATCTCTCCAGACATTGTTTGATGGAGATGATTATTATTATATATTGTATTATGAGACATAGAAAACTAACAGAAAGAACTTAAAGTACCAGGAGAAAGAAACCGGCATAGTGGGTGGAGAAAGTAAGGGGTTTGGTAGACAGTCTAAACGTTGAACAGTGAGAGAAGAGAGAATCAGAGAGGAAACAGGAGTTTCCATGAAACATCACTGTTGCACTTTCTTCCACCAAAAGGAAGAGAGATGAATGTGGAGCAGCCCAGGGAAGGCTAAACTAATTGATTTCAGGTAGTTGAGATCAAGTGGCTCTGTCGGTAAAGAATTCACCTGCAATGCAGGAGACCTGGGGTTGATCCCTGGGTCAGCATCGTCGAAGAAGAAGGGAGAGGGAATGTATTCTTGCCTGGAGAATCCCATGGACAGAGGAGCCTGGTGGGCTACAGTACATGGGGTCACACAGAGTCAGACATGACTGAGTGACTGAGCACATACGCAGTGGAGATTTGAGAGGGTCAGGGCAAGAAGTGGACATGAGGACCAGTAAAGAGGAACTGGGTAAGCTGAGGGGTGGAGGTGAAAGAGATGCCAGCTGGGCTGATGGTGAAGCCTGGGACATGGACCGTTCAAAGTCTGGTTATTTTGTTTGATGGTGCCAAGCCAGAGACAGTAATGAGATGATTTACCCTCTGGTCGTATAGTGACTTCTGTTGGGCTCAGCAGGTGTTGCTTTGGGGACCTTGGTGGACACAGTAAAGCTGAAAGAGCTCTGGATTCCTGAGATGGAAGTAAGATCCTTAACCTCGGGGAGGGAGCTTTAGTCTCCATTGCCTTTGGGTCTTGCTAAGCAGTGGATAGTTACCCAAGCTGAAGCACTGAGCTTTCCTATGTAGGACCTGCTTACAGACATAGTTTCAGTGCTGACTAGATTACATTAAAACATTTCAGTCTCCTCTCCATAGAGAGACCACAGCCAGGATTCCATAACCTTCAGAAAGCATACAGGCAAAGATCTGAGATCCTCAATGATTTCTGTTCCTCATCTTCTTCCCTTTCAAAAGTACAGAAGTTTGGATATTTCAAAGGCAGCAGAAAGATAGCCAGCCAACTATCTCCAGATAAGGAAACTCTAGGTCAGAGAAGGAATGTCATATAATAGGGTCAACTGAAGAAGCAAAGAGACAGAAATGATAGGAGCGGAGACTTAAGGCAGCAAGGGCGGGGCTAGGAGTGTCCTAGACTGGAACTGGTGAACTCAGTCAATAGGGAATAGCATTACCTGGTGGCGCGTAATGGTAGTGGTAAGAGTAGTAACAACAATTACAGTATAATGCCTGTATGGAGTATTCTTTATATATATTCACTTATACAAGACAGCAGTCTTTTGAGGTAGGTGCTATTATGTGTGCCTGCTTACTCACCCAGCCGTGTCTGAGTCTTTGTGACCCTGTGGACTGTGGTCCTCCAGGCTCCTCTGTCCATGGCATTTTTCAGGAAAGAGTACTGGAGTAGGTGGCCATTTCCTCCTCCAGGGGATCTTCCCAACCCAGGGATCGAACCCACATCTCTTATGTGTTCTGTGTTCCAGGCGGATTCTTTACTTCCTGAGCCCAGGTACTCAGAGAAGAAGCCCGGGTATTGTTAAAGTCACATGTTCCAGATGTGGAAAACTGGAAGCACAGAAAGTTTAAAAATACAAGCCTAAAAAACAAAAGGCTCCAAGGGCACTGGGATTTGTCTTTTTTATCCACTGCTGTTACCCCCATGCCTGGCACATAACAGGTATTCAATTATTGTTTGTTAAATTAACAGTTAATTGGCCCAGGATCATGCAGATGGTGTGGGAGGTCTGGGATAGGATCTGAGGTTTGTTGGCTCTAAAGATCCTACTGTTAATTACTGAGATATACTGTCCTGGATGTCAAACAGGAGATGCGCTTTGTGTGTCTCTCAGCCCGAGTTACAGGTGCTCAGTAAACCCTGTCCTCACTCTCAAAGCTGGCTCTCTGAGGGAACACTTCCTAACTCATTTTATGACACCAATATTAATTACCCTGACATGCTCAATCATGTCCAACTCTTTGCGACCCCATGGACTATAGCCCACCAGCTTCCTCTCTCCATGGAATTTCCCAGGCAAGAGTACTAGAGTGGGTAGCCATTCCCTTCTCCGGGGCATCTTCCTGACCCAGAGATGGACCTGGGTCTCTCACACAGCAAGCAGATTCTTTACCACCTGAACCACCAGGGAAGCCCCCAATGCAGTTAAAGACATTATAAGAAATGAAAGCTGAACACCAGTATTTTCATGAGCATAGGTGAAAAAAATCAGTAAAATGTTAGTAACTTGTATCCAATAATGTATAAAAAGAATCATACACCATGACCAAGTGAGTTTATTCCAGGCATGGAGAGCTGGCTCAATATTTAAAAATCAATGAATATAATCTATCACATCAGCAGGATAAAGAAGAAAAATGATCATATCAATTGATGTAGAAAAGGCATTTAACAAAATCCAATACCCACTCATGATAAAAACTCTCAGCATATAGGGAATAGAAGAGAACACCCTCAGCTTGATAAAGAACATCTACAAAATTTACAGCTTAGGTTCATTAACTGTAACAAACTGGAGATTTTGAAAATGGAGGAGGCTATGCCTGTGTGGCGGAGAAGGCAATGGCAGCCCACTCCAGTGTTCTTGCCTGGAGAAACCCAGGGATGGGGGAGCCTGGTGGGCTGCCATCTATGGGGTCGCACAGAGTCGGACACGACTGAAGCAACTTAGCAGCAGCAGCAGCAGACCTGTGGGGTCAGGGGGTATATGGGATTTCTCTGTACTTTCTTCTCAGTTTTGCTGTGGACCTAAAACAGCTCTAAAAATTATAGTTAATGGGTTTGATGATGCCTTTCTAAATAAAACACCTAAGACATGGTACATGATAGAAATAATCGATAAGGTGAACTTCAGTATGATTACAAACTTCTGCTCTTGGAAAGATAAGGTCAACAGTATTAGAAGATAAGGCGGAAGACTGGGAGGAAACATTTGCAAAACACTTACCTGAGAAAATTGGCTTAAAGCTCAACATTCAGAAAACTAAGATCATGGCATCTGGTCCCATCACTTCATGGAAATAGATGAGGAAACAGTGAAAATAGTGTCAGACTTTATTTTGGGGGGCTCCAGAATCACTGCAGATGGTGATTGCAGCCATGAAATTAAAAGACGCTTACTCCTTGGAAGGAAAGTTATGACCAACCTAGACAGCGTATTAAAAAGCAGAGACATTACTTTGCCAACTTGGAAAAGACTCTTGAGAGTCCCTTGGACTGCAAGGAGATCCAACCAGTCCATCCTAAAGGAGATCAGTCCTGGGTGTTCCTTGGAAGGACTGATGTCGAAGTTGAAACTCCAATACTTTGGCCACCTGATGTGAAGAGCTGACTCATTGGAAAAGACCCTGATGCTGGGTAAGATTGAGGGCAGGAGGAGAAGGGGACGACAGAGGATGAGATCGTTGGATGGCATCACCAACTCGATGAACATGGGTTTGGGTGAACTCTGGGGGTTGGTGATGGACAGGGAGGCCTGGTGTACTGAGGTTCACAGGGTCGCAAAGAGTCAGACACAACTGAGGGACTGAACTGAACTGAACTATCTGAGAAAGGAATGTTATCCAAAATATGCAAAGAACTCTTAAAGCTTTACAATAATAAACACCTTATTAACAAATGAATAAAAGACTTTAATAGATACCTCTCCAAAGAAGATAAACAGATGGCAAAGAAGCATACGACAAGATTATCCACATCCTATCATTTAAGGAGAAGCAAGTTAAAATGACAATGATATACCGCTAGACACCCATCAGAAAGGCCAAAATCCAAAATCCTGACAACACCAAATGCTAATGGGAATGTAAAGCAATGGAGCTCTCATTCACTGCTGGAGGGCATGCAAAATGGTACAGCCACTTTGGGAGGCAGTTTGGTGGTTTTCCACAAAACTAAACATACTCATACCATGTGCTTCAGCAATTGGACTGCTTGCTATTTACCCGAAAGAGTTGAAAACTTTTGTCTAGAGTAGGTGAATAGATACATAAACTGTGGTTCATCCATACAGTGGACTACTATTCAGTCCTAAAAAGAAATCAACTATCAGAAAAGACATGCAGGAATCCTAAGTGTATATTACTAAGTGAAAGAAGCCAGTCTGAAAAGGCAGCATACTTTATGATTTTATTATATGACATTCCAGAAATGGAAAAATGATGGTATTCATACAACAGATCAGTGGTTGCTGGTGGCTTGTGGGGAGGGAGGCAGGTTAAATAGGTGAAAGTCTACAGATTTCTTAGAGTGGGGGAAACTATTCTGTATAGTTTACTGTACTTATGAATACACAGATTTAACATTTATCAAAACCTGTAGAACTTTACAGCACAAAGAGTGAATCTTAATGTCTACAGATTTTAAAAGTTATTTAGAGGTCAGGGAATCCTATAATGAAACGCAGAATATGACTAAATAATCCAGTTAGATTATGAACGGAAGAGCGTGGGGAAAAGGGTGCCTTTTTAAGTAACTTTGGAAATGAGTGGAATCTATAAAACTAAAGGTAAAATAAATTGTACGTAAGTATTATATAGACTTTACAGAAAAACAAGGGAGGAAACTAGAATGATCTGTGTCATAATGGATTGGAGTTGGAGACATGAGTATGAACTCATGTTTAGTTTATATAGATGGAAATGGTTATATACGGAACTCTTTACAGATATTAATATGTCTACATACACAGATTAGTACATACTAATGTTTATTTCTTTGCTCTCTCAGCTGAGAGAATCCAGAAGCACTGATAACCCAGTCGCAGCAAGCAAACCTAGTGCCCAGATCTTTGTTTTTTCATACCACTCTCCAACAACCAAGGGAACCAGAGCTCCATGGAGAAATGACTAATTCTAGGCTTGGGGCAGGTGATGTATAAGATAAATAAGGAGACACTCACACACACACACACACACACATAATAAAAATTGAGCCCCATGAAAATGAGAATATGCCAAAGGGACACAGGAGCCAATTGAAAGAGTGCCTAATGGCCAAAGCTGGAACAATTTGAGCAACAAAAACAACAAGTAGTATATTGGATAATAATCCAAAGAATAAATTAGTATCCATAGCCCATATT
The DNA here is from genome assembly GCA_007570785.1 of Antilocapra americana. Taxonomy (NCBI): domain Eukaryota; kingdom Metazoa; phylum Chordata; class Mammalia; order Artiodactyla; family Antilocapridae; genus Antilocapra; species Antilocapra americana. The sequence continues at coordinate 773,295 of ML660771.1, forward strand.
GATAGACATAAATTAGTGAACAAATGAGTGATTGTGTGTGTCATGTGTTCAGTCACTCGGTCATGTCCGACTCTGCGATCCCAGGGCCTGCAGCCCACAAGTCTCCTCTGTCTGTGGGATTTCCCAGAGAAGAATACTGGAGTTGGTTGCCATTTCCCGCTCCAGGGGATCTTCCCAACCCAGGGGTTGAACCTTCGTCTCCTGTATTGACAGGCAGGTTCTTTAACGCCACGTCACCTGGCGTGCTGCAGTTCATGGGGTCACAGAGAGTCTGACATGGCTAGGCCTTGGTGACTGAAAAACAACGAACCTGGGAAGCCCCAAATAAATGGGAGAGAAGTGGAAAAGTCTCCAGGGCATAAGAAATATAAAATCAAGGTAATCACCATCAAGAAGGTGAAGCATAACTCGTCACTCTCAAGGGTACATTGTACACAAGACTTCCTTCAGAAAAGTGCTGTATAGAAAGGAGGGTAAAAGTAATTTCAGTGGGGAAACCTAATATACACTACCTCAGCAAGATGGTCAAGGTCAGCATCAATAGAGGTGAGTCATTTAGACATGTACTGTGATGGGATGTGATGAGAATGGCACTTCACCTTTTTTTGATCTTCTTCCTCAAAACCTCTGTGTGTGTGTGTGTGTGTGTGTGTGTGTGTGTGTGTGTGTGTGCATGCTGACTTTTTTGTGCCCCCATGGACTGTAGCCCTCTAGGCTCTTCTGTCCATGGGGATTCTCCAGGCAAGAATACTAGGGTGGATTGCCATTCTCTTCTCCAGGGGATTTTCCTGACCCAGGGATCAAACCCAGGTCTCCTGCATTGCAGGCAGATTCTTTACTGTTTGAACTACAAAACCCATAAGCCCAGTCTAATCATGAGGAAAACATCAGACAAATCACAGCTGAGAGATGTTCTGTAAAATACCTGACTCCTCAAAATTTTCAAAGTTGTCAAAAACAAGAAAATCTGAGAAACCGTTACAGCCAAGAAGAGCCTCAGAATACCTGGTGACTAAATATAGTGTCCTGCATGGGGTCCTGAAGCAGAAAAGAGGACATTAGGGGAAAGACTGAGGAACTCTGAAACAAAGTGTGGATTTTAGTTATCAGTGAGCATTAGTTGTTCAGTTGTGTCTGACTCTTTGCGACACTGTGGACCATAGCCCACCAGGCTCCTCTGTCCATGGGGATTCTCCAGGCAAGAATACTAGAAAGGGTAGCCATTCCCTTCTCCAGTGGATCTTCCCTGACCAAACCCGGGTCTCCCACATTGCAGGGGGATTCTTTACCTTCTGAGCCACCAGGGAAGCCCTTTCCACATTGGTTCACTAATTATAACAAATACTAATGTAGGATGTTCGTAATAGGGGAAACAGTGTGTGGGGTATATGAAAACTCTCTTTGAAATTTCTCTGTAAACCTAAGACTGTCCTAAAAAATAAAACTCTTTAAAATAAAATGTATTTTAAAAATGGACCACTATCTGCTTTCCTAGATTCTCCACTGGAGTGGGAAAGCTTTGTGAAACTCAGAGCTGGCCATCCCAGAGAAACAAATGGAACTTTGGGTCAGCAGGCAGGTCTGAAAACTCCAGTCGTGACACTGCACCTTCTCTTTGGGCAGGGCTAGTGTGCAGGCAGACCCAGAGACGTATTCCCCGCCAGTGACTTTGCCTCTGTGGTCTGAGGTGCATGGGGCCTGACCTGAAAGCTTTGGGCTGGGCTCCTCCTTGCTGCCCTCACCCCCAACACCACGAGTTTCCTTGCCTGGCCTCCTGGAGTCCTTGGCTGTAACTCCCCAGCTCTGCTAAGGGTTGTCCAGGAAAGTGCAGACTCCCCACCCTGCCTCGCAAAGCCCAGTCCTGAGAGAAACGTGGGGAGGGTCAAGCGCAGAGGTTAGGCACGCCTGGTGAAAAAGAAGGAAAAGGGGGGTATTTTCTGTGTTCACAGTTGAGAGGAAGTCCTCTTCACTCTACCTGGCACATTCAGAGGGAGGGAGCTGAGTAGCCAGCATTCCAGACACCGGCCAGAAAAGCGCTGGGATTTGCAGAAAAGCAGGGTCTCCCAGATCGGGTCTGGAAGAGCAGGGCTGGCAGTGCGGGAGTTGCAGCTTCAGGACTAAGCTTAGGAATATCCAAGGAACTTGAAGATTCCCCATGTTTTTGTGGCCAGGAAACTACGATGATTTTCAATTCGGAGGCGTGTGCTGCCAGAGAGCGGTTTTGGCGAGGTGACCAGTGCGCTCTGGAAAGCTGAGGACTGGCAGGAAATGGGGCTTTCTGGAGAGAGGGAAGTTAGGAGCCAGAACCCTACAGCTTACTAGGAGGGGCCACAGGGAAGGATAGCAATAGCCTGGAACTGGTGTTGCCGCCCCCATTGAGTGCCCAAAGCCCAGGGTGAGGAGTCAGGGAAAAGCCTCTGGTCTCAGCTCCGGCTGCGCCCTGCCCTCTCCAGCTTTACGCACGGGCTTGTCTCCTCTGCTGGCCCCATGAGGAGGGCAGGGGAACTCCAGCTGCCTCACCTGAGGACTGGTCTTTTCCCACAGCTTCAGGGCTTTATACCAGGGGCCCCCGAGGGCAGTAGAAGCCACTGGTTCGGGCTCTGTAACAGGGCAAGGGACAATCAGGAATGGCCACGGCTGGCCTGGAGAGGGGCGCACAGTCGGGCTGGCGGGTGGCAAGACCTCTGAGTTAATGTATAATTGTGAGCAGATGGCGGGGGCTGGCAGCAGCCTGGGGCTTGGGCCCAGCTAATGAGGGACAATTAGCCCCAAGCCCGGTGGGGGCGGCTGAGAGAGTCAGACAGTGAAGGCAGATATTTGCTCCTCAAACAGTCTGGCGCTTTGGGCAGAGGGCTGAGTGGCTGAGCCTTTGGGCTGGCTAGGCTCCCCTTCCTCTCTTTTCCCTCCCCCCATCACCTCTGGGTCGAAAGCCTCTGTTTGTTCAGACCCAAGAGTGTGTTGTAAAGGCGGGGGGAGAGGGTAGTTTATGGGGGAAATCACTGCCTCCACCATCTGCCAGGTCTTGTCCCTGCTCCCCCTGACACCCCTATCTCCACCCTCACACAGCTGTCCATGGGAATAGTGAGTCCGGACATGGAGCCTTTGGTCCCCAGATGCAGGGGCAAATAAAGGGAAAAGGATGAGGCAGGAAAAGAGGACTAAGATCAGGGGTACCACATGCCTTCCTCAGGACCTCCTCTCACCCAGGCATGGCTGAGTATTGGGGCCAGCAGTCCCGGCTGCCCTGGGAGTGAAGTGGCTCTACAGCCACTAGGCATGTGCTGTCCTGCCCCTGGTGCTGAAACCACCTGCTGCAGTCTGCCCAGGGCTCTGGACTAGCCTGAGGAGGCTGGAAAAGGAGCGGAGTAAGTGTCAGGGTAAGGGAGAAAACCTGCTTCTGTGATACATTTGGCTCTGTTTTTGAGAATGAGTTCCCAACCCTAGGATCAACCATGACATCCATGTCCCCGTCCCCCCCAAACCAAAGCATTTAACAATGAAACCTAGTCTTATATCTCCACTCCCTGCTTACTTTCAGCCTGACTTCTGAGAGAGCCTCTCAGAATCCAAAGTATGGGATGGACCCAAAGAGCTTTCCATGCTGCCTCCTTCACAAGCGATCTGCCCACGCTGGAGGTGGCAACAGAGCTTCCATGCGCTGGGGGCTTTGTCTCCTTTCCAGCTGCTGGGCCTTCTACCCCAACAATGATCTGGGTACCCTGTAGTGTCCGTGGTGGGAACAGGAGTGTCATTCATAATTTAGAGTCTAAAAGCACCATATCCTTAGTGGAATGGAGCCTGATAAATCTAGAAATGGATAGCTACCCCATCTGCAACATAACTCCCCTCAGAGGCTCATTTCCTCCATCAACCCTATTAACACTGTTCTGAATCCCAGGGTCTCCCAATTTCTAAGCAAGACTCATCCTGGGCATCACTTCTATCAAGGAGCCAATTGGAGGTTTGGTTAGGACACTTGGGAAGAACTGGTGCCATGTGACACTCTTTTCTACACATACCTCATTCTCTGAGAGGTTCATGGGCCAACTTGGCCAATATTTAGGTGTTGGTCTATGTACCCATTTATTTTTTCAACCAACACAGGACTCAGGAGTTGACCCAGAACCCAAAAGTGCATTCTGGGTGGGAGGCTGTGTCCGTGGTTCTGAAAGTCACGTTTGGGCTTCTGAGCATTTGAAGACTTGGAGACACAGTCTGAAATTCCCCCATCTTTCTTATTCCTCATTCACTTCAGAAGTACTGGCCCCTGAGTGGGTGTGCTCAGGGGCTGGGCGCCCTGGGTGAGACTGGCTCTGGCCCTGCTTCAGGCTGGCAGGTGGGGGCAACATGGGCTCCGAGGACTTCTGGTGGAGGGACACAGTGGGTCATTGGCTGTGGTTCACCCTGACTCAGGGCTGGCGTCAGTCAGCCCCATGCACACCTCCCTCCTCCTCTCTCCTCTGCTCATGGCCTGTGACATCACTGGCTGCTCCCAGAAGGCTGCCCTCTGCTCCCGATCACCGGGCTCTCTGTAGCTCTGGACCCCCTGGCAGGACTGAAGCAGAAACAGAGAGGAGGCTGCTACCAGGACCAGACCAGGACCCTCCCTGGAGACTGCAGGGGTCTCAGGAGCCCAGATCAGGAGACTGAGACTCGTGAAGCATCAAAGCTCTCACCTCAGTGCCTCCACACAGGTAGCTCACCTCCCGCTCATTGTCTGCTCTGCCTCCCAGGCTGGCTCCATGTCTTTGTGTGGCCAAGCCAACCTCTCTCCTCCTTTGTCTCTGCAGCCACCTCCTTCTTGCCCCTTCAGCCCCCTCTCCTGCTCTCCCATCTTGTGAGGACCGGTTCTCTCCTCAGACAAATCAATATGAATGTTGGAAATGTGTGGTGCAGTGACTGGGAATGGGTTACTATTTTGAGTTGGGGGTATTTTAGGTTTGGATATCGAACCTGAACCCCTACAGCTCCTCTTGAGCTCTAGTCACTGAGGGGAGGACAGAGTCCGTTCAAGGATTCAGGGCTTGGCTGATTTTCTGAGCTTTTGACACAGCCCTTTAAGTCCCCAGATTGACTTTCTTCTCTCCATTGCTTTCGTGGTGGCAGGGGTGGAGGCAGAGAAAGAGAGCCTCAAGATTAGAACCTGGGAATTTCAGCTTCTGAGGAGGGACTGGCTTGTAAACCTCCTTGAACTTAACTCCCTGGGTAGCCTCTTATTTGTGAGAACCTCAATTTTGTCCCTTGGTTTTCTTTCTGGAGAAACTGCCTTCCTGACTCTCTGGAAAGATGAGAGCTTGTAGGGGAATATGTCTCTCTCTGGCTAGAGAAGAGTGAGTAAAAGCTGTTTCAGTTCCTGAGTTTCTCAAGTCCCTCCTGAGTTCATTGTTTTCTCCCCAGCACTAGTCTCTTCCCGGCTGCTCTGCAATCTCTTGGAGAGCAAAAGCCTTGTCCTCTTCCTTTTACTCCCTTCATCCTGAACAACCAGATATATACTCATGATTAATACCATGTTCAGTAAATAATTGCAGATTAGTTAACTAAGTTGAGATGGTGTGGTTATTACAGGAAATTTCCAAGCATAAGCTATTCTCTGGGGTGAGCCCCAGCCCTGCCAGGGGTCCAGGCATGGAAGGAGGTGGCTTCAACTGCCATGTCTAGGCGTTAAAAGCAAGACAGACATGTTGGTTCATGATCTGTGTCCCTAGCTGCCCAGAGACTCTCTCATGGTCACCTCGGCATCTATGCAGGTCAGAGACAGCCCTCTCCTGCTTCTCCCTCCCTCCCTTCGACATCCCTTTGGTAAATGGTAATTGAAGGCATGAGTGTCTGGCCCCGGAGAGCTGACTTCTGAGAGTATGAGATCTAGAACTCTCCAGAGTTAACAGGAAACAACAACCCCAGTGGGTTAGAAGGTGTTAAGAGAGGTGTCTTCTGGGAGATGCTAGGACTTCAGGCTTGTTCATCTCTACTTTCAGTGGGTAGGGACTGAGCTTCAATGCCTGGGGGTAGAGCCGAGCCTTGGTGTCTCCCCAGACCTTCCTGGGGAGCATAAAATACAGAGTAGGACCCTCCTATGAGATGCTCTGAAGGAAGCTTTCTGACTGGTGGTTTGGAAAGCATAACCTGCATGAGACTGCAGGCAGAGCCTTGAATGTGGTTCCCAGCCCTGGACCAGGCTGACGGGGATCTGTGGTCCCTGGTGCACTCCCTGGCTGGGCAGAACCTCCTGAGCTTAGGAGGTGGGACCCCTGCCCCAAGTGTATCACCTCCTAGGGGCTGATAAGGCTTTTAAGGGATCTTAGCTCCTCAACCAGGGATCCAACCTGCATGCCCCACACTGGAAGTGCTGAGTTTTAACCATTGGACCACCAAGGAAGTCCCTTAGCCCTGTGATGATTTAAATCTAAGGTTTAGTAAAACGAATTTGAATTTTTGTATCCAATCTACTGGCAAATTTTAGAAACTTTATCCTTTATCACAAAACCCTATCCCAAGATCATTCTAAGCAAGAGATTATACCCAAAGAACCCTGGATTATTGTAGGCTCAGCCCCAAGGACAAAGAAGGACCTTCCAAGAGAAACTCCCCTCCCCAGTCTTCCCAGTGCCTGTCCTTTGAGAGGAGGCTCAGCCTGGAGCATGCCACAGGATGGTAAGATGCCCAAGAGAAGCTGGAAGGACAGGGTGGCAAAAGGAGGGCAGAAATGGCTTAAGGTTTTGCTTCCATCCACATGGTTTCATAGGCCCTTGGCCAGTGTTCTAAGGGAGCTCAGTCCAGACAGTCTCTCTGTTCCACCCTGTGTCCCTAAGCTCAGGAGGGTCAGTGCCTGTGGCCAAGGAGCAAAGATTCACCCATGAGCCAGTTCCCAGAGAAAGTGGCATGTTTGGGGGACCCTGTGAGTAGAAGAGGGACCATTCCCTGGGGAGAGGATTTTCTCTACTGTGGGAAGGCAGGCTGGAGGGGTAACCATCTCCCAGGAAGGTCCTCCTGGCCACAGGTGGACCAGGGAGAGGGGAGCCGCCGGGTTGGATGCCTATTTCTCCCTCCCAGGGATCAGCAGCATGAACCAGCTGGGGGGGCTCTTTGTGAATGGTCGGCCCCTGCCCCTGGATACCCGGCAACAGATTGTGCGGCTGGCTGTCAGCGGGATGCGGCCCTGTGACATCTCCCGGAGCCTCAAGGTAGGGTTCTGGGCCCTTCACCTGGTGATGGGGACAAGAAGCGGGGAGAAGAGGCCCTTTAAGGCAAGTCCGGGGCTGGTGCAGACTGGGAGGGCCTTTGGGCTTGGGCTTCTCTCCTGAGGGCTGGGATAGGGAGCTTCCGATTTCCGAAGGTGGGGCTGGACTCCATCCACTCTGTGGCCTTGTAGCTCTCCTCTGTCCCAGGGACACTCCTCTGGCCAGTAGGCCTTACCTGTCCCTGCCTCTCACCTGATGCAGGTATCTAATGGCTGTGTGAGCAAGATTCTAGGGCGTTACTACCGCACAGGTGTCTTGGAGCCCAAGGGAATTGGGGGAAGCAAGCCACGCTTGGCCACGCCGCCAGTGGTGGCACGAATCGCCCAGCTCAAGGGGGAGTGCCCAGCCCTCTTCGCCTGGGAGATCCAACACCAGCTCTGTGCAGAGGGGCTTTGCACCCAGGACAAGACTCCCAGTGTAAGTGCCTTCCCCTCCCCAGAACTGGAACCGGAGCCACAGACAGGCTGTCTGGGGAGGCAGAAGTAGATCCCTTCTTACTTGACAATGGTGCCTCCCAGGCTGGTGGCGGGTCTCCTGGGCTCTCTTCTGACCCAGAAGTTTCTCTTCTGAAAAGTGCTGAAAGAGATGAAATGAAGAAAGTATGGGAGTAAGAGGAGGCTGCCCTTAGAAGTAAGGTGTTGGCTGGGACAGAAAGAGAGAGAGAGAGGATGTTGGGGAAACATCCTTAGGAAGCAATCCCGGCTCTGTGCACTGTCTTCCTATTCAACACCCCACATCCTCAGGTCTCCTCCATCAACCGAGTCCTGCGGGCATTGCAGGAGGACCAGAGACCACCCTGGATACACCTCAGGTTGCCAGGTGGGTCTTGTAGCTGCCTCCAGGGATGATCGGAGCCACACATAAGCATCTTACAGTTCTCACCTTCCTTTCTTGCATCACCCTCATCGCAAGACAACCAAGAAGGCCTGGCAGGGCATCTTATTCTCTCCCAGCAGGAGAGGATGGAGGCTCAGAGGAAGGGAAGCGATTTACCCAAGCTTACTAGCTCAGTGTTGGCAGGTCCTGGAATGGAGACCAGCTCCCTAGGCCCCTAGGTTCACAGGATCTGCTGGGGAGGAGGCAGGACTGGGGTTTCCACGTCTTCCCCCTGCCTCGATCACAGCCTCTCAGACCACTTCTGATGTGCTGTGGTGATCACACAAGCCTGGACCAAACCTTGCAGCTGTCTCCCTCCACATACTAAGCATGTACCCACCACGGTATGGAGTGTGTTTCTCACCCAGTGTCCCTACAGCAACCCCCAAGTACAGGTGGATGTCCGAGCGGTGCAGCTCCTCTCTACAGCCACACTGCCCCGGCCCCACAGCCCCGGAGGTATCGCTGTCACAAACCTGCTCCAGTTACTGTCTCCCTTTGCAGCCGGTTTGGGTCCAATTCCTCGAACTCTGCCTAGCGACTCTGAGGCTCCCCAGGGTCCCCACCCAGGAACTGGCCACCGGAATCGGACGATCTTTTCCCCAGGCCAAGCTGAGGCACTGGAAAAAGGTGCCAGGGCTGGGAGGATGTGGGCCACAGAGGTGAAGACCCGGAGGCCTGAGGGCCACGGCTGAGCGCCGGAGGCTGCAGGTGGCCCTGCCTCCAGGAGGAGGGCAGTTCAGGGTTGTCCCAGGTGGGGTGGGAGTTAAGCAGGGGGCAGAGGGGGAGGCAGGCCTTGCTCCTCTCCCTGCGCCCTTGCCGTGTGAGCTTCCATCTCTGCAGAATTCCAGCGTGGACAGTACCCTGATTCAGTGGCCCGTGGGAAACTGGCTGCAGCCACCTCTCTGCCCGAGGACACGGTGAGGGTGAGTGAGCCCTGCCACACAGCATGCACAGACCCCGAGGACAGAGAGTCTGGGCCAGGCAGGCTTTGGGCTCTGGTGTAGTAGAGAAGGGGGAGGGAAGGTGGAGACCAGTGTGTTTGGAGGAGAAATGAGACAAGCCCCTCCATGTTCCCCTGATGCTGATTGCTCTCCCCTCCTCCCTCTCCAACTCTTGGTGCTGAGGAAGGGGTCAGACAGCAAAGGCCAGAGCAGGAAGTGGGGAGGTAAGGTCTGGGGAAGGGTCTTCTCTCTGAGTCCAGGTCAGGAACACGTGGGTGAGAACAGAAGGTGCTGGGCCTTGGAGCGCAGTCAGCTGCATGGTTTCTTCCCTCCCTCAGATCTGGTTTTCCAACCGAAGAGCCAAATGGCGCCGGCAAGAGAAGCTCAAGTGGGAGATGCAGTTTCCAGGTGATGATTTCTCTGCCCATCCATCCACTCATCCATCCACTTACCTTTCTCTTCCTTCCTTCCTTCTTTCCTTTCTTTCCTTCCATTCATTCACATTTCCCTTCTTTCCTTCCCTTCCACTCCTCCATCTATCCATCCATCCACTCACTTTTCCCTTCCTTCCCTCCATCCAGTCACCCACCTATCTTTCCATCCATCCATCCACCTATCTTTCCTTCCATCTATCCATCCACCAAACATTTACTTGGCACATCCCACACACCAGACCTTGTGTTGGACACACACACAATCCTTGCTCTTCAGGGCTGCATGGCCCCCGATTTATCATCTCTAGGAATTAATCCTTCTTCCGCAATTTCTAAGACCCTGCCTTGGGGAGGAGACAGTTTAGGGCTATAGCATCCACCCCCTCCCACCCCTGCCAGAAGTCCCTGCCTTTCCTAAAACTTCCCCTGCCTCTCACCACCACCCCTTGCTCCGCAGAGCCTTGTTCCTCCTGCTGAGTGGATTCACTCTTATCTTGTAGGTGGTTCCCGGGGTTTGACTGTACCAAGTGCCTCCCCAGGAATCTTCTCTGCACAGGTATCCAGGAGGAGGGGGAGTCTGTGAACTGGGAAGGCCAAAGGGGTCACTGGTCCTCCCACTCCCAGTGGAGGCCTGAGCTAGAATTGATGATGCTCTTGGCCCCCACAGTGCACGCTTCCAAGAAGCACCATCCTCATAGTCTACTGTGTGAATGGCTCCCCTTGAAGTTGTTCAAGATACAGCCTGGGGGCAGGGGTCCTTGTCGTGCTACACAGGAGGCATCCCTGGCAGCTGAGGGCTTCCTCTTGCTTTCCCAGCAGTCCCCTGGCAGTGTGTCCACAGCAGTCCTACCTACCCTGGAATCCTTGGGTCCCTCCAGCTATCCGCCGTGCTGGGGGACAGCATCTGAGGGGTCTCTGAGTGACACCCTACCACAAGCCTGCTGGGGTAAGAATCTGTGCCAGGCCACACTCCTGCAGGGTGTGGGAAGGGCGAACCAACTCCTTGACCCACTGGAAGGCCCGATCTCCAGTTGGGGTTATCAATGGAACCTCAATACAGCTTTCCTCATTCCTTGCATGGCTCACAGAGTTGGGGAGACTAGCACCCCTGAGTATATACTACCATTGATGGCTGTAGTATGAAGACAGGCCGGGATTGGGATCTGAGTGTATATATCCAGGGTAAAGAGCCAACATCTGCCTCTCTCCCCATCAGTGACTTGGAGGGCTGGGGTGCCAACAACAAGCCCAAGCTCAACCTCTCTTCATCCCTGCAGGCTACCTGCCCCCCACAGCTGAGCTCCCTGGACTCCATCCTGCTTTGCCATCCTTGCCCTTCCTTCCACTGCCCCCATCACCAGTCTTGGTACCCGTCAGGCCTTGCACTGGCCTGGCTCCCCACTGTGAGGTCTGAGATGAGGGAGGAGGATCAGTGTGGAAAGGAGATGTGGTGGGGAGGATCTGACCCTACCTGTCCAAGCAGAGCACTGCCCTTCCTCCTTCCTGTGCCTCCTCCTTGTCTGTGGACCTTGCCCCTCTTATGTATCACCTGAGTGGAGAGGCTGTGCCCACCCATGTGTCACATTGGCCTTAAGAGCCAATTTTTTTTATTATTGGCAGTAATAAAAACATTTTTAAAATTGGCAGTACTTCTGTTGTCCATCATGTTTTCAATGTGAGTACTCATAATCCCATCCCAAAATTTAACAATTATAAAGTTTGCCCTCTATCTAAATATCTATCTATGAAAACATGTTTCTAGCTAGCTATCATCTAATATATTTATATGCTATGTATCTAGCTACTGTCTATCCATCCAATCTATCTAATCTCTGTATATATGCATGTATCTGCCCATGTATGTATATGCATCTGCCCTGGTGTTTTGGTGCCCATATACCCACACCTATGCACACGTACAGAAACTGATAGCACCTCATGGCCTGTCACCCCTGAGTCCTCCAGCATGCATCTCCAAAAAATAAGGGGAATTTTCTTACATAACCACAACACCACGACCACATCTAAGAAAATGTCTAATAATTCCTTAATCTAAGAAGAGACATATGAATTCCTTAATTGCATATGTATTTTCTGCACAGTGGCAAACAAAGTGGAAATGCCCCTTTTTATATTCTGCTCTTCCCTTTATATGTGCTCCTGGGGCATGTTTTCTTGCTTCTTCTTTTCTGTAAGTTCCAAATCATCTCAGTTCTGACTCCCTAGAGAGAAATCTCCAGGCTCCTTCTGGGAAACCTAGGGAGGTAAGAAAAGAGAGGGATACGGAGGAAAGTGATGGAGGGGATATTTGGAGTGAGGGGTGGGCACATCTCTCCAAATTCTTTCCATTTTGAAGAGATGGGGATGGAATGGTGATGGTGCAAAGCGAGGGTCAGGATGGAGTTTATTTACTCCCATCTGTGACAGGTCCAGGTCCAGAAGTTATCCTTCAATAAGTCTCTTTATCATCAAATACTCTAGAGCTGTGCTGCCAGTAAGAGTAGCCACCAACCACACGTGGCTATTAGAGTGATTAAAATGAAACAAAATGAAGAAATCAGCTCCTCACTCCCACTGTGTGTGCGCTCAGTCACTTCTGTTGTATCCGACTCTTTGCGACCGTATGGACTGTAGCCCACCAGTCTCCTCTGTCCATGGGATTCCCCAGGCAAGAACACTGGAGTGGGTTGCCATGCCCTCCTCCAGGGGATCTTCTGGCCCCAGGGATTGAACCTGAGTCTTCTGCATCTCCTGCATTAGCAGGTGGATTCTTTACCGACTAAGTCACCTGGGAAGTAGTCACATGTGCCTGGGGCTACTGTGTTGGACAGTAAACATTATAGAACATTTCCACTAGCACAGAGAGCTCCATGTGACAGCACAGCTCTAGCATGAGATTCCAAGGATAACAGAGCATGACCTGCCCCTGCCCTGCTTCTCTCCTCTCAAGCTGGGGCCCTGCTGGACAGGCCACCCAGGGAAATGGGCAGGGTTTTGTGGGGTGAATGAGATTGTGCCATTCACTTCAGCGACCAAACTAACCTCAGCAATGGAAGCAGCTGGCAGCTGAAGCCCCATGGCTGAGCACATTCAAGCTGAGGATGGACGGCCACTTGTGGGAAGCATAAAATCATGCACACAAGTCTGTGTGTGTGCGCGCACATGTGCGTGTACGTGTGCACGTGTCCCTGGGCAAATACATCCCTGTGTGTCTGACTATATGTATTTAGGGAAGGCTGAAGAAGAGATTCTACATTAGATGACTCCCAAGGTCTTATCGCTGAAGACTGTATTCCACACCACATCTCTGGCCTGTTCTTTACATTCTCTAGGAAAGGAGATACCCTGATCTTTAGTGTTTGCATCCTTCTCTTATTGGATTAAAATGTTTACAACATTCTTCCATATTTCTTGAAGAAAAACGTACTTACAGAAACTTGACATCACTTTCCTCTACCCAAGCAGAAACTCTCAGTTTCTGGTTTCAGCTTCTCTTCTCAATAAAAGCCAGGCCCTGGTTGTGGGATGATGCAGTAGGGCTCAGGCTTTGAGAGTGTTTGAGAAGCTGTCTGGATACCGCTTTATATAATATTGAGTCAGCAATGAGCACAAATTATTCCCTTTTCCACTCCCTTTCAATTCTGATTGCATCAAAGAGAAAATTTTCATTTTGGTTCTACCTAGCAGCCCCTCTGTAACACTTGTTAGTCTATTTTTTTTTTTTTAACAGAGGAGAAGGGAGCTTCAGGCTCTGAACCTTGGTCAAGGAAGGGAAATCTGACTAAAATTTATGGCATTACTTTGTTTTCATTGTATTCTTTTTTTTTTTTGTCTTCAGTGTATTCATTTTTATGGTCACTTTCTACTCATGGATTCACTGATAGCTCAGTTGGTAAGAATCTGCCTGCAATGTAGGAGACCCTGGTTTGATTCCTGGGTCAGGAAGATCCACTGGAGAAGGAATAGTCTACCCATTACAGTATTCTTGGAGTTTCCTTGTGGCTCAGCTGGTAAAGAATCTGCCTGCAATGTGGGGGACCTGGGTTCAATCCCTGGGTTGGGAAGATCCCCTGGAGAAGGGAAAGGCTACCCAATCCAGTATTCTGGCCTGGAGAATTCCATGGACTGTAAATTCATGTGGTCGCAAAGAGTCGGACACAACTGAGCAACTTTCACTTCACTTCTGCTCATGGCAAGTGATTCTGGTCTTCTATTTTATGATAGTGATGAAAATATTTCTTTCTAAATAAACGTACTTAAGAGCCTGTGTCAAGAAAGGCATTAATAGGGCAGATGGTACGCCACTAAGGGCCAAGGTTATGAAGACAGTGCAAGAAAGACAGCCATTTTGGAAGATCTGTTTTGATGAAAAGAGTCATGGGCATCAGGGTCTACTCTACCTGAAGAATTGCATCAGAGGTCCCAGTCATGGGCAAATCACTTCAGCTCCCTGTAAACAGTGGGCAGTGATGGGTAAAATACCTGTTGTATGACTGGATCAAAGGGAATGATAAGGTGAGATCGTTGGTAACCATGGTGGAGGGAGAATGGGCTATATATGCATAAGCTGTCATTACAACTGCTGCTGCTGCTACTAAGTAGCTTCAGTCATGTCTGACTCTCTGCGACCCCACAGATGGCAGCCCAGCAGGCTCCATTGTCCCTGAGATTCTCCAGGCAAGAACACTGGAGTGGGTTGCCATTTCCTTCTCCAATGCAGGAAAGTGAAAAGTGAAAGCGAAGTTGCTCAGTCGTGCCCGACTCCTTGTGACCTCATGGACTGCAGCCCACCAGGCTCCTCCGTCCATGGGGTTTTCCAGGTAAGAGTACTGGAGTAGGGTGCCATTGCCTTCTCTGGTCGTTACAATCACCTTGTGCCTATAGGATTAATAATCCTTCCTTTGTCCTAAACCAAAAGGACATCTAGTCATATCTGGATTGTGAATCCTTCAGGGCGAAGCTGGTTCCTCATGGGATTGCTGGGAAAAGTCGAGTGGTTCTAGAGGGGATGGGGAGAATCAGTGGAGGAATAGGTTACCATTTGGTCTCCCCTCTTCTGGACACCACTTGGAGTGACCTGGAGTCTCAGTTGCCACCCACAGCCACACCTCTACTCTCAAGTCAGATGCACACCAGGGTCTTGGGGGTGGCCGTTTGTGATGTATTGTTGCTTGAAACAGGTGTTTTGCTAAACTGGGTAGGAAAAGTTGTGTTACAGACATTCTTCTCATGGATCTTGACTCTGGGGTTCCTGTTTGGTTTAGTGTAGTAGTTTCTCCTGGAAGATTTGGCTTTCGGTAGGTGGTATCCTGTTGACCTGGGGAGGAAAGAAGAAATAGAAATCTTCAGTCGGTCATTTGCTGATTTCTAGCATTTAGGAAAAAACCTGGTGAGACCCAGTGGAAAGAGAGAAGATAAAGTGATTTGTTTCTTTCTTGATGAAGTGATTTTGAAAAACCCAATGAATGGTGCAAAATATCACCAGAATTCACAGGGAGACTACAGCCAACAGGTTAGACTTGCTAAGAATTCAAACTGACTTGAGAAAGACGTCTGATGGAGTGAGGGTGTGCAAGGTGACAAGCACAAGCAAGATACTAAGCATCTCACTGATTGACATCAGCTCATGTAACACAATAATCCCATGAGATTCATACTATATTCCCATTTCACCCACAAGAAACAGACTTTGAGAGGTTCATTGGCCCAAGTTCAAATAACCGGTTTTGCCAATAAACATCAAATTAGAACCCAGTTTTGAGTCCAGAAATGAACTCTTAATCACTTTGATGGAGTGTCTACTAGAATGTCAGGCCTGAAAGGAGCCTGAGAAATCTAGTGCAATCTAAATCCTTCATGGAATAGATAAGGAAATGACTTAGTGGGATTTCATTTCCCAGTTTGCCACAATTAAAGGGTTTATGTAGAAAATCAGTAGAAGATGAAGGAAAAGAGTGAATGAATATGGGGATCTCTATCTAGAGCCCTATGGTCATTGAACTCTCATACCACCCTACGAAGCAGACATTACCCCCATTTTGCAGATTAGGAAACCAAGGCCTAGAAATGTTAGAGGAATTTCCCTGATGTTACAAAGCTAGTAAGGACCATGCCTTGCTAGTTTTCGTTCCAGATCTATATAATATCAAAATTGAATCTCTTTCTACAACATCCTCCTGACTTCCCAAGCCAGGAAAGAGAGGTCGATTGTGAAGGGACAGGACTAAAAGGAGTGAGGTACCTTGAAGAGTTACGAGCAGGGAAAGATGGAATGGAGGCAGTATCTTAGAAAAGTGGACTTAGGGTGGAGAAGAGATCAGGTGGGGATGGGCCTGGTGGCTGGGGAGCCCTTGTGGCACTGCAGGCTCTTGGTGGAAAGCCTGCCACACAATTATGACAGTATTTACGGTAATTACTAAGGAGCAAGCACTCAAGAGGTTCTGCCAAGGAAATACTGAAGTTTTCAGGGTTTGGTGAAGGGAAAACAAGGGAGGAAGCAGAGATGGAGCTGGGTCTTGAGCCTGAGTGTTTGGGAGGACACTGGTGCCCTCCATGGCCGTGGGAAGGGCAGGAAGGCTCACCTTTGAAGGGGAGGGTGAGTAGGCTCATTTGGAGGAGATGGCAGGATGAAGTCAAGTCAACTGTCAATCAGAAAGTTGGAAAGAGATGAGGTTTGACTTCAGGAGAATGATCAGGCTGCAGATAAGTCTGGGTGCCATTAGCACCCCAAGGTCGAGGTATAGGGGTAGAAAGTACCTAGGATGGAAAGGATACCCCTCAAAGTTACCAGTCTTCCCTACAAAGGGAGAAAAACTCTGCCTCTTAATGAAGAGAGACAGATACACAAGTACCCCCTCATCTTGTCCTCTGCAGTCTGACTTGCAAGCACAAGTGTCAACATGACATAATAGTAAGAAAGCTAGATCTGACTCCTTCTCCTCTAGCAAGTCTAGGTCCAGAAGCCTCATGCGAAAAGGCACGGATTTGGAATAAAGGTCTGGGGTGGATCCAGCCGTGGAACAGATGCCAGCCTGGGGTGCATATTGGTCTTGCTCTCACAGGCCTCCGCACTCTCCTGCCTTCTTCTGCTGCTCCTCATCAGCTCCTGCTCCCTGACCCCTGGGTCCTTACCTAAAATTCCCAAATACACTCTTTGGTAATGTCTTCGCTGTCTGCCAACAGGGTGCCACTTCGGTCGGATCGCATGTAGAAGCCATTGGGTGCCAGCACTGTGAGCAAGTTGCTGCCCTGAAGCTCGATACAGAAGTTGAGGGCGAACTTTCCCCAAGGCCGAAAGGTGCCAAAGGAGGTTATTGACCAGAAGGATCCACCCTGTGCTGGGGAGGGAAGAGCTCAGGTTGGTGGGCCATTCTGGAGTTGGGGGGTCTCAGTACAGCCTCTGAGGGGGCTCCCAGGAGGCCCGCCACCCCTCCTGGACTGCCCTACCCTGCCTGTCTTGGCAGGTCCCTCTCTGGGAACATAGGAGGGCAGGTTTCTGTTCAGTCCACCCACTCCAGGAGACTTAAAGTGTAAGAGCAAACAGAAACTCTGTTTTTTCTCCTATGAAAAGCGGGCCCTGAGTGGCAGTCCCTGAAGTCTTAGTGGAGGCTAAGGCAGGACTAGTCTGTGAAGCCAGGGGTGAGGAAGTGGAGCAACTCACCTTGGAAGTGGTAGATGCCCTGGCGGCAGGGCAGTAGGTGAATGCAGTCCGGTTGATCCATATTGCACTGCAGGAGGTCATGTTCTGATGAGGTGCCCACATACCCATACCGACCCCGCAAGGCGAGGAAGGGGCGGTTGGCTAATCGAATCCCAAATTCCTCATTTGGGCCTGAAAGAAACAGGAAGAAGTTATTTGGATGGGCTGTCTCTCGATGCTTTCCCAGATGGAAGCAGGGCGATGGGCCCTGATGGCAAAAGGGTATCATCAATATTCTAATATTTAGTGAACAGTTACTACGTGCCAGGTCTCATGCTAGGTGCTTGTAAACTATTCATGAAAGCACTCAATACATCATGGAGGCCAAGAAATTTTAATATTCTTCCTTCCTCTGAGAGGAGTGAATCTATTTAATCTTCAGGATAAACCTCTGAGGCGGATAGGTTGGCTATCACCTCCACTGATGATAGAGACAATGAGACTGAACCTCAGATAAGGGGTTTACCCAAGTGACGATGAGAAGTCAGTGACTCAGCAGGCTGCTGTTGTTGTTCAGTTGCTAAGCCATGTCTGGTTCTATGACCCCCTGGACTGCAGCACACCAGGTTCCCCTGTCCTTCACTATCTCCCGGAATTTGCTCAAATTCATGTCCATTGAGTTGGTGATGCAACAGGTAATACAGACCCGAATCTTCTGCCCCCAACCACGATGGTCTTTCTGCCATAACCATAACTTTCTACCACAGCTTCTACCAACTCCCTCTGAAAGCGACTCTGACTTGGAATAACCTGGCAGGGGCTGCTTCAGCTACCTGGAATGGTGGCACTGGCCATCAACAGGCCATTGGCTGCGATGCCCAGGAAGCGTCCACTGGGAGACTGTAGGATGATCCTGCCGCAATTCCAGTGCATGCGAAAGAAGGTTTCACACTCCATTGGGTGCCCATCAGCCATCACTGCCCTATGGCGCCTCTGCAGAGAATATTGGGGTCAGAGAAGGGAAGCAAGGACTCAAACTCTCAGCTTTTTTCTTATTATATTTATTCTTAGACTCTCCTTGCCCTATTCCACCTGCTAGCTCCTTTTTTTTTAAATTCTCTCAGGGTATGCTTATGCCTTCAGATGCTTTTTTTGGAAAACATGTTGTGAGCTCAGCTCTCCCACTTCTCCAGTCTCTGCTGTGTCCCATATGGAGAGAAATAAACTTTGGCCTAGACTCCAAAATCATTTCGAAGTGGATCATAGACATAAAAGTGAAAGTCAACCTATAAAACATCTAGAAGAAAACAGAGGAGAAATTCTTTGCAACTTGGGGTAGGCAATGATTTCCTGGGGCAAAAAAAAAAAAAAAGAAAAAAAGCACTAACCACTTATAAAATGGAGAAATTGGACTTCTCCAAAATTAAAAACTTAGTGCTCGAAACACACTATTATCAAATGAAAAGGTCAGTCATAGACTGTGAGAAAATGTTTACAATGCATAAATCTGACAAAGAACTTGATTTTAGAACACACAAAAACTCTGACAACTCAATAAAAAGACAAACAAAACAATAACAAACAGGCAAAAGAGTTGATCAGACACCTCACAGAGAAGATATACAAATAGCCAATAGGCACATGAAAAGATGCTTGAATTTATTAACTATAAGGGAAATCCAAATTAAAGCCACAATAAGATAGGCATTACACATTTAATTTTAGAGTGGCTGAAATTAAAAAGACAGATAAGACCTAGTGTTGGTGAGATGGAGCAATTAGAACTCTCAAACATTACTGGTGAGAATGTAAAGCAGTACAATGACTTTCGAAAACTGCTTGAAATTTTCGTAAGAAGCAAAATATACATTTATCATATGACCCAATAATTCCACTCCTACCTATTTGCCTAAGATAACTGAAAGCACAAGCCCACCGCTTGTACAGGAATGTCCATAGTAACTTTGTTTACAATGGTCCAAACTGGAAACAACTCAATTATTCACCGGTAAGTCAAGGTATAAGCAAGTTACATTTGTGTTTGTGAGTAGTGTTATAGAATACAATCCATCGATAAAAAGGAACAAACTACTGATACTGTGACATCAGGGACAGATTTCAAAAACATTATCCTGAGTTAAAGAAGCATATATGCTGTAATACTGTATGATTCCATTTATATGAATTCAAGAGCAAGCAGACCTAATCTAAAGTGACAGAATGCATATTGGTGGTAGTGGGGAGGGCCAGAGGGGAATTTCTGTGATGACAGAAATATTTTCTAACTTGTGACATGGTTGCAGCATGACTGTGTACATTTGTCAAAACTTACTGAATCGTACACTTAAAATGTGAGCATTCTATTGTGAGTCATGCCTCAGTGAAGTGTTTTTCAATTTTCTCTTTTTTAAAGAGGCATGATTAGATGAAAGTGTGTCCACTGGATAAAAATGAGAGTTTATTGACAAAGGTCTCCACACTTCATCTCATCATCCGATCATCTGCCCTGAAGAAGGAAAAAGTGAGTCTAGAGAGGAAGATTTCAGGGCTTAAGGATTCTCTTGTCTCCAGAAAGTCAAGGTCTCACCTGGGCTAGGTAGCAGCCATTGGCTGAACGAAGCTGCAAGGTGGGGTTCTCGTTGTCACATTCGAACTGGAACAACGACATTGGGCTTATGTGCTCAGAGGCAGCACACACCTCCACGTCTACAGAGGAAGAAGAGGTCAGAAGAAGCCTGAGTCTGGCCCCAGTCTCGGCCCCTGCTCCACACTGGATGACTGGCATTACCTCTGCTTTCCCTCCTCAGCCTTTCTCATCTTGGCCCATTGTAGCCTGGAGAAGACCCAGGCCACTTTTCTCAAAAGTTCGTGATCCTACTTTAAAGCCCATCTCCATGGCATCAGAGATCCTCTGGGGACCTCAGGATCTTCCTTAATCACCAGGTTCAAAAATCCTCTCTGATCCCAAACACATTTTCCTCTTTTAAGCAATGAGCCCTCCCTCCCCCTGTGGCTGTGTTAGACCCAGCACTTGCCGTAGATGACGGAGAGAAACTTCCGAGCCTTGGACCTGAGGCTGACCCACGTCGGGCAACGCTGCAGGATGAACCACTCCTCGCCTGCATGGGGATTGGAGCCCAGGCTCAGGAGCAGGCGTGTGCCCTGTGGATACAGCATGCCTCCCTCTCCATCGCTCAGCGCCACAAGCCCTCCAGGACGCACTTGCATGTGAAAAGCTGTCTGCGTTGAGGGTTGCGAGACCAGCCGGTCTAAGTGGGACAAGAAGGTGTGTGCAGAGGTCTCCAGGTGGTAGCATCCATCTTGGAAGTGCAACAGGAAGCCACATTCCTCCAGACAGGGAATTGGTGCGTCTACCCAGACTCGGCCCATAGTAGGGTCAGCCCGGGCATAGCAATGGTTGAGGGGGCTGAAGAGGATTATGTGGACATGTAGGGCTGGCCGGGGGGTCCACATGTGGTAAGCTGAGAGGACCCGGGAGGTACAGAAAACGTCTTCGCCATCAGATTCCAGGTAGCGACCACTGATAATGCACTGGAGGGTCCATTGGCCATTGCGGTGGAAACGGATGAGGAAGCACCCGTGATGGCTTGTCCGTGGCCGCCCATAGCACAGAGAACCGTCTGCCTCGCACAGTAGGTAGAGACCCTGCAAGCTTCTTAGCCGTACCACAGCCTGTGTGTCATGCTCGTTGCTCACTAGGATCTCCCAGGTCTGGAGGCATCGGGAGGGAGAAGAGGGGAATTAGTCCTGCAAAGGGGCTAGATGGAGGAACCCTCTATCCATCACCCCTGGCATCGCTCGAGGACCTTCACTGAGATCAACCACCTTCCCTCCACATAGGCCTCCTAGCTGTCCTCTCTTCTACTCTCTCATCCAGCGGTAATCAAAAGATCTCAGGGCACTTCCACCACTGGAGCCAAAGGGCTTCTCAAGATCCCAAGAGACACCGTAGGTACACACCTCCTCCAGGTAATGGAAGGTAAAACTCCCTCTCTCTTCCTTGATCACTTCCTTAAATACCTAATTTTCCAATAAAAGCTTTGGGTTAAGTCTTTCTTCTCTCTTTTCTCACTATTTCCCCTGGACAGGACAATCAGCCAACACATCCACCCGCCAGAACCACTTCTCCAACATGACAGGAGAAAAGCAAGACCTCTGACAGGCAGGCCACAGGTTCCGGGGATGAGGATGGGAGCACAGACAGTCAAGATTCAATTGTCTGTTTCAGCTGTGATCAGCTTTGTTACAAGCAAGAGGAACTTGTTACTGCCTCTCTCTCTAGCACCATCCCAGAGGTGCCTACAGCACTCTCTAAAATGAGGACCAACTCTCCGATGGTTTCTAGAGTACCCCACTCTCAAATTACAACCAGGACACAGAACTTGCAGTAACTCCACTGGTCCAACCTCCCCGGATGCCTGCAATCCTGCCTTCTAGCTTGGGCTCTCCTCCTCTCCTTTTGGTGATAATACAACCCTTCTGTGCTGGGATAGAGGATGGGGAGCAGCCAGAGCAAAACAAGGTAGCAAAGCCAGGGCTGAGGCTTCACCACATAGGACAGGTTTAGAGACAGGGAGATGGCACAATGGAGGCCAGTGAGCAAAAGCCTGGCTTGCCCTCACAATGGCAGAGACTAGAAAAGTGATTAGGTTGAAAATATATCCATGCGCATGCACACACAGACACACACACACACACACACACAGCTTGGCTATTAGGAAAAAGGGTTGCAGCGCAGGTTTGCTCTGTTACCTGTCTCCGGCCCAAGCCCTTTGCCGTAGCCGTGACGGTATTCTTATATGGTTCATAAGTGAGGTAGGATCCTGCCCAGCTGATGAGCCCAACCCTTAGGTCCTCTGCCCTGGGTTGACTTGGCGTCCACTCCGCCTCCTCCATGGGGCCAGCCCCACAGGTGATGACTCAGTCCAGCCCAGCTTTCCCCCCTGCGGTGAGGTTCCACAGGCCATAGGGCCTGGAATCAGGCCCTTAGTACCCACCGGAAGATGTTCCCAGAGAGAACTTTTCAGGTAGAGGCTGGCCCAGGGCCCAGCGCCTCTGTGACCCGGGAGCATTGTGACTGTGGGGGCTGCCCCTTGTCCCACCATAGAGGGGAAAGGGCACTGGCCCAGCAGCATCAATCCAGAGGAAGTGGGTCCAGAGCCTCTGGCACTCCCCTCCCTGCATCCCTCCAGGCATCAGGGTAGCTCAGTCTGGGAATCAAAACTCGGCCTCTGTCAACGACCACGTGTGATTTCAGGCAAGTCTCTCCCCTCTTCAGTTGTGTGAATTCTCCCCTCCTTTTAATCACAGGATAGAAACCAACCTCTTTCCTTTCTAGGAAGTGGGTTCTGCCTGGCTCCCTTGGGGCTCAAGTGTTTTTAGAATTCAAGATATCCAAGAAAAATCTATTAACTTTTACGGCTCTTGGGTGGATGAGGCTGAATGGTCTCAGGAGATACTTTTCAGCGAATGTAAGGAAACCCTAGATACTCATCAAAGGTCAGATTACTCATGCTCATCAGAAAGGGCTGGCTCGGAGGCAGGGTAAGGAGAATGGCCCAGGTGGGGGTGGGCACAGGGCACTCTCCTCAGTCCTCAAGAGCGCTGCTGCTGGCAGCCAGGCAGGTTGCCCGTAAAGATATCAGCCCTTCCCTCACCAGTCTATGCTGGCCAAGAGCCTCCAGAACCCACTGCCTCCAAAGCTCATGGAGAAAACCAGTCCAGCACCTGGAGAAACTGACAACATGAAATAAGAAGGGAGAAAGGGAGAAAGAACCAGTGGTGGTGATGGTGGGTTTGTTGAGCTTTGCTGGGATGCAAAGAGAAAAAGGCAGAGTGAACCACACTTGGAGAATACTCCACACCCTCAGTCCTGTTCACGTATCTTCCTGTTCCCTGCAGGTGGTTTCCCCAGGTAGAAGGAGTTGCAGTGGTGCACAGTAAGGGACTGTAATCCCCATGCCCTGTGTGCATGCCAAGTCACTTTAGTCCTGTCTGACCCTTTGTGACTCTATGGACTGTAGCCCACCAGGCTCCTCTGTCCATGGGGATTCTCCAGGCAAGAATACTGAAGTGGGTTGCTAAGCCCTCCTCTAGAGGACCTTCCTGACCCAGGGGTGGAATCTGTGTCTCTTACATCTCCTGCATTGGCAGGTGGGTTCTTTACCACTAGCACCACCTGGGAAGCCCTCCCCAGACCCTGCCTGCACTTAGTCACTCAGTCCTGTCCGACTCTCTGCGACCCATGGACTGTAGCCTGCCAGGCTCCTCTGTTCATGGGGGTTCTCCAGGCAAGAGTGCTGGGGTGGGTTGCCATGCCCTCCTTCAGGGGATCTTCCCAATCCAGGGATCCAACCCAGGTCTCCCACATTGCAGGTGGATTCTCTACCGTCTGAGCCACCAGGGAAGGCCTACCAAGGTTTTATAAAATAAGGCCAACAGACTGTGACAGAATCACCTGGCTAGTTTTAGAGAGGCCGATTCTTGGGTCTCATACCAGTCCTGAAGAATCATTTTCAGAAGTGTGCCTCAGGGCCCTTATTCTTAATATTCCCCCTGCCTCAAATGTCAATGTGCATAATCATCATTAACAACCATTGCTCTAACCAGCTGGGAGGTGGATGGGAAATGGGAGTCAGGTGGTTTACGAACCCATGAAGGTAGAGCCTGTTACCTGCAGCAAAGGCCCTTTGGAATTGGGGAAGGAATGGAATTTCCTCCACTGGAGGCCCTAAATACATTTGATCTTGAGAGTAAGGAGGGAGAAGCTGAGCTAGATAAGGGTAAAGTTGAGTGTGCCCGCTTGGGATAAGGGATTGGCTCGGTAGCCTTGGCTGCTTTGTTATTGTTGTCATTTAGTCTCTTAGTTGTGTCCAACTCTCGTGACCCCATGGACTGCAGCCCACCAGACTCCTCTGTCCATTGGATTTCACAGGCAAGAAAACTGGAGTGGGTTGCCATGTCCTCCCTCCAGGGGATCTTCCTGACCTAGGGATTGAACCTGTGTCTCTGCATTGGCAGGTAGATTCTTTACTGCTGAGCCACCAGGGAAGCCCTAGCAGCTTCTTTGAGCCCTGCCCCACCAAGACCATGTTATCTTTGCAGCCAGTAACCCGCCCCCTATCTGTAGGCTACAAACAACACGGAGTACAAACCACAGCAAATTTATTACTCAACATCCAGTGCCACATCATAGCACCACCCGGAGCCCCCACCTCCCCTCCCCACCTGGCCCCAAGGGTACACCAGAAACGGAAGAAAAAAAACTAAACCCAGATCCCTGCTCCTCCTCTGGAAGAAGAGGCCTTGGCCCTGGAAACCCCATTCCACAGGTCCCAGCAGGCAGGAGATCAGATCCCCCATGCCCAGAGAGTGGGGCTCCAGGCTCCCAAGAGAGAGAACATGCAGGCAGGAGCAGTGGCCTGTGTCTGCGGGGGAGGAGGAGCTAGGAGGGAAGGGCACTGCCTGAGGAGTCCGGGAGTCTGGTCCTCCCGGGATGATGCACGCGGGAGCTTCCGGGCAGCAGGGGCCGGCCCCTGGTTGGCTAGCGTTTCGACAGCTCGTGGGACAGCCAGTCCAGCCCGTCATACAAGCCTGTGCCTTGGGTGGCACAGGTGGCCTGGACGTACCACTGTGGGGAAAGGGAAAGAAAAAGGTCAGCAGCAGGGACAAAAAGGAGATGCCTTTGTTTCCTGCCAGGCCTGGGGCTTCCTAGGGCCAGGCGGGCCCTCACCGTGCGGCTTCGCAAGTGCTGTAGCCCCAGCTTGTCGGTCAGCTCGCTCACGGGCATGGCGTTGGGCATATCCTGCTTGTTGGCAAACACCAGCAGCACCGCATCCCGCAGTTCGTCCTCCTGCAGCTGGGGGAAGTGAAGGGGGTGGGTGGAATGCAGCTGTGCAGGGGAGCCCCCTCCCTTCTACCTTCTAGCATATTTGTGGGAAAACAGAATACTGTGTCATCTACTGAACACAAGACAGAGAGTTACCAATTGCTTAAGGCCATTTTGGCCTTAAGTCCAGCAAGGGTCTTTTTCTAATTAGACTACTTGCGCTAGTCAAAATGACATTTCCAAATGGCAAAACAAGGACGTAAGAGGATGTTTCCCTCCACCTGGTATAACTGCCCCCCTCCCCACTTAACTTCTCAGACTCAGCTGTAGAGACAGGAGAGAAAATTCAAGGGAAAAGTCAGTCCTATACTTTCTACCTGACCCCAATTCAAAACAGGGTGAGTTACTTCTAGTGACTGCGCCCACAAAGAGAAAGGTACATTTGAAGCCGCAAGGCACTTTCTGACTCTCACACCGGCACAGAGACTTCTCTTTCCCAGGGCTCTGGGTGCTCACCATCTTCTGGAGTTCGTCAGCAGATTCCTGGACCCGCTCTCGGTCATTACTGTCCACCACAAAGATGAGGCCCTGGGTGCAAAGGAAGACAGGAAGGAGGCGCTATCACCAGAGTCTGGGACACACACACCCTCCTCTGGACCCTTTGCTCTTCTGCCCATCTTTAATTGTGTCGAAGCCTGCTCATCTAGTAAGCTTCCATAAGGATCTGCAGACATCCTAGCACAAACTGGAGACACCCTGCAACGGATGCAGCTTCTGCCCTCAGGCAAGCAGTCTAGCGAAAAGACTTGCAAGGGAACAGGGAAAGACATATGATGAGCCCTAAATCAGGCAGCTTGGATTCAGAACTCTGCTTCTAGGGAGAAGCAGAAGGTGGCTAAGTCTCAGAAGTATAAGGAGAGGCTTGCCTACAAATGAGGGTGAGAGGCTGTAAGGGTTTTTTCCTAGCTCAGGGCCAACACCTCAGCCTTCCTAACCCTAACACCTCTTCCCCCGGGGGTGGGGTAGCCCCAACCTGAGTGTTCTGGAAGTAGTGCCGCCACAGAGGCCGAATCTTGTCTTGGCCTCCCACGTCCCAGACTGTGAAACAGATGTTCTTGTATTCCACTGTTTCCACATTGAAGCCTGCAGATAATTGTACAACATATGAAGCAAAAGTCCTCAAAGGAAGGAACTCATTAACACTAAATAGATTCAGGAGGGACACAAAGCCAGAAGGCAACGATCGAGGCCCCAGGGAAAAGAACCCCAAGAGGCCCAACAGTCCACAGACCGGACGGTGCTAGTCACATCCATCCTGCACATAAAGATACCCTGACCCACTTCTCAGGTAGCGGGATCCGATGTCAGGGTCAGTTCCCGGCAGATAAAGGCCTGGGGCAGAATACGGAGCAGAGCCTCGGAAGGGCCCCCGCCGCGCTCCCGCTCCTCCCGGACTCACCTATGGTGGGAATGGTGGTGACAATCTCCCCCAACTTCAGTTTGTACAGGATTGTGGTCTTTCCAGCCGCATCCAAGCCAACTGCAACGAAGAGGGGCACAGGGATGGAGATGAGAGCGAGGGAGCCCCCTAGAGCCCAGGGAAGGGGAGAGGCCAAGACAGCCGAGGCTGACGGGGGCGGAGAGCCCGGGCGCCTCCAGGTGCGCGCTGTTATCTACCTTCCCGGCCTTGAGGGCTGTCGGGGTGGGGAGCGCCAACTCCTGCCCCCAGAGCGGGCGAGGGGCAGCGGAGGACTGAGGGGAAAGAGGCGCAAGAGAAAGGCCGAGCGCTCCTTTTAAAAGTCGTCTCCAAGGGCGGGGAATCCTCCCTTCTTACCAGCCGGGCTGGGGCGCAGGGAGCTTCACCCTACCCAGGCCCGCAGCTCCGGGTGTCAGGCCCCGGGGGCGGTGCTGCAGACCGCGATCCACCCGAGAGTAGTGACCCCCCGGGGGGTTAGGACGTGGGTCACTCGGGGTCGGAGACACGGGTGAGCGGGGGCTGGAGGGACGCGGGGGTGGCAGGGCTGCGCAGGGGCCGGCGCTCGCGTCCGGGCCGCGAGCTTGGTCTGCCTCACCCATGAGGATCCGCATCTGCTTCTTCCCGAAGATCCGCGAAAAGAGCGCGGACACGGTGAGGCCCATGGCGGGGCCGGGGGAGGGGGCGCGGGCACCGACGCGGGGTGCGGGCTGGAACCGGCCCGCCGCTGGGGGATGGGGCGCAGCAGCAGCAGCAGCAGCAGCAGGAGGAGGTGGTGCCGCCGCCGCCTCCGCGCGTCCGGGCCCGCCCTACGTCACCCCGGGCCGGCCCCGCTCTGGCCCCGCCCCGCCCGGCCCCGCCCCCAGTCCTCAGCCCCGCCCTCGCCCCGCCTCCAGGCCCTGGCTCCGGAAGACTGAGTCTGAGCGAGTCTTCACCGCGTCTGTTAGCGCGCCAGTTTCAAAGATGCAAAGGGCCTGGGTCTCCCCAGCTCTTAGCACGCCTGTCAGGTCCTTGGAGCTGAACCAGCAACCCGAGCGAAGCCGAGAAAAGCCTATGACGCTCTGTAACGGCCCTCCACCGCTATCTTCACTGGCCGGTCGCCGGGCTTCGGTTCGTTGCGTCCAACGCACACTGAGCTTAGCTTTTCAGCCTCGACTGTGTGCATCACCCCCCACCCCACCCCACCCCCGGGGGAGGGGGGCGGAAGTTCCGTGCAAATGCCTTCCTCTTTCCTTTTGTCCTCTCAGCTCCCAGCGAGGGACTGGGAACGTAGCAGGTGGTTCAGTAACCGTAGACTCTCGAGAGGAGTACGCCACAGGTGGAGGAAGATGTGCTTCATGGTTCCTTAATACTCTAGTTTCAGAGATCCGAAATCAGCAGAACCAGAGGAAGATCCCCAGTTTTGGGCAGCGTAGATCCTACTCCTGCATACGGTAGAACTCCGCCTTCTCCTAGAAGGTCCTGGCAATAAAGCCTTTCAGGTCGCAACGGGCAGCCTTTCTGAAGCTCCTTCCTCACTCTGCCACAAACCTGGGGACCAGGGTTTTTGACTCACAGCTATCCTGTGAGGAGGCTCTTGCCAAAGAGCTTCACCAGTTATTTCCCCACTAATCTTAGCATCAGAGGGGGAAATTGCAAGATGGGAATGAATTTAAATTTCTTTTATGACAAAGACTGGGTCAATGCCGCAGCCAATACATACAAAACAAATGCTGGCTTGGCTGAATGGACTAACTAGTTGCTCAGTGGCGCAAGGACAGGCGTTTGGCCTATTCTGGATTCTCAGCGGGCTTCTAGGATCAATTGCTTGTGCAGTGGACATGGTGAGGTGAGCTGGGAATCAGAGAACTTTTGTTCCTTCATTCCTTACTTCCCTCATTAAACAAATATCTATTGAGTACCCATTAGGTGCCATTGTTCCAGGCCTCATGAGGGTTAATTTCAACAGTACTCACAATCTATCATTTTCTCATCTACAAAAGGAGACTGATACCTGTCCTAATTGTCTCATGAGGTTATGGTGAAGATTAAAATGATATTAAAATGATAGTGTATCTGAATGTTTTGTATGATGCAGCTGGATGTTATCTGGGCTACCAAGAAACTGGGTTTCAAAAGACTTCTAGTGTCTGACCCTCACTCTGTAAAGAAAACAGACTTTGGGCATCAGGTATGAGTGAGTACATGACTCATATTCTTCAGAAGCTTACATTCCTAAGAAGGCTTTTACAAGATTGAAGAGCACATTTAAAAGAGTTCTAATATAATAACACAACTAGTGGTGATCAAGTTATCTTCAGCTATTTCAATGAGCCTTTTTCCCCTCTGTCCTAACATCTTTATATTTTGAACTTTAAATTTTGTGTTGGGGTATAGCCGTTTAACAATGTTGTGATAGTTTCAGGTGAACAATGAAGGGACTCAGCCATACATATACATGGAACCGTTCTCCCCCCCAACCCCCCCTCCATCCAGGCTGCCACATAATGTTGAACAGAGTTCCATGTGCACAGTAGGTCCTTGTTGGTTATCCATTTTAAATATAGGGACTTCCCAGGTGGCTTACTAGTAAAGAATCTGCCTGCTAAGCAGGAGACTGGAGTTCGACCCCTGGGTCAGGAAGATCCTCTAGGGAAGGAAATAGCAACCTACTCCAGTATTCTTGTCTGGGAAATCCCTTGGACAGAGGAAACTGGTGGGCTACAGTCCATCAGGTAGCAAAGAGTCAGTCACGACTCAGTGACTAAACAGCAGCAGCAGCAGTGTGTACATGTCCATTCCAGACTCCCTAACTATCCCTTCCCCTCCAGGCAACTATAAGTTCATTCTCTAAGTCTGTGAGTCTTTTTCTATTTTGTAAGGAAGTTCACTTGTATCATTTCTTTTTAGATTCCACATATAAGGGATGCCATACGATATTTCTCCTTCTCTGACTTACTTCACTCAGTATGACACTCTAGGTCCATCCATGTTGCTGCAAATGGCATTATTTCATTCTTTTAAATTAGCCTGTTTCTTTACATCCCTGTTATCATTGCTCTATTTCACTACCATCTGATCCCCATGACTGAAAATGGTCTTCTGCACTTTGGTATCTCCACCTTGTCATAGAAGACCTGATGCCACTCTCTTTAGTGTCTTATAACCAAAGGTAAAATCCAAATACCTTAATTTGGGTGCGCATCTATTGTGTCAGCAGTATCTGTTGCCACCTCCTTTGCATACCCTAAGCTACTGCCTTGAAATGATTCTCACTGCTTCCCAGGTGAGACAGACTCTCTGATGCTCCAGAGTCCTTGCAAGTTTTCCCTCTGCCTAGAATGTTGTTTCCCTCATTTCTAGTTAGATGGACAATCAGTACTTACACTTCAAATTCCAACGTATTTCCCCTGGGAGCCTGCCCTGTCTCCCTTAGACAGGGCTCCCTCCTCTTAACTTCAGTATCACTTTGAATATACTTGTGTTTGCACAGCTGCTGCTTCTCTAGATGTGGGCTCCTTGAGGGTAGGAACTTGTCCCTTCCTGGTGATCACCTGGCGTAGAACTTGGTATGTTGAGAGTCGGACTGATCTACATGGGATTCTAAACCCGAGGCTGTGTGACCTTACTTCTCTTTGCCTCATGTTGCACTATCTGTAAAACAGTGCTAATGATGCTCAGCAGACTAATTATAAAAACTAAATAGCAAAACTCCTGTGAAGCTTCTGAAATATAGGTGGCACTTAGAATAGACATGATGCCTATATATATTTATCTATATATATTTGTTGAATGAACCCAGCAGAACTTAGGAAAGGTGTAACAATGATTATATTATACACCGTCTAGGTGTCAAACACTGTCCTAGAAAAGGTTGCCGTCTTTGTGGTCTAAATGGTAGTCTTAATTGTTGCTCTTTAAGGATAACGGTACTGAGCACCCAAACTGTGGGGCCTGTCGTTCACCTGAGTCTTTGGTAAGGACTCATTGCGAGGTCGCCCCCGTCCCTCGCTGATCTTAGCGCTGGGGCAAGATCAGGCGCCTTCCCAAGCCACCATGACTCCGGTGTACTCGACTTTGCTTGCTCTGCTGTGCTGGAGAGAGACCAGCGCTCGGCCGGAGAGGGACCAGTTCTCAGCCCCGCTGGGTTCTCTTCTCACCGGCCAGCGGAGGTAGCCCCGCCCACCTCGCGCCCACTGGGGGCGGGGCCTAATGCGTCGCGCTCTCGTCACTTCCAGCAGACCCGGAAGCGCCGTTGTCCAGCCGCTGGAGTTAGGAAGTCGGGATGGAGCTACGGTCATCTTAAACCTTTGGCCTGTCGTGCGCCGGGGGCCGGCCGCTGCTGCTGTGGCTGGGTGAGCGGGGAGCGCCGAGCGGCTTCTGGGACAGTGCGGGCGAGCCCTGGTAGCGTGCTCCTCTCGTGCCAGCGTCGCCCCGCCTCTAGGATAGGACCCGCCCCCGCCCTCCTGCCTGGGACCTGGCAAGCGTTTCTGCCAGGCTGCCCCGCCGCCCTGCATCCGGTCTCGAACAGCTGCTTGGAGCGGATGTGCGGCGGAGGGAGACAGCTATCTCCCCATCGCATCCAATCCCCCCCGCCTCCCGCCCCCAGCATCTTCGTGACTCTCTCCCAGGCTGTCCAAACCCTGGCGTGGCGCAACCCGTCCTGAACCCTCATGGAGAAGTTTGGAATGAGTTTCGGGGGCGGCCCAAGCAAGAAGGACCTGCTGGAGATCATTGACACTCAGAAGAAGCAGCTCCTCCAGTACCAGACACGTCTCAAGGATGTAGTACGCGCCTATAAAAGTCTGCTGAAGGAGAAAGAGGCGCTGGAGGCCAGCATTAAGGTGCTCTCCGTATCCCACGAGGCGGATGTGGGCCTCGCAGGTGTGCAGCCTCAAGGCCTCACCTTTCCTGACTCTGTGGATGACCGATGCTCCACTCACAGCGAGGATAGCACAGGGACCGCTGCCAGCCTGGATACTGCGGCCAGTCTCACCAGCACCAAGGGTGAGTCTGGGGTAGAAGATGACAGACTGGGCCGTGGACCACCACCTCCAAAGTTGGAAGAGGCCAGTGGGTCAGAGAGTGGCGTTAGCAGTAGTAGTGGGGACGAACCATCTGGGGCTGGGGAGGTGGATAGACGACTGCACCAGCTGAAGACTCAGTTGGCTACTTTGACCAGCTCTTTGGCTACAGTCACCCAGGAGAAGTCCCGCATGGAAGCTTCTTACCTGGCCGACAAAAAGAAGATGAAGCAGGACTTAGAGGATGCCAGTAAAAAAGCAGAGGAGGAGAGGGGTCGGCTGGAGGGAGAACTGAAGGGGCTGCAGGAACAGATAGCAGAAACCAAAGCCCGGCTTATCACGCAGCAACACGATCGGGCCCAAGAGCAGAGTGACCATGCCTTGATGCTGCGTGAGCTCCAGAAACTGCTGCAGGAGGAGAGGGCCCAGCGCCAGGACTTGGAGCTTCGGTTGGAAGAGACCCGGGAAGCTCTGGCCGGGCGGGCCTATGCAGCCGGTCAGATGGAAGGGTTTGAACTGCAGACCAAGCAGCTGACCCGTGAGGTGGAGGAGCTGAAAGGTGAGCTTCAGGCTCTTCGAGATGAGAAGAATCAGCCTGACCCCCGTCTGAAGGAGCTTCAAGAAGAGGCCGCCTGCCTTAAGAGCCATTTCCAGGCTCAGTTGCAGCAGGAAATGAGGAAGGTAACTATCTTCATCTCTTTCAAACATGAGTCATTTAACTTAATGTGTCTTCCCAGGTGGCTCAGTGGTAAAGAATCCACCTGCCAATGGAGGAGATTCTGGAGATATGGGTTTGATCCCTGGGTCAGGAAGATCCCCTGGAGTAGGAAATCGCAACCCACTCCAGTATTCTTGCCTGGAAAACCGCATAGACAGAGGAGCCTGGTGGGCTACAGTCCATAGGGAAGTAAAGAGTCAGACACGAGTCAACACACAGTTGTGACATGTAGGGAAATATTAGGTTTTTATTCCTCCTTTGACAGTTAGAACTAAGTGCTGCACTGTTGATTCTTGATGCTCTTCATAAAGTTTTACTGGTGGGTCCTAGGAAATCCTTTTCTGTGCGGTGTTGGCAGTATCCACAGAGTGTACTTCCAACAGGATGTAGAGTCTCTGAGTGTAGTCTGGGCTGGAGTCAGACAGATCTAAACGTCAGGGCATGTCTGAGCACCGGGGCGTTGCGTCTTCCCAGATGTGCTCTGTGAAGCAGTGTAACAGCAGCAGTGAAAGGTGGAGTGGGTGCTTGTAGCAGTATGCCTGTCTATGGGCAGCAGTGGATGCCTGTAGGTAAAGTAGCTGAAGGGGACAAAGGGAATTTTCTCAGAAGAAATCACCTCTTGTATTGCTTGCAGTCAGTATTTGCCTTGTCTGGAAAGATAGGCTAATTTCCAGTGCTTCCTTTCAGCGTAGGGAGAGATCCAAGTCAATTCTGAACTTCCAGGGATGTTGGAAGAGGAAAAGAATGTCATATGGTGAAGAGCACACTCGACATGTGAGCTTGGTGTATGTGTGGAGAGAGTGGAAACGCTAAAGCAGAACAGTAGCAGATCTCGAAAGAGTCTTAATATCATTGGGTATAATGTATGTCTGGGAGCAGGTTACAGGAGCTTGAGTTAGCTCCAAAACGCAGAAAAATTCCCAGTTTCCATTTTTGCCAGGCCACCCCCCATCCCATAACCTTTTTGTCCCTCCTCGCTTACTTTCTCAAAGTTGGCCATCCGACCTTGTGGCTTTTCTGGATCCATCTCCACCTGTTCCCTTGTTTTTTCAGACAGCCCTCGCTGAGGATCAGCTGCGCCAGCAGTCGCAGTTGGAAGAGCAGAGGGTGGCAGCCCTGGAGAATCAAATATCCCAGGTGTCGGAACTACTGGGCACCTACGAGAAGGCCAAGCAGAAGGACCAGCAGGCCATCCAGAAGCTGAAGGAGCGAATTCTGCAGCTGGACCTGGAGAACAAGACCCTGGCGCTAGCGGCCTCCAGCCGGTCCCCTCTGGACAGCCATGGAGAGGAGTCCAGTCTGGATGTCAACGTCCTGAAGGACAAGATGGAGAAGCTGAAGAGGCTGCTGCAGGTGGCGGCCAGGAAGAGCCAGGTGACCCTGGATGTGGAGAAGCTCTGCGACTTGGAGATAATGCCCAGCTCCGAAACTGCTGATGGGGAGAAGGCCACAGCACTCTACTACCAGCAGGAGCTAAAACAGCTGAAGGAGGAGTTTGAGAGGTACAAGATGCGGGCCCAGGTGGTCCTCAAGAACAAGAACGTCAAAGACGGGAACCTGGGCAAGGAGCTGGAGGAAGCCCGGGAGCAGCTGGCCGAGCTGAAGGAGAAGTACATCTCGCTGCGGCTGTCCTGTGAGGAGCTGGAGCGCCAGCACCAGCAGGAGGCTGAGAGCTGGAAGCAGGAGCTGGCCCGGCTGCAGCTCGGCCACCGGCAGGAGCTGGAGCGGAGCCAGCTGGATTTCCGGGACCGCACGCTGAAGCTGGAGGAGGAGCTGCACAAGCAGCGGGACCGGGCGCTGGCCGTGCTGGCTGAGAAGGACCTGGAGCTGGAGCAGCTGAGGTCCGTGGCCTTGTCCTCCGGGCTGCCGGGGCGCAGAAGCCCCGTGGGCGGCGCGGGCCCCGGGGACCAGGTGGATACCTCCACCCCGGACAGCCTGACCCAAGCCCTGCAACTCGCTGCGGCCAGCGAGCCCACTTTCTTCCTGTATGCTGAGCAGCTGGCCCGCAAGGAGGTGGAGATCACGTCGCTGAGGAAGCAGAAGCACCGGCTGGAGGTGGAGGTGCATCGGCTGCAGGACCGGTTGCTGGAGGAGGGGGAGCGGCATCGGGAGGAAGTGGGAGCCCTGCAGAGCCACATCGCCAAGAACATCAGGGACCAGAGTCGGGAGGGAGCCAACCTGGAGTACCTCAAGAACATCATCTATCGCTTCCTGACCTTGCCGGACACCCTGGGCCGCCAGCAGACGCTCACTGCCATCCTGACCATCTTGCACTTCAGTCCAGAGGAGAAGCAAGCGATCATGCGGCTCCCATCCGGTGGTGGTTGGTGGCCCTCTGGCAAGAGATGATGCCATTTTCATTCCTCCAATTTCTGTGCCTCTTCTGTGAGAAGGGACAGGTTCTGGTTTCTCCTGCCTCTTCTCTTATGTCACTGTCTTATTTCTTCACTGTGTTGATCTAGGAGGAATCCTCAGTGTGGGATGGAATCTTCTGTCAAATGCCATTAATGCCATTTTATCCTTGGGCCCCAGAGATACTGAAAGTGTTGGGACAGCACCTTCTGGTAGCCTATGCATAAGGGGAGTTCTGGGGAGAGGTTAGAATTGAGAAGTACAAGAGTTGGGAAAGCGAGTGTCTTTTAAAAATAAGGTTTTTTTTTTTTTTTGGTTTTAATATCCTACTCCTAGTGCAGAGTTAGGAGTACCTATGACTCCAAAGAGAGTTCAGTTAATCTAAACACACACAAGGACCCACGATTTACTCCATTTCATCACAATCTTGAGTCTGGCCCACTGCTGTCCCGGTTCTCTGGGGACATAAATGCAGGCTAGAGAGGGACCAGGAAGTTTGAAATAGTGACAGATTGTCCCCTAGTCCAAAGGGCCCAGGGATAGTGAGCTTGAGGAGTTCATCATGGAACTGGGAAACTTGAAATACTTAGGGCAGGGCACAACCTAATCTGTCTGGACAAACCACACCACTTGTGACCATCCTGGAGAAATCCCTGCACACCAGTTGGTTCTTAGGGATTTCTTGAGTGACCTTGCTTTTGGCCTGGATAGGCTTCTAGACCTCTCACACTTGTTCCTCCCTACCTTAACCTGCTGTATAGCGTTGGGTTGAGATTGTGCGTGAGTGACTTTGCTGTCTATCCCTCAATGTTGAACTCCCATTAAGAAAAAAATTCTACCTTCATAAAGAGAGGGGTCTGATCAGGAAGCTCTGATCCTGCCTGGATACAAAGAATTAGCTCTGAGATTTACACCACCCACTCCCCGACTAGTTGTGCTGCAGAGGATTCCAGAAAGATGCTGTGACCCTCACAGGAAAGTGGTAGAAATTCAGCCGAACAGGGCTGGGGTACTTGCTACCCTATGGATAGCCTTCTGGCTAAACCTCCACGTCCCTGCAGCCAGGATGTTCATGCATTACTGACACCAGGGTCCTTTGCCCGCTCGCTTAGGGAGGTCATAGGGTTTCAGTCCATGAAACTCGTCTTCGTCACCTGTGTTATTACTAGTGGAGGGACTCAGAGAAGTTGGATTCAAACAGTATCATTTTCTTATTCTTTGCTTTCCCCCATCTGCTCTTGCTAGTTGTAGAGATCTTTGGATCCTAAAGACCGGTGCTCTGCCGCAGACTAGTATATATCTTTCTGTTCTTCATCATAGTGATCTGTGTTGTGAGGGTTTGGGGGTGATTAAATAATCTGATTGGGAGGCTAGGTGATCCAGACTATCTACAGTGAGCAGACTTAATGGAACAGAAGTGAAGTGTTCACTTGATAATAACGATAACCACAGAATCATTAAACTTGATCAATTTGACCTGTTTGCTTCCCTAATGGTGTGTATATACATGTGTGTATATGTCTGATCACAGAGTGTGAATGTAAGTGGTAAACAAAAAGAAGTTAAGAAATGCTTCATCATATTAATTGACAAGCTTATATCTAGGGAGGAATACTTTAGTACTTTAACTGCCTCAGTTACAACCCAAATATTTTGGCCTGGAATTGTGTATATGTGTTTGTGTGTAGGCTGTTACACTGGAAAAACCCTTCTCATGGGTGGGCTTTATTTAAACTTCCATAATTTCTGCTTTAAAATTTGAAAGTAATGTGCTTCTGAATGCTTTATTATATTTCCAAGTCAGTATTCATGATATCCTGGAAAAGTTTCTCAAGATATATCCTAAGTTCCTGTAGGATATGATGTTATTTCCAGCTGGTTTGGATGGAATAGAAAGATCCATAGTCACAGCTGCTTTCCTAGGACTAATGATTCTGTGCTTTTGAATTCTGAGGAGATATTAAGTGAAGAAGCAAGTCAGTGTCTGATTAATAATTTTAAGCATTGGTATATGTAAGGCTGCAAATGCTCCCAAATGAAAGGAAGAAGACTTGGTCCCTCCCTACCCTTAAGAACATAAATTCCATGTCTTCCCTTCTGTTTCTCCAAAATAAGTTTTCCCGTTATTTGACTAGTTTTCTCTGTGCTAGATACTCTAAGAATGAAAAGAGAAAGAGAGAATTTAGATCAGACAACAGAGAAATAAATTTTCCTTGGGCCCTGGTCCTAGAATTTAAAATAATGCATGGGGTATGTTGATAAGGTAACGAGACTGAGCCATATTTATTACCTTGCAAATAGGGAAGATTGCTGAGAAGAAGAAGAGATGGAGGGAGAAAAGGATAAGAAGGCAGGTTGATAACTGAGCTTTTTGCATTCCTTCCCCCAGGCCACCCTATTGAGCATCTCTACTCTGAGGCATAAACATCTGTATAATCGCGCCCTAGATGTTGGAAGTTCCCATCTGTTGCCCAGAGCTCTGAGGTGCTTTCTGGCAACTTCTCAAGGGTGCGAGCACCATGTTGGGCCACTTACATCCATTATCTCATTTAGTCCTCACAGATGTTATCATTCCCCATTTCACAGATGAGGAAACAAAGGCTGAGAGGTTAAATTTGCCCCGGATCATGTAACTAGTTGATGTCTGAACCAGGTCTGATGAACCCCAAAGCCTGTAATTTGGGTATGCCTGTCTTCTTAGGACTTAGGAGGGTCAAAGCCTGTCTCCATGGGTGATAACTAGTGATGGAGAGACTGATCTCTTGGCTGAACTGTGCTGGTTCAAATGGAAAGAAAGTCTCCAGCTAATAATGCTAAACAGGCAATGCTGGTTCTTCATAAGAACCTTGAAGGTGTTCTGTCCCCTTGCTTCTAGATGACTGCTAACTTTAGAACTGGGATCATTCTTTTTTTTTAATTGAAGTAGAGTACAGTGTTTTGTTAGTGTCTGATGTACATCAAAGTGATTCATATATATACATATATATATTTCATATATATATATTCCTTTATTACATAATACAAGTGAGTGAAAGTCACTTAGTCGTGTCCAACTCTTTGCGACCCCATGGACTATACAGTCCATGGAATTCTCCAGGCCAGGATACTGGAGTGGGTAGCCTTTCCCTTCTCCAGGGGATCTTCCCAACCCAGAGATCAAACCCAGGTCTCACCATTGCCGGCAGATTCTTTACCAGCTGAGCCACAAGAGAAGCCCAAGAATATGGGAGTGGGTAGCCTATACCTTCTCCAGCAGATCTTCCTGATCCAGGAATTGAACCAAGGTCTCCTGCATTACAGGCAGATTCTTTACCAACTGAGCTATCAGGGAGTCTCCTATATAATAAAATTATATTTATTATATGTATTTATATTGTATATTACATATATTCTTTTTCAGAATATTTTCCATAGAGTTTAAGATATTCAATCTCTTCAGTATAGTTCCCTGTGATATACAGTAGGACTTCATTTGTTTGATATATAGTAATTTGTATCTGTTAATCTCAAACTGCTAATTTATACCTCTCCATCCTTTCTCCTCTGGTAATCATGTTTGTTTTCTATGTCTGTGAATCTGTTTCTGTTTTGTAAATATGTTTATTTGTGTCATTTTTTAGATTTTTGCATACAAGTGATGATATATTTGTTTTTTTCTGTCTGACTTAGTTCACTTAATGTAATTTCTAGGTCTAGCCATGTTGCTACAAATGGCGTTATTTCATTCTCTTTTATGAATGAGTCCCTGGTGGCTCAGATGGGAAAGAATCTGCCCACAGTGTGGGAGACCTGGGTTTGATCCCTGAGCCAGGATGATCCTCTGGAGAAGGGAATGGCTACCCACGCCAGTATTCTTGCCTGGATAATTCCTTGGACATAGGAACCTGACTGGCTACAGTCCATGGGGTCCCAAAGAGTCAGATATGACACAGCAACTAACACTTTGACTTTAAGTATTTCACTGTATGTGTATGTATATATGTACATCATATCTTTATCCACTCATTGTCAGTGGAAGTTGTTTCCATGGCTTGGCTATTGTAGATGTTGCTGTAATTGGGATGCACATATCATTTGAAATTATAGGTTTCTCTGGATATATGCCCAGGAGTGAGATTGCTGAATTGTATGATAACTCTGTTTTTGGTTTTTTGAGGAACCTGCATAATTTTCTTCATAGCGGCTGCACCAGTTAACATTCCCACCAACAGTGTATGAAGGGTCCCTTTTCTCCACAACTTCTCCAACATTTATTATTCGTAGACTTTTTGGTGATGGCCATTCTGATTAGTGTGAGGTGATACCTCATTGTTTTAATTTGCATTTCTCTAATAATTAGCAATATTGAGTATCTTTTCATGTGCCTATTGGCTATTTGTATGTCTTCTTTGGAGAAATGTCTATTTAGGTCTTCTGACCATTTTTTGATCTGTTTTTCATCAACGATTCAGACAAACCCACAGGCCAGGAAGCCCAGAAGAGCAAAAGCCACCTGCAATCCAACGACCCTCATGGTAAACCCTGTCCCTTGCCTTCAGCAAGGAGATCCTCTCAGGTTCAGGGTAAATTTGTCCATCCCTGTGGGCTGCGGCTGTGGGACCAAACCCTCTCATATCTGAGAGAATGAATTTGAAGACTGCTACCGTTTTACATGAGTATGAATTTTTAAATGCAGATTACATGCAATTTTTTTTTTTTTATTAACTGAAGCGGTGCTGTCCATATAGCCGAAAGTTGTTGAGTTATATGAGCCATTGTGTATATTTTGGAAATTAAGCCCTTGGTTGCATCATTTGCAAATATTTTCTCCCAGTCCATAGGTTGTCTTTTCATTTTGTTTGCAGTTTCCTTTTACTGTGAAAAAAGCGTACAAGCTTGATGAGGATCCATTTTTTAATTTATTTTTCTATTTCTGTTGCCTTGGGAGACTTAAGAAAATATTGGTGAAGTTTATGCCCCCAAATGCTTTGCCTGTGGTCTCTTGTAGAAGTTTTGTAGTATCCTGTCTTGTATGTAAGTCTTTAAGTCATAAATTACTTAACCTCTCTGAACTTAACTTTCTTATAATGGGAATTAATAATAGCTTTATTTCAGGGTTGCGTTCTCAGGTTATAAAGAAATTAAGTGCAGAAAGAACCAGCACAGTTTCTGAAACAAAGTAGGTGTTGAGCCACATTAGGTCCCCTCCCGCCACCCCACCCGCAAGAATTGGCAGAATTGGGAGGTAACACTGAGCTCTTCTTGATTTCTTAGCCACAAACATTGCTGTAAACAAAAGGAAAAATGACATATTAAGTGCTTGCTCTAAAGTCAACTGCTAGCATTTCCCCTACATTATTGGACTTAATCTTTGCAACAGTCTTGTAAAGCATATCTGTTTTGCAGGTGAGGAAATGGAGGCTTGGCAGGATGAATTGTGCAAGGTCCAGAGCCAGGGATCGCAGAACCTGGACTGAAACCTATTTATCCGAGCCAAGCAGCCCAGCTCTTTCTGCCTCTCTGCTGCCTCCCAGCAAAGAGCAGTGTGGATTCCTGGATCACGGTGCCCGCCGAGGAGTTCAGGGAACTGTGTTTCTGGCCTGGGCTAGGAAGGAAGGGTCCTCGTCTGGGTGGTCCTTTCTTCATTGGCAGCCAGCTGCCTCATTATTTCAACGGAGCCTCATTTTTTCCTAACAGCGGAACTCTTTCACACCGAAAGTTGTGAAATAGACTCTTTGTTACCACACAGTTTTATCTGAGTTTCAGCAGTGACAGCTGTTTCTCCTGGGACCCAGATCTCCTAAATCACCTACATAACAATGATTCTGGCAAACCCACAGGGCAGGGAGCCCAGAAGAGCAAAGGCCACCTGTAAACCAGTGACCCTCATGGGTAAACCCTGTCCCTTGACTTCAGCAGAGAGAGCATCTCTGGTTCAGTGTAAGTTTGTCCATGGGCTGCTACTGAGGGATGAAACCCTCTCTCATATCTGAGAGAGTGAATTTGAAGACTGATACCAGCTTACCTGACTACAAGGTTTTAAATGCAAATTACATGCAAATTTTTTATTAGCTGAAGCTGTGCTGTCCATACAGTCAAAGTATTTTGAAGGTTAGTATCTAGAGTCAGGTCCATTGTCTTACCTTTATTTCAACACCTGTGGGCTATATAGGTGGCCAGGGCAAGACACCCACCCAAAGGGGCATGAAATTACCCAGTCTGAGGCTTCATTTTTAAAAGTGGTTTAAATAAAGGTAAGCAACAGTCCCCTGGGATATCTGCCCACTTTGGAGACTTCGCCAGCAAGAGGAGATTTGAAGGAGTCTGGAGACCAAACTTGTTTGTGTTGGTTTTAGCCGCCTGTATTGTATCACCTACTGGGTTTACATTTCCCAAACCTAGGATCCTTAGACATGTTTCCTCTGCCTTCAAAGTCCCTCCAGGCGCCCCACTCCAGCCCTCTGCAGCATGGTCTTGTCCTTTCAGACTCAGCTCAAGCATCACTTTCTCCATGCTGATATTTTTCCATACCAAAGGATGCCCAGGCACTTCCCTGAGGTTCTTCAGCACTTTAGCCTTGAGCACAGTCATTTCTTGTACTTTGATTTTAAGTTGACTTCTCTGTCTCCCCAACTACTCTATAAACCCCCTCACTGTCATGTCCAGGTCCTATCCATCTTCACACTCTCAGGACTTTTCATAACTTGGCACATATAAAATGCTCAATAAGCAGCAGAATGAATGAACGTAAGACTGAAAACACCAACCTTATCCATTCAGAGTAAGAGATTTAAGTTTTGCTAGTATTGCATTCTTCCACTGTGCTATTTTACTCCTAGTTTTCTCTTTGGCCATTTTCGTGGATGTGCCATTTCTCTAGGTCTCTGGGAATATAACTAGAGTTGACCTTAGGTACGTTAGCTCCCCTTGGTTGTTAGAGGATTTGGGGGTGTTCATTCTGGTCCTATCAGGGAGGAAGATAGCTGAGAAAAGGAGGCTATAGGATGAGGCAAGTGCCCTAAGGCTTAGATGCTGAGCCCGGCTTTGGGCCTGAGGTCTTACTCCTGCTGAGCACCCCAGCAGGAAGCTTCTGGCAGTGTGTCCATGTGTTTAAGGAAGCCTTGTACTTGAGGGGTGTGTAGAACAGGCACCTCCACTACCTTATCCCTCAAGGGGATTAGGGACCTTCCTTTCTTCCGCCTGCACATCCTTGTATGGTTGTGTCAAAGCTCTTGGTAAATGAAACTTTTGTTCTTTCTCTGCTTCCCAGATTTAGTCATTAAAAAGTTGATTTCTTTCCTGTGAGTTGACACTTGGTCCTTCAGACCACCACCCAACTTCTGGAGAGGGACTAACAAGATACACTTGTCTAGCAGGAGATAAGAGTGGAGAGGGGCACTATCTCTTTAAGTCTTCCCAGGGAGCTTTCCAGGAGCCTCTCCAGCACCTTGGTCAGCCCTTGTGTGTGACTGGTGGCCAGTGAGTCCCATGGGTACGGAAGGAAACAGAATTTTCGATAATTGTGAACCTTAGTGAGGCACCTGGGGCCAGAAGCTTCCTGCTGGGGTCCTCGTTTTAGCAATCCCTGGTCATTCAGCCATCACATGATACAGGCCATACCTAGATGCTGTAAAAACCGCAAAGATGACTGTTGAGGTCTTTCCCAAGTTTTGGTGCAGACTTACCAACAAATTCAGGCTGATCTGGCAACTAGCATGGGTTCACTAACCATCTCTGTCTTCTCTCTCCATTTCAGCCCTCTTGCTTTTCCAAAAAATAAATAAATAAAAGACCCCGCCTTGAAGTTGCCTACAGTCTGTTGGGGTTCACACAGCATGTTTATCCAAACTGCGATGCCAGGAGGGTGCTGGACACTGCCAAGAGTGGGCTGGTCAATGGATAACGGTGAAGAGTCAGGGAGTGATCTAGGGTGATGAAAGAGGGCTTTAGAATATGAGTGGGCTTGAGTGATTGGCCCCTCACTAGTGGCTTAGATGGGGAAGTGCATCCCACATAGGTGGGTGCATGGACCACAGGCTTGCATTGTGCAGGGCATTTATGGAATCCCAGAATGTCTGATCTGAAAGGGATATTGGAGCTTGCCTGGTAGGCTGCTCCCTTCATAGTAGAGCAAACCAAGACCCGCACAGGACAAATTAATCTTATCATGGGTTGTGGCTTAATAATTAAATAGAAGCTTTTGTCCCTGGTAGTGGCTAATAAGTGATGGTTGGATGGCAGGCAGAGTGGGGCGTCGAGTGCACAATGGGTTCGGGTACTCTGGGTCTATTGATACCTGAGCCTTCCCTCTTCTTTCCTGCTGCTGCTCCTGCACCTCTTGAAGGGAAAAGGGAGAGATCCAGGAGGGTGGTGCTATTGATTGAACTGACTAAGGATAACTGACCCAGTAACTCCCACCCATGGGTGCTAGTGTTCATGGACCTAAATTTTAAACCACTTGTAGGTGAAACCTGGAACATGGAGGATATATCAGTGTTTATTCATCAGTTCAGTAAACATGGAGTGAACTTTCACTTTATCCCAGGCACTGTGCTGGGCACTCAAAATATACTCTATCAGTGTTTAGCACAGGATATAGGTTCAAAGGTGAATGATTATAATTCAGTGTGGCAAGTGCTGTAATGGAGGATTAGAAGGGAAAGACAAGACATTGAACTTGATCTGCAGGGAATCAGGAAACTAAAGTGAAGGTGACCCTTCAAAAAAATAAGCACCAACTGGTGTTAGCTACATGGACAGGCGATGGTGCTGAGAGTGGGCATGGGGGTGTGTAGCAGGTATAGTAAATTAACTCATTCAGCATTTCTTCTAATCTGCTCTTGATTCAGCCTTCTTGAACTGCAGAGATGAAACAGCTAGAAACAATGTCAGATTTTTTGGTAACTAAAAAAAAATCAGCTATCTTCCTCCCTGATGGGACCAGAATGAACACCCCCAAATCCTCTAACAACCAAGGGGAGCTAACGTACCTAAAGTCAACTCTAGTTATATTCCAGAGGTACTTGAGGCTCCTTCTGAGATTGGGACTAGGAACTGAGTTGAATGGATGGCATGCAAGTCTTCTATATTTCTGGCCTGGATCTAACAGAAACATGGCTCCAGAGCCAGCAGCTGCTGTGTGCCCCCCCAGATTCTGACCAGGGTGGCGTGACTCCCAGGTTCCAACCTGAGCAGCTGGGAGGGGCATGGTGCCCAGCGCAGAGGAGAAAGATGATGACTTCAGGGAGAGGCATGTTTAAGTTCAGGGTACATTTGGGTGAGGTCTAGAAGTTTGGGAATGTAAACTTTTTACACTTGATCTTAGCTTAAAAGCTGAGAAGTGACCAACATTTAAAAAAAATTATTTGGTGAATTTACACGTGAGGTCATTTACAAAGACAAGATGCAGACACATGCAGTTCTCAGAACAGGCAATAATTTCTGAGGATTTGCATGATAGTATTGAATGGCAAGGGCTTCCCAGGTGGCGCTATTGTTAAAGAACCTGCCTGCTGATGTAAGAGATACTTGGGTCTAAGATCCCCTGGAGGAGGGCATGGCAACCCACTCCAGTATTCTTGCCTGGAGAATCCCATGGACAGAGGAGCCTGGCGGGCTACAGTCCATAGGGTCATAAAGAGTTGGACACGACTGAGTGACTTAGCATGTGCCCGTGCACACACATACACTCACACATACTGAATGACAATGCTTCGGTTTCCTTAGTGGATTTTTCTACCCAATATCAATGTTATGTAAATATAGCCATGTAAAATATTTCTGTACGTACAGGTTATCATATACAATTATGAGCTGAAATGCAGAGCTCTCAACCTTTCTATTAACCAAGCCATCTTAAATTGGGTTAACTGCTCCCCACTAGTTAGTTAGAGGCCCCTCAACTGTCAAAGAGTTTGGGAACTCAAGAGCACAGCATGAAGTAGAGATGAAGATTTAGGAGTCTGGGGTGTGAGGCAGGCACTGGTGTACATGTGATGACACAGAGGATGTGTAGACTTT
Source organism: Antilocapra americana (assembly GCA_007570785.1). Classification (NCBI taxonomy): domain Eukaryota; kingdom Metazoa; phylum Chordata; class Mammalia; order Artiodactyla; family Antilocapridae; genus Antilocapra; species Antilocapra americana. The sequence continues at coordinate 817,821 of ML660771.1, forward strand.
GCAGAGAAGTCTGCCAGGAGTGGCACCCATCCCCTTCAAGAAGATGTTTTTGGAAGTCATATTTACTGAGAAGTTTCCAGAATAGTACAAGAATAGTCATGTACCCTTTACCCAGACTCATCTGTTGTTCACATTGTGTTCCACTAATTTTATCCTTTGCACCCTCTTTCTACATATTTTTTTTCCTGGACCATTTGAGAGTAAATTGTATACATCATGGCCCTTTACCAGTGATTTTTTTCTTAAGAGCAAGGATATTCTCTTAAATGACTACAATATAGTTATAATCTTCAGTAAATTTAACATCTGTACACTTCTGTAATCTATCATCTGCATTCCAATTTGTCAAAAAGCCCAGTCATTTCGTTTATAGTATCCCCCCCACCCCATCCTGTCCCTGCCATCATAGGATTCTATCTAGGATCATATACTGTATTTAGTTATCCCGTCTCTTTAATCTCCTTTAATTTGGAATAGTTCCTCACCTTTTCATTGTCTTTTATGACAGTAACATTTTAAGAGAATACAGCCCTCCCCACTTTTTAAAATAGAAGAGTCCTCATTTTGAGTTTGACATTTCTTCATGATTAGATTAAGGCTGTGAATTCCCTGCCAAAATATTGTATCAGTGATGTGACTGTCGACTGAAAGAAAAATGTACAGCGTAAGGGCTCTGAGTTTAAATTTTATTCAGGGTTTTACTGAGGCCCATAGTCTGGGAAATAGCCTCTCAGTAGCTCTGAAGCAATTTCTTTTGAGGGGTAGGGGTGAAGTCAGTATATTTTTGTTTTTTGGCTAGGGAGTATGTGCAAACAAGCATATGACTTGGTAAAAGGTTACTGCTAGTCACAAGGAAAAGCTATCAGTTAATGATTTTAGTGCTTTACCATGTATGGGAAGATGCAAGAATCCAGGTTCTTGAAGATTCTTCCTGAGATAAACATCTAACTATTTAAAGCACTGAGCACCTCATCCTGTTTTCCACCCTGAATTCCTTCCGGGGTGCATTGTTGGTCTGTGACTGCAGTGGCTGATGACTTAATCATTGCATACCTGGATGGTAAGCCACATTCTTTGTTTTATTTGCTCTTCTCAGGGTATCACTCCCAGAGGCAAATTACCATCTGCTGCTTCTCGTTGGTGATGTTAATTCTGATACTCAGACAAGGTATCTGATTTCTTTACTGTATAGTAAGTATTTTTGCTTCAGTGCTAATAATCTGAGGAGACACTTTAAATCCATGCAGATATCCTGCTTTTATCAAAATTTCCCCCCTAAATTTAACTGATGATAACCCAGTCTTTGCTATGATGATTGAAAAATCAATGATTTTTCAACTCAAGCACTATTACCACATTTACCTTTTGGTCTTTGGCATTTTCTCAGTGAGAGTCCTGCCTTCTCCATCACTTATTTAACATTTATTTATCTATTTATTACTAGACTGATGGATTCCTGTTTCTCATTGGTTTATAATTTGCTGTTTTACTTAATTTTTTGGCTCATATTTCCCCAGATTGGTAAGAATCCCTTCAAACTCCCATGTTCTTATGATACACTCCCATCATTTTTTGGAGTACTTCCTTACTTTCTGTCTTGAAAACATATTTTTGGCTCATCTTACAGTTTCTGTGCCCCAGTCTTGTAATCAACTACTTCTCTGGTGATCCCTAGGTCTTTTTTGTGGAAACTGGTATTAGAAACCAATATCTGGGAGCTATGTGAGCTCATTACTACTGGGGTGTCTTTCCTTCTAGGTCCTTACAGCAGACAGACTTTGAAAATTTAAATTATATATACATGCATGTGTAGCTATACATACACACATACACGGTTTAAACATCGCAAGTTTGCACCAATATCTCTGATTCCAATCCATCTCCACTCAGTTTTTTTCTTACTGTCCTCTAACTCATGTGTATTTCTTCTACAGCAAGAGCCCTAGGATGGAGCCCTTTAGTATTTTCTCAGTGATGTTAGTAACACTACATTATGTCATACTATGTAAGTATAACATAGGTGTAACAATATGTAGCACTGCATATTTACATTAACATCGAAAAAGTAGGCAGAGCAGAAGAGCACACAGACAGATGAGGGACAACCAGAAAAGCAGGGGAAAACCAGCAGAGGATATCCGAGAATTCAAGGGAGAAATGAGCTTTATCACGGAGAGCGTATTCAGCCCCAAGTTTAAATCACTTTACAAGATATTTAAAAGCTTTTAAAGGCTTTTCATGCATATCCTGGCTATGTAAAGCAGCAGCTGTTTTCATTTTGATGCTCCCTTCCAATATCTGTCCAGGAATACTTTCCTTTATGCAGTTGCAGCTGTAAGATTGCATTATAATTTGGTGTTTTGCTTTTTGCTTGAGGTAGTCTTGTAGTACCTGTTCATTTTCCATGTGTCCTCCCACCCTTCATTCTGACCTGTTTTAATGGCTGTGCTGATTAAAGAGGGAAGAGGCCACCTTTCTTCTAGCTTCTGTGGCTTCCAGAGCCACTCACATCTTTGCTCTTTCATCTGCTCACTCTCCCACTGCTCTGTAAAACGATGGTGACTATACTTACGTAACTTTTGCCAAGATTAAAACATATGGAGTTGCTGATATTTAGTCTGATGATGGCTGTTTCATATGATCTTAGCCTAATGCATACCAGGCTAAGATAAATAAATAAATATTTATAATGCATGTAAATATACTATATTTACATGTATGAAAAGACCTGATTTAAGAGCGACTCAGTGCTATTAATTTATCACCATTAATCATACCTTAAGAGGCATTATTATCATCATCCTTGTTACATCTGAGGAAACTGAGGCAAAGAAAGGTCAAATAACTTGCCCGTAGCTAGCAAGAGCAGGTGTAGGGTTTGGGCCCAGGAAGTCTGGCTTTGGATCCCAGGTTCTTAATCATTACACTATGATACCACAAGTGGTTTCACCAAGCTGAAAATAACCAATTCCAAGCTTATTAAGGGAGCTGGAGCCAGTCTCCTTGTTAACTGAATATGGATGCCCCGTGTTTCCCCCTTTTCAGAATTTGTTATTTAATGTATGTGTGCATTTCCCCGTAGGTGCCAGGGTCAGAGGCTAGAGAGTGGGCTTGCTCTTCACTGTCTTAAGCCAAGTGTATTGTACAGTATGCAGAAGAGATGTGCCCTCAATATTTACTGAAGGAAAAGAAGGTAGGAAGGGAGGGAGGTAGGGAGGTGGAAGCTGGGGCATCAATTGCATCAATTGGAGATTGGGAATGTAGGTGACATGAATTGTAGGATGTGTCTGTCTGACTTGTATAGAGTTGGGCTTAGAGTGGCCACAAACAGGGTAGACTTTTCTACTTCTGGCATCCAGAGTAAGACAAGCCAGAGGGATAAGTTCAAACCAGAGATTCAGTGTCAGTGGCGAACCCCTGGCCAACAAGGCTACTGCCAGAGTTCGGAGGAGGGTGGAGGCTGGGTAGGAGGAGAGAGTCCGTGAGGAGGGGCCTCTGGGCACTGTACATCATATTAACATGATATAAAGTCTGAAATAGCTAGACCTGCCTGCCTACCAGACTTCAGGTCATTGTAAGCCCAAGGTAGAAGCTTTCAATTTACTTAATGTCTTTGAACTCTCTCCCTAAGTGCTAGGTACAGTAGCAGAATGCCTGCAGATACACAGATGTCCTTAGGAAAGTGGGCTTCTGATTTCTAGTACCCTGGACCCAAGTTCTTTGAAAGAGTAAGATATTAAAGGCTGAGAACCACCCCTGGAAGAGATGAAAGCAAAATGCTCATTTTATCATTAGCTGTCTCTGGGATTTCTTTGTGATTCATTGTTTTTAATCTGTCAAAAAGGGAAGCAGTGACTTTGCAGAGCTTCTCAAAGTTATTCTGATGATTTTTGTTTGTTTATTGATCAAATTAAACAGTACATTAAAGTTCTTAGAAAAGTATAAAGTACTGTAAAATGTAATTATTATTAATGTCTGACATCACATATACTAGATAAGAGAATTCAGTGATAAATTAATTCTATGTTGGTAAACTGTTACCTAACTCCCACTTTGGCTCTCCCATCCCACTGTCTTCCTAAGAAGGAGATTCATACTTTTAAAAGGATGAGGTAGGAAAAATGTTATATATATGTATATATATATGTATATATGTATGTGTATATATATATGTATATATGTATGTATGTATTGTATATATATGTATATATGTATGTATATATATATATGTATGTATGTATGTGTATATATATGTATATATGTATGTATGTATTGTATATATATGTATATGTGTATGTATGTATTGTATATATATGTATATATGTATGTATGTATATATATATATATATGTATGTATGTATGTATTGACTTTCTACTGCTGCCGTAACAAATTACCACAAACCTGATGACTTTGAAACAACACAAAATAATCACCTGACAGCTTTGGAGGTCAGAAATCTGAAAGAGGATCTCACCTGGCTAAAACCAAGGTGTCAGCAGGGCTGTGTTCCCTTCTGGAAGCTCGATGGGAGAATCTGTTTCCTTGGTTTTTCCAGTTTCTAGAGACTGTCTATGTTCCTGTTTCCATGATCCCCTTTCTCCATCTGCAAAGCCAGCGATGTCAGATCTGAGCCTTTTCTCCATAGTCACATCATCCTTTCTCTCCCATTCTAAGGGACTCTTGTGATTACATCCCAGATAATCCAGGATAATCTCCCTATTTCAAGGTCAGTTGATTAGCAACTTTAATTCCCCTTTGTCATGTAACATGTTCTGGAGATTAAAACATGAATATCTGAGTGTTGGGGGGGGATACTATTCTTTCTAACACATTATATATTTTGTAAATATTTTATCGAAAGAATTTTGGCAAAAGCTGAAAATGAAAAATCAAAGTTCTTCCTAACTTGTTGGCAATAAGGGCTTCCAATGTTACTGGATAATTCCTAGCGATATTCTTTTTCGTGGGAAACCAGCAGCACCTAGTGTCTCTCCAAATAAATTTCAACAGAAAATATAGTGTCCTGTAATTAAAAAGGTGCAGCTCAGACTAATGGTAGAAAAAGGAAATTCTCAGTACTCATAGACGTAGAAGGCTGATTCTGTCTTCTCTGTGTTCTTTAGACTGAGCCCCTACACCCATGCATCCAGAAGTATTTAAATTAATTCTGTGGGGCCTGGCACCATGCTGGATTCTGTGATAGATGCAGAAAGATAAGACCGTCATCCCCAAATTGCACCCAGTCTTATTGGGCAGATCACACACCTTGTCAGTTAAAATGTATGTACCCATTTACAAAACACTGAAGACTTGATGGCCAAGTATACCATTAATAACTAGGCCCAGTTGTATGCACATTAAAACACTTAAGAACACTGGCTTAAATAACAGGTTTATTTCTTGCTGTTGTGAAAGAATTGATACAGCCACGGTTTGGCAGTTCATCAAAAAGTTAAACATAGAGTTACTATATGACCCAGTTGATCCTACTCCTAGATATATATCCAAGAGAATTAAAAACATATTTTTGTAGAAAAATTTGTACACTGATGTTCATAATAGCATTATTCAGAATAGCCAGAAAGTGGAAACAACCCAAATGTCCATCAACTAATAAATGGATTAAAAAAATGTGGTATATCCATACAATGGAATATTTCTTAACCTTAAAAGGGAATGAAGTACTGATAACATGCTACAATATGGTAGAAACTGAAAAACAGTATGTTAAGTAAAGAAGTCAGATACAAAAGGCCACATACTATATGATTCTATTTATATGAAATGTCCGGAAGAGGCAAATGCATAGAGACAGAAGGCAGATTAGTGGTTGCCTGGGTCTGGGGAGTGGGGAGGGAAGGATGGAGGGTGACTGCTAATGAGTACTGGGTTTATTTGGGGGGTGATACAAAATGTCCCCTTGGGCGGGGAACTGAGATCCTGCAAGCTGAGAGTTACGGCCTAAATAAATAAGAAAAATTAAAGAATAAAGTATGAACCTTAGTTAATAATAAATCAATATTGGTTCATTAATTGTGACAGATGTGCCGTACCAATGTAAGATGTTTTCCTCAATAGAGAGAAAACTAGGTTTAGAGTATATAGGTATATATACTATATATATATAAATAGTATATATAGTATAGAGTATATAGACACTCTACATTGTCTTTGAAATTTTTCTGTAAATCTAAAATGATTCTGAAGTTAAAGCTTTATTAAATCCTCCAAAAACATACTGATCCCACCCCCATGAGAGCACTCAGCTCTGACTTGGTCGGACTGTTTTAAAAGAAGAATGTCATCCAATATGCCCCCCTTTGAAGAGTGGTTATCAGATAGCTCCTGTATCATCAGTGCAGCCTGGAAGAGTTCCATTTACCTGTGTATAAAGGATAGAGTTTGAAAGTCCTGGCAGAGTGGATAGGAAGATGCGAGCGTTGGAGCAGAAGTACACATTCTTGTCTTAGGCTGAGTGAGGCCTTCCAGGACAACGAGCGACAAGGAGAGAGCCTGTGGTAGCCCTGGGCCAGGTCCCAGTGGCCGTTGGGAAAGACCAACCCAAGAAGTCATTATCTCAGGGAGTCGAGGGAAGTTTTGCATCCAGGGCAGAGCTGAAGGTCAGGAGTTGAAAGTGTAGCCAGCCTTTGTATCTGAGAATGAGCAGGGGCTGAGAGTAGACCAGTCATGCAACAGGGTCAATCAGGAGTGAATTCAGGAGTCCTGGGTTCCTGGGTCTCTGCTCTCATGCACAACAGGCCAGCACACTTCTCATGACAGTTGAGGCAGACAGTCTGGCCAGACAAGAAGCCTCTGGAACAACTCCACCCCACCATGGGGCACTGCTGAGGAAAAAGGATGAGAAGAGGTGGAGGGAGGGGAGAGAAATGACTCAGCAGACTGTCAGGCTCTTCAAGCTGGGGTAAGTTTCCCTAGGGAGGTGCTCGCATATTCGGTGAAACGGACTGAATAGTGTCCCTCAGGTTCAGGTCCGCCTGGACCCTCAGAATGTGGCTTTGTTTAGAAACAGTGTCTCTGCCATTGTGCTTGGTTAGGAGGAGGTCATCCTGGATTGAGTGGGCCTTAGCCCAGTGACGGTTGTCCTGGTGAGGAGAGGAGAGGGCGCATGGATACAGACAGGAAAGAGGCCATGTGAGTTGGAGGCAGAGGTTGGAGTGGTGTGGCCACAAGGCCAAGGTACACTGGGGGTTGCCAGGAGCCACCAGAAGGTGGAGGAGGCAAGGAAGGCTAGTGCCCTACAGCTCTCAGAGGGACCGTGACCCCGCCGACACCTTGATTTTGGACCTGTAGCCTCCAGAGCTAAGGAAGAATAAATTTCTGTTGTTTTAAACCTCCTGGGTTATGCTTTGTGATGGCAGCTTGGGGGAAATAAATGCATTTGGTGAGTACAGGCAGGCGGGTGTATAGTGCTGGGCTGTTACACAGTCCCCAGCTGCATATGTGCCTGAGAGGGACTGTGCTATGGGATCCCCTGTCCCTGGGAGACCCAGAGCTGGATGTTCCCATTTGTGAGTCTTGACGTGGTCCAAAAATTAATTATAGTTAGCATAGGTGATAAAATATTTCCCCCTTGCCTTCTATTCTTACAGTGAAGGCTCCCACCAAGGTGGGATTTCTTTGTGAAATCCTTGTCCCATGATCTGAAGGAAATAAATGTGTAGAATCCTCCTCCAAAGTAGACTGTGTGGTTCCTTGAGATGTGTCCCCCTTCTCTTCTCTGGGTGTTTTCTTGCCTGAGCCTCCAAGCAGAAGAGCCTCGCTTTTTGCAGACTCATGATCTGCTTGACTATTATGGCCCCTGACACTGTGAAACCTGTGTGTGTTATCAGATATCAGTACTGTATCCAAACTGCGCAGACAGATGAATAAACACTGCTATATCCTCCATGTTCCAGGCTTCACCTACAAGTGGTTTAAAATTTAGGTCCATGAACACTAGCACCCATGGGTGGGAGTCACTGGGTCAGTTATCCTTAGTCAGTTGAATCAACAGCACCACCCTCCTGGATCTCTCCCTTTTCCCTTCAAGAGGCGCAGGAGCAGCAGATGTAAGCTGTTTGGATACAGTACTGTATCTGCTTGTTCAGATATCAGGAGCTATCTGATAACAGGTAATCAGATAACAGGTTCAGGGCCCCGTCCCTTCCTGAAACCTCTCTCCTTGGGGCCAACACTTCTTTCTTCTGTGATTTCCTCTCTTCTGACCTCTGACTCTTCTGACCATTCTTCCACCACCCATTACAAAATGTTGCTGTGCACCCGGATATTTGATCTTCTCTTATCACTCTGAAACTCTTTTGGGTATTTATCCAATTTCCTTACTGTAATTGCCACCATGCGTGACTCCCAAATCTGTGTTCTTGTTGGAAATGTTTCCTTGAGCTCCAACTGCATGTGGTCAATATAGGGTTTTCATTGGAGGTACAGTCACCGGAGCTCAGGGTGTTCTAAGCCCTGTACCGATTTACCTCTTCTCTCAGCTAGAATCACAGACCTTCCTCTTTCAAAATGAAGGATTCATGCAGAAGCTTTATTTATTTATTACGTGTTTTTGGCCATGCTGCGAGACTTATGAGACCTTAGTTCTGTGACCAGGGATGGAACCAGGGCCCAGCAGTGAAAGCACTGACTTCAAACTGCTGGATGGCCAGGGAATTCCCACATACAGAGTTTCTAATTAAGATTTTAAAAAGATGGATATCGAGCAGTTTGGGAGGAAGTAAAACACACACAGAATTATGGTTAGTGGCAGTGTAGTAATTACCCAATCAATAGACTGTCAAAGCTTGTCTATACAAACTTTTCATATATTACCAGGGAATTTTATTTAAGAAAGTTACAGGTGAAATTATAATGCATTTTACAGCTCCTTCCAGTTCCTTTAGTCTCTCTCCTTTCTGGTTCTCAGCCCTCAACTTAGGTGCCATTTTTCTTTGTCTTCAGACCAGGCTGAGATTTTCAAAGTCTCCTAAGTGGATGGAAAAGTAGTCAGTTCCTATTTCCATCCTCCTGGTGCAGCTAGGTTCCACCTTTCCTCTCTGTGATGACACCCTCCCAGCCTTGCTCTTCATCTGCTCCTGCGGACTGATGGGCCTACAGCCTCCTGTGTGAGCAGAGTCATGTGCCTGGAAGCCCTGACACTTCTCCCTCTACCCTCTGACGGCTCGCATGAACTGCCTTGTGTCAGAGACCAGGCTAGCAATCACTTCCACAAATTTTTCTTTTAATTAAAAAATTTAGAGGGTGGATTTCCTGCCGGTTCAGCGGTAAAGAATATGCCTGCCACTGCAGGAAACACAAGTTTGATCCCTGATCCAGGAAGATCCCACATGCCATGGAACAACTAAGTCCGCACGCCACAACTATCGAGCCTGGGAGCCGCAACTACTGAAGCCGGTGTGCCCTAGAGCCCGTGCTCCACAACAAGAGAAGCCACCACAATGAGAAGCCTGTGCGCTGCAACTAGAGAGTAGCCCCACTTATCACAACTGGAGAAAAGCCTGAGCAGCAACGAAGATCCAGCACACTCAAAAACTAAATAAATAAAATTTTAAAAATTAAAAAACTAACATGTGGGATCTTAGCGCCTTGTGTGCTTGTGTTTGTGTGTCTGTGTGTGGTGTGTGCTTAGCTGCTCAACTGTGTCCGACTGTTTGCTACCCCACGGACTGTAGTCCACCAGGTTCCTCTGTCCATGGGATTCTCCAGGCAAGAATACTGGAGGAGGTTGCCATGCCCTCCTCCAGACCAGGGACCAAACCTGTGTCCTGTGCAGTAAAGCACACTCTTAACCACTGGACAGCTGGAGAATTCCCTCAAAATTGTAAGAATTCACTCCAAAAGTCTACAATGGTCCAAGGGCCTGTTCTTGTCAAAGCCTAAAATCTTTTTGGATCCAGAATGAGGAGTTGAGAGGTGGAGTGAGACTCTACTTAATGAGATTTTTGTCCAAAGTGGTATCAAATTATCTAGTTTCAGCACTCCATGGCTTACAGTGTTAAAGTCCTGACACCAGAGACTCAGGGGAAGGGACTGATGGAGACGCTTGGATGGATGGATAATCCCGGCTATTTCCCCTGGTACATCAATGCACAGTTGGTTTCTGAGACATCTGGTAATGATGAGAAGTGTGCCCCTAAGCAGCTCTGGGCTCAGCTCTGGCACTCATGTCTTAATTAGGTGGGTTTTGACTCATCATTATTTAGTAACACATTTTTCCTTAACACAGTGCTTTAGTTGTTTTATGCAATTAGAAGGAGGAAGCTCCCCAAAGTCATCACATTACAGAAGAGATGTGACAGAAAAGATCATTAACTCTATCTTACTGTACAAATCCCAGCAGTAATTAGGGACTTAAGTAAATAGCACAGCTTAAATTATTTAGCTAACAATCCCTAATAACAACACCAGCACTTGATTCTACAGAAAAGCAGAAGTGATTAGTCTGCTATGTAACCTCATCATCAGAAAAATGTATTTCCCTTTTGTAACATTTGTTATGACATCCTTGTAAAAGAGCAAATTAAAGACAAGAGTTCTGACACATCAAATTGTACTGCAGCATGAGAGTCAAAATAAGTGTTTCCTCCATTAGAAGGCTGGCATCCATGCTGCACTGGGGAATTTTTTTCTCTTGGGTGGCAGGCAATGTGGATGAAGTTGAATGGAACCTAATTTTCAGCAAGTTCTTATCTTTTTCACCATCTATTCTAGGAATGATGCTGCAGAACTTAATTCTTTCAGGATGAGTGGTTCTAGAAAGATGATTGAGGTTCGTGTGGGAGATTAGGGGGGATTTTAAAACTTTTCTTTGGCAAACGAACATTTATCAGTCTTCTTGGGTGTGTGAGGATGTGGGCCAGGTGCTAGATACAAAACTGGTGAGGTGGTGCTTTCTGGCTTCTAAGAATTTCTTTCTAACACTGAGCCATCAGTCAACAATGTTTCCAGTTCTCCTCAGCACTCGGTCATCTGCTAGAAGACATGTGTCACGTCCCCTTTGATTTATAGGAAGTCTTGCATGATTCCTTCACTTCCCTATACCCCTCCCAACAAGTAAGCAGGAATTTTCTCTTTAACTACATCAAATCCAGCCCTCCTTGACCATTATAGAAAGTTAGACTTCCTACTACACCTGGTAGTGGACAATCAGTGAGATGCAGCTGCAAAGGCACTGTGGTTGGCACATAGCAGCCCTTGGTAAAGGGTATCTTTCTTCCCCCCAGTCTCTTTAAAAGTCTCATGAAAAAGATGTGAATTCTTATTTCTTCAAGGAAAGCTGTCTGGCTTCATGTGTGTTTTTACGACAGCAATGTCTAAAAGTGTTTACACAAGAGGTATCTTCATTTGGGGGTTTGGTAACGGCAGGTATAATTTTACAGTTACGATGGGTGATAGAATTGGCTAATTGTCTCTCAGGATTTGTTATCCTCTTCTCCCTTAGTAATGTCTGAGTGGGCACGTTGTGTATCAAGTTAGAAGACGTTTGCCAGCTCCCTTTGCCATTTGCAACTCCCTTGCAATTTGCAGCTATTAAAAACCATGTAACTACTGGACAGTGAGATGTTAAAAGGAAGTGTTGTGGGATTTCTGTGAAGGCTCCTTTTAATGGAGGGATTGCCCTGTCATTTCCTTTGTTCCATGCTGTTGGATGTAGACGCAGTGGCTGGAGTTCTAGCACCCCCTCGGCCCGTGAGGGCAAGCGTCCCACACTAAGGGGGACAGTGGAAAGTGAGGCAGAAAGCACTTGAGTCTTTGGTCACTTAAGGGAGTGCCATACAGGTCATGAACTGCCTATTTCTGGGTTTCTTTTAGATGAAAGAAAAAATAAATTTCTAATGTGCTCAAGCTACTGCTGCTTTTTTGTTTTTTAAAAGGAAACTCCTTTTTACATTTTTATTTATTTATTTAATTTATTTTTGGTTGTGCTGGGTCTTCACTGCTGCATGTGAGCTTCACTGTGGCCAGTGGGGGCTACTCTTCATTGTGGTGCATGGGCTTCTCATTTTGGTGGCTTCTCTTGTTGTGGAGCATGGCTCCAGGTGCCCAGGTTTCAGTAACTGTAGCACCTGGGCTCAGTAGATGTGACACGTGGGTTTAGTTGCCCCGAGGTGTGTGGCATCTTCCCAGACCAGGGATCAAACCCGTGTCTCCTCAGCAGGCAGATTCTTATCCACTGCGCCACCAGGGAAATCCAGGCCACTGCATTTTAAATTTGAATTTTATTTATTTTTAATTCTGGTAAAAAATAATACAAAGGTTACCATCTTAACCATCTTATAAGTGTACAGTTCTGTAGCATTAGCTATCTTTACACGAACTATTGTTTTACAATTTTTGTTTAGACAAAGTCAAGCCTAATCCTAACAGAGCACAATAGAAATTCTTTTAACTGACCTCCAATGAAGTAACCTGTTAAATTAAGGATACTCTTTACTTAGTAAAGTGTACTAGTTTTTGCCCATCACGCAATGCTCTCGGTTACTAAATAATTCTCTATAACAGTGTTTCTCTCAACACTTGCATATGGCTTGCATTTCTGGACTCTGGTTCCAGTAGAGGTGGCCTGAGAATTTTTCCTTTATGACCATTTCCCAGGGGATGCTGCTGCTGCTGGTCTGGGGACACTGTGAGAATCACTGGTATAAGGACACCACAGTCTCCTGTCCCTGTCAGTGGAGCAGAGTGTTACCAGGAATCAGTTGTGTTTGCCATCAGACCTGTTTATTATGCATGCAATTGTCTTTAGGATTGTAATGATGCAAACCTGTATATAGATAATGTACTTGTGACTGTGATTTGAATCAATGTCATATAAACTTATGAAAACATAGTCAGAAAAATAACTCTTATTATGGAACTAAAGTGAGTACTTTGGAGTTACTTGATATACATACTCACTGAAAGAGTGCTGCCAAGTCAGGCTTGGTGGGGCCACTCTTAAAGAAAGAAAAGAATCATAAAAATTGAGACATGGTGCATTCAAATTGCTTTGAAATTGACTTTAAATTATTGTTTTACTTTAAATAAATCAAGCCTACAAATGGTAAATGATGGCTACAGTATATCAAAAAAGATAAAGTAGGACTTCAACCAGTGAACTCAATCTTTTTTTTCCCAATTAATTAATTAATTTTGATTGAAGGATAATTACTTTACAATATTGTGATTTTTTTTGCCACACATCAACATGAATTGGCCACAGGTATATGTGTATATCCTACATCCTGAACCCCCCTCCTACCTCCCTCCCTACGCTATCCCTCTGGGTTGTCCCAGAGTGAACTGAATCTTAAACAAACAAACAAAAAAACCCCTGGAACATTGGCAAACGAATGCATGCTTAAACATTTTAAATTAAAATAGCATTCTAAACTAAAATAAACCATTTAAATGAAAACAAGCTATTTAAAGTATGTTCCCCGTTGCCTTGCTTTTTCAGTCAACTGATGGTCTTAGCCTGGGTCACCCAAAATTTATAGCCTGTGAAAATGGCTTATGTACTATTACTTTAACCGGAATGCAGCCCAAGCAAGAGGAAAAAAAAGGAAAGTGAGTCCAGGGAGGAGACACTAATGTGAAAATGCCCAGCGGAACCAGCCTGCACTTGGAATCCAGTGGAACTGATTTCTTATAGGTTAATTTTCCGAGAAACTGCTCTTCAGGACAGTGTGTCTGGATTAAGGAGGGAGAAGAATTGACTTGTCTCCCATCTCCCATTGGTCAATGGTTTGCTGTGAGGGGTGTTAATTTCCTTACACTCCCGTCTGGTCATGAGTAGGCACCAGGGCAGGCTTCCTGGGCATGTGACCAATGAAGTCATAGCTGATCTCAGACTAGGGCCCACTCTTGGGATTTAATGCTCTGTAGGCACTGCCTGGAAAGTCTTACTAATTTTATTTCTGAACTTGTGTTTTCTAAGTGAAGTTTGAGGGACGACACAGCCTGCGCTGAGGGGCTTGGTGCCTCTGCTCACAGTGGTCTCTTCTTTTCCCTGCCTCCCTGAGGTGGGGTCTCAGCCCCTGACTTTGTGCCGCTTGGTCATGGGTGGTGCCCTGGACACTTGGGAGGGTCTGCACTCAGCTGGTGAATATCTCTCTGCTCGAGGGAATGCTGCATGAAATAGCAGGTAAAATATATCATGACACATCAAGAGAGAGACTTTGGAAGGATGAAAAAAGCTTCTTTCCTGCCTTTTGAACAAGTGACTTCACATTTTCATTTTGTACTGCATATTCTGCAGCGGACCCTGCGGGGCACTGAGTGGGTCTGTGTATACTGTACCTTGGTGTTGGTAAGGATGCTCCAGGGTAAGGATGGGAGTGTGCAGCTTGGTGTGGAGCACCAGCTCCTGTATGCCTCTGGGGGTCAGAGGCCACATGGAGGAGGTCACTACCATTGCAGCTGTATCTGGAACAACTGGCCAAAGGCCCTGTGGATGGGTGAGACCAAGAAGGTCTGGACAGGGGCATGAGAAGTGCTGATACAGCTTGCCTCCTCTGTCTCTCAGATTGTCTTCACCCTCCCACTGCATCTGTGGGCTACACTGTGATATGTGGCCTTCGTTTTTGTGATGTGAAGATGTTTTTATGTCTTCCCTGAGAAAGGAGGTACACATTCAATAATTCATGAGATGTTGGCCTGCCATAAGTTCTGAAAAGATTTAAGGTAAGAGAGTTAGCAGAATGGTCTACAGTCCTGATGCTGCAACCTGCAACCTGTCCCATTCTTGTAATAGATATCCATCAACTTTTCCCTCCACCACTCCTTCTACATCCCTCTCTTCCTTGTCCAACACTCCACTGGCTTGAGTTCCTTTGCTGGTTGACTGACCTAGACCCCCATCTTTGAGGGATCTGAATCCTTAGTTGCCTTAATTTGATCAGTCACTGGTAACTCAGTTGTCCATCCATTGTTATCACTGGGCAAGGAAGCACCAAGAGATATTCCAGTAAGTCCCTTGCCTTGAGTTTTAGACATACTCTGTCCTGATCCATTGTATAGTATCCATCCTAGCTTCTCATGGTAATTAGAGATAAACTCATGTATTTGCTTGTTGGTCTACTGGATTGAGGAGATGAAAGTGACCAAGTAAGAGTCAAGGCTTCAAGGTTAGTGGAAGCCTTACTGTGTTTCCTAGCAGAAGTATCCTTACCCAGGACAAGGAGTCCTAATGGAGCAGAGCCTAAGGCTAAAGGAATGGGAAGCACGAATTCTTTAGTAATAATGCCGTGTCAGTAGCTCATAGTGACAGTCTCTGCTGTTGGCACTTTGGGCACTCAGCAGTGGTAGTAGCTACCTAAACCTTAGTGAGTGGTAATTCTTGCTATTTAGCCCATCCATAGCAGGTAGCATGGATGGAGGTTGTGGATATGGCATGGATCTACTGCACAAGCACAGTGGTGGCCAAGAAGGAAAGGCTGACTCATGTCCATAAGACAAGTCATCCCGTCCATCTGGTTGGTGAGAGCCTTAGCTGGAAGGAACACCTGCTGAGGGTGTTAGCATGAGTCTCAAAGACCTAAACACTTAGATCCATCCACATACTCCTTCCCCAGACCACTTCTTTCTTTCTTACTGAAGTATAATTGATTTACAATGTTGTGTTAGTTTCTGGTGTACAGCAAAGTGATTCAGATATATATATATATATATATATATATATATATATATATATATATTTCCAGATTCTTTTCCATTACAGGTTATTATAAGACATTGAGTATAGTTCCCTGTACTATACACTAGGATCTCGTTGTTTATCCAGACATCCTTATTTCTTATATTCCAATCTTGCTCCTTTCAGGGCTTGACCATTAATCCATTTTTGGCCACTGTTTAGGAATTTATGTTTATCTGTATTACAGGCCCCTCCATATGGAGTGGATGACCAAGTATACTGCTCAGAGCTCTGCCTACAGGGAGAATCTGCTTTCATCCCAGCCCTTTAGACCCACTCCTGAGTAATGCAGCTGTAGCATTTTGTTTTTATACCAATATACTGTTATTGGCCCATCTATGAACTACACCTGAGTCCTTTCCTCATCTGTTAATTGGTATCAAGGAATCCTCTATGAGGTTGTGAGTCAAGGAAGAGGCATTAATGCACTAGATGGAGGTGCAGGGGAATCTGGACTGCCTGTTTAGGTAGTTTGTTTATACTTTCTGGACTTGCTTTGGCCCCAAACTGAATACACATTTTCCATCATATAGTGGATTGCTGTATTTCTCTGACCTCATGATTCAGTGACTAATCCCATCCAGCTTCGTGGGCAGTTCTCATAGTCACTTGTATAGTCAGTTGATGTCCCCAGATCAGTCAAGTTCTATGAAGTCTCAGTGGTACCAGGAGCTATTTTTCAAATGGAGAATAGTCCTTGCCACGGAAGATCTGGCCTTGCTCCACAACCCTCGTGTTTTGTGCTAACTCTCCCCCAAGGCTTTCTGGAGAATGCACAATGTTCTCATCCACTGCAGATACTTCTAGCACTGCCTGCAGGGGCTGCTGAGTGGTAAGGTGGCAGAGCAGATGCACCTCTGCTTGGACTTGTGCTTTCAGAACCCAATCCCAGGTAGAAGGGTGAGGGAAGAGGGTAAGGCAGGAGAGGAGAGAATGTGAATGTGCAGCAGTCAACAGGCCACCACTTGGGTTTGAAAACGACTGATTTCTCACAAGGAAAATGTTGTTTTCTATTTATTTAATTTGTTGTTACATCTATATGAGATGATGGATTAGTTCACTACACCTATTGTGATAATCATTTCATGATGTATGAAAATCAAACCATTATGCTGTACTCCTTAAACTTACACCATGCTGTTATGTCAATTACATCTTGATGAAACTGGAAAGGGAAGAAAAAAAGGATGATTGATTTCTCAATCTTGTGAGATCATTTTCTGGCTGGCTTTGACTTTGTTTTCAGAGCAGTCCATATGGAGATAGAAGGGAAAAGAATTTATCTGTCAGCCACTCTCTTGCCTTAGTCAAAGATTCACCCCATGGGGCATTAATTGCCTCATATATGTGGGAGCTGAGGAGGTCTGCCTCAAAAGATAGGTCCTCAGGCGAAACCTGGAGGTTGGATGTGTGAGGTGTGGGGTGTGGGCACAAAAGAAGATGCTCTTGGATTGTGGCAGCTGAGTTACTTCCTTGTATAAAACTCCCTGATATGCTCTGTCCTCTGGCGTGGCCAGCTGTTTGTGACCCCATGGACTGTGGCACACCAGACTTCCCTGTCCATCACCAACTCCTGGAGCTTACTCAAACTCATGTCCATTGAGTTGGTGATGCCATCCAACCATCTCTTCCTCTGTCATCCCCTTTTCCTCCTGCCCCCAATCTTTCCCAGCATCAGGGTATTCTCCAATGAGTCAGTTCTTTGAATCAGGTGGCCAAAGTATTGGACCTTCAGCTTCAGCATCAGTCCTTCCAATGAGTATTCAGGACTGATTTCCTTTACGATGGACTGGTTGGATCTCCTTGCAATCCAAGGAACTCTCAAGAGTCTTCTCCAACACCACAGTTCAAAAGCACCAATTCTTCGGCCCTCAGCTTTCTTTATGGTCCAACTCTCACATTCATATCCATACATGACTACTGGAAAAACCATAGCTTTGACTAGATGGACCATTGTTGGCAAAGTAATGTCTCTGCTTTTTAATATGCTGTCTAGGTTGGTCATAGGTTTTCTTCCAAGGAGCAAGTGTCTTTTAATTTCACGGCTGCAGTCACCATCAGGAGTGACTTTGCAGCCCATGAAAATAAAGTCTGTCACTGCTTCCAATGTTTCCCCATCCATTTGCCTTGAAGTGATGGGACCAGATTTCATAATCTTTGTTTTCTGAATGTTGAATTTTAAGCCAGCTTTTTCACTCTCCTCTTTCACTTTCATCAAGAGGCTCTCAATTCCTTTTTGCTTTCTGCCATAAGTGTGGTGTCATCTGCATATCTGAAGTTATTGATATTTCTCCTGGTAATCTTGATTCCAACTTGTGCTTCATCCAGTCCAGCATTTCCCTTGATGTACTCTGCATATAAGTTAGATAAGCAGGGTAACAGTATACAGCCTTGAGGTACTCCTTTCCTAATTTGGAACCAGTCTGTTGTTCCATGTCCAGTTCTAACTGTTGCTTCTTGACCTGCATACAGATTTCTCAGGAGGCAGGTAAGGTGGTCTGTTATTCCCATCTCTTTAAGAATTTTCCACAGTTTATTGTGATCCACACAGTCAAAGGCTTTGGCATAGTCAATGAAGTACAAGTAGATGTTTTTCTGGAGTTCTCTTGCTTTTTTAATGATCCAACGGATGTTGGTAATTTGATCACTGGTTCCTGTGCCTTTTCTAAAACCAGCTTGAGCATCTGGAAGTTCACGGTTCACATATTGCTGAACCTGGCTTGGAGAATTTTGAGCATTACTTTACTAGCATGTGAGATGAGTGCAATTGTGCAGTAGTTTGAGCATTCTTTGGCATTTTCTTTCTTTGGGATTGGAATGAAAACTGATGTTTTCCAGTCCTCTGGTCACTGCTGAGTTTTCCAAATTTGCTAACACATTGAGTGCAGCACTTTCACAGCATCATCTTTCAGGATTTGAAATAGCTCAACTGGAATTCCATCACCTCCACTAGCTTTGTTCATAGTGATGCTTCCTAAGGCTCACTTGACTTCACATTCTGGCTCTAGGTGAGTGATCACACCATCGTGGTTATCTGGGTCATGAAGATCTTTTTTGTATAGTTCTTCTGTACAGTTCTTCTTGTCACCTCTTCTTAATATCTTCTGCTTCTGTCAGGTCCATACATTTCTGTCCTTTATTGAGCCCATCTTTGCATGAAATATTCCCTAGGTATCTCTAATTTTTTTGATGAGATCTCTAGTCTTTCCCATTCTATTGTTTTCCTCTGTTTCTTTGCACTGATTACTGAGGAAGGCTTTTTTTTTTATCTCTCCTTGCTATTCTTTGGAATTCTGCATTCAAATGGGTATATCTTTCCTTTTCTCCTTTGCTTTTTGCTTCTCTTTTCACAGCTGTTTGTAAGGCCTCCTTGGACAGCCATTTTGCTTTTCTACATTTCTTTTTCTTGGGGATGGTCTTGATCCCGTCTCCTGTACAATGTCACGAATCTCTGTCCATAGTTCATCAGGCACTCTATCAGGTCTAGTCCCTTAATTCTGTTTCTCACTTCCACTGTATAATTACAAGGGATTTGATTTAGGTCATACCTGAATGCTTTAGTGGTTTTCCCCACTTTCTTCAATTTAAGTCTGAGTTTGGCAATAAGGAGTTCATGATCTGAGCCTCAGTCAGCTCCTGATCTAGTTTTTGCTGACTATGTAGGGCTTCTCCATCTTTGGCTGAAAAGAATATAATCAATCTGATTTCGGTGTTGGTCATCTGGTGATGTCCATGTGTAGAGTCTTCTCTTGTGTTGTTGGAAGAGGGTGTTTGCTATGACCAGTGCGTTCTCTTAGCAAAACTCTTATTAGCATTTGCCCTGCTTCATTCTGTACTCCAAGGCCAAATTTGCCTGTTATTCCAGGTGTCTTTTGACTTCCTACTTTTGCATTCCAGTCCCCAGTAATGAAAAGGACATCTTTTATGGGTGTTAGTTCTAAAAGGTCTTGTAGGTCTTCATAGAACCGTTCAATTTCAGCTTCTTCAGTGTTACTGGTGGGGGCATAGACTTGGATTACCATTATATTGAATTCTTACTATTGTCTAAAGCCTCTTGATGGAAGTGAAAGAGGAGAGTGAAAAAGTTGGCTTAAAACTCAACATTCGGGAAACTAATATCATGACATCCGGTCCCATCACTTCATGGCAAATAGATGGGGAAACAGTGGAAACAATGGCTGACTATTTTTGGGGGCTCCAAAATCACTGCAGATGGTGATTACAGCCATGAAATTAAAAGATGCTTGCTCCTTGGAAGAAAAGCTATGACCAACCTAGACAGCATATTAAAAAGCAGAGACATTACTTTGTCAACAAAAGTCTGTCTAATAAAAGCTTTGATTTTTCCAGCAGTCATGTATGGACGAGAGAGTTGGAGTATAAAGAAAACCAAGTGCCGAAGAATTGATGCTTTTGAACTGTGGTGTTGGAGAAGACTCTTGAGAGTCCCTTGGACTGCAAGGAGATCTGACTAGTCCATCCTAAAGGAGATCAGTCCTGAGTGTTCATTGGAAGGACTGATACTGAAGGTGAAGGTCCAGTACTTTGGCCACCTGATGCGAAGAGCTGACTCATTTGAAAAGACCCCTGATGCTGGGAAAGATTGAAGGTGAGGGGAGAAGGGGACGACAGAGGATGAGATGGTTGGATGGCATCACCGACTCAATGGACATGAGTTTGAGTAAACTCTGGGAGTTGGTGATGGAGAGGGAGGCCTGGCGTGCTGCAGTCTATGGGGTCACAAAGAGTCAGACACAGCTAAGCGACTGACCTGAACTGAAATACTGTTCTTGTGAGTCCTGATGGAATCACCACAGGTCCCTGGATCCTGGCAGTGGTGGTAACGAGAAGTGCTGATCTTCCTTTCTTGTTTTGCTTGGAATATTTTTTGAATTCTCATCAGACAAACATTACCCATTAAGGGAAGTTACTGTGCTTTCATTCTGGGCTCCAGTGAGACCTACATAAAAAGTCACAGGAAACATTTCCACTCCAACTAAGTAACATTCTATTGAAATTCACTAGAAATTAACTACTGTGGCTATGTTTTCTCTCAGTGACACTGTTTTCTCATAAGGTGCCAGTAGACATGCCTGTCTTTCCCTTTCTTTTACAGGTGTAGGTTTGCAGAGTTTCAGAAAGTTTATCCAGGTCTCAAAAAACCTGAACCATTTTTCTTTGTACAATGTTATAGGTAAAATTTAGAACCATCAGGAAAAAACTTCAACTAATTTGGAAGATTTGGGGGGGAAGTTGATTGTTTACCTCCACTGAAAGCAATTTGAGTCTGTAATCTCTTTCCTGTAAAACTTCTTTCCTTGTCTTCCTGCCTTCAGAGGTCGGAGGTAGGTAACATTTCCACTTTGCAGAGCTTTCTATACACATTTGTTCTTTCTAGATCCTTCTCAGGATGACAATGAGGATTTAGTTGTGGGTGGTGCACACCTATGTGCAATCTGAATGAACAGTCCAGTGCACTTCTAGCCGAGAATGTTACCAGGATCAGTGCTTTATGGTTGGAGCCCTTTGGTCAGCGTGCCTTTTCTAAACATTACATGGGGGTGTGACTAGAGCTGCATGATGCTCTTTTGTTTCCAGGGAGGGTTTGGGAAACAGTAGGACTTTGAGTTCACCCCTCCCAAAGTGAAAGACTGAACTGAAACTACCGGCTGGAATCGCCCTGGTTCCTCCCTCGAGTAAATCACTTTCACATTTGTTGCAGCTGGCTCTGCTCGCTCCCTGAAGGGGCAGTTGCACAACTTACTGCACACGTCCAGTAGCCCTACCTTTGTGCTTCCGATCTCTCTTCAGTAAAATGCTCTCAGCGCACAAAAGCAGTGGCTGAAGCTTCGGGCAGAGAGGGAGGAGGGAGCCAGCTGGCTGCAGAGCGGCGGCAACATCTTCAGTGGATACCGACGCTGCTAACCCTGCCTAGGAAACTAATGGAGCATCCCTAAGAAACCCCAACTCCAGCTTGGCTCACCCCAGCTTTCTCCCCTACCTCCAGACCCCCAGGTGAGACTAAATCCAACCAACCCACCCGCGGCCAGCAGTCCAGTCAGTTTGCCTGTAGAAGGCATGCTTCTCACCCCCAGAATTCCACCTGAATCTTAGCATGTTTTGTTTTGTGAAAAGATAAGGCCGTTACCCCAATTTTCCTTTGTTTTCCAGAAATTTCTTGCCTGTGGTAACTGAAAACATTTCCTCTGGGGATGGGGTGAAAAAAGTAAAGGGATATAAATGTTTGCAATGTAAAGTTGTTTGGCTTATATAGGGAGACTTCAGAGACTCTTGCTAACTAACCAGGTTACCCACACAAGGCTTCCAACTATCTCCCGGGAACGGTAGCAGAAAGGCAAGGGTATGGATGTGATGCTGCTATTTGCTGGCATCGTGTCAGTGTTTATATTTAAATATATTTCCCTCTAAGAATTTTTAATTGGAGATTTTGCCTTGAAGAACTCCAATAAATCAGAGAAGGAGCAAAACGGAGTTATTTCGCTTCTAACTGAACTTTAATTCGGGGCTTTCTTTCCCCTGAAGTTCTTGCCCCGAAGCGATCTGTAAAGCGAACCCACTCTGATACAGTTTGAAAAGTGCATTTTGTACTTGGCTCTTTCTTTGATCGAATTAATCTGGGCCTTTTTGTAGTTCTAAATGAGGCCTAGGGGCTGACAATGTAGCGGTTTAAAGGGGATTTTAGGGGATAATAGTCAATGCAAATAGTGCCATGAGAATGGCGACTTGCTTTTGCACTTTCAATCACATAATAACTGCAAAGAAAGCTTTTAAAATGAATTGAAATTTTGTGGCATGCCATCTGGGATTATTTGGGGAAACAGTTCTGAATACTGCAGTTGGGTGAAAGAACGGTGGTATGCCTGCTCTTGAGCTGACAAGTCTCACATGGCAACCTTATGTTAACTGGTGCGAAGTTGGCTAGCATTTTTTTTTTTTCTTTCTCTCGGATTATCTGCAAAAATTCTCTTTGATTGCTGGTATTTGGGTCTGAAAAACTTTTCCATTGTTGAGGAGTTCAATTCAACCCCTTGCAGCTGCTGATCCCCTCATTGTTCCCCTCGTTATGTGTACGCGTCTCAGATGAATGTAGCCAAGCCTTTTAGTGCCTTAATAGGTGTCTACATAAAGGTCATTTATTCTGCCGTACTTGTTTTAACAAAAGTTTATACACAAACAACAACCACAGCTAAAACATTCACATTAATCAATTTCCTCCTGATTGCAGAATGCAAAAACTGCCGTAGGCCAGGGCCTGGGGCATGAAAAATGTTTTCTGTGTATGGTGTTGTAAAGCAGAAAATAGTTTAAGTGATTTCATCAAGGGCAAAAGCAGGGCAAGGCATCGTTGTGGCAACACAGTTTCTAATTGACCTCTCCCATCCTGGTATTTCTGTATCTATGCAGCTATGTCAGATCACTTTGAGAGCAGAGAGACAGGAATGGAGGGAGCAGAAGTTTTAACTCTGCCCCTGATATTCAGCCTGGCTTGGGAGCTGCTCTAGATGAACTTCTGGTGGGTGTCAGCTACAGCCTCAGTAGGAAAGACTGTGTAGGTGATAATCAGAATCAAGAAAACGGCATAAAGGTATCTGCAATTTGCAAAAAAAGAGAATCATTTCCTTGCTGATGTAAGATCCCCCTGTTAAATAAAAGAAAAGACGACCACAACAAGTCCTATCCAACTGCAAACTCCACAGAAGCCTGCTATTATGATGAAGTAAATGATGAAAATAGTTGCTGCCAGTCGTAAATGCTGATAAGGAGGCTGTCATGCTAACTAAACTGTTACACGTGCAGACAGACAAGCAAGGGTTTCTGAGGCATTTGGTGCTGTTCTTCGGTGCTGTGAGGGAATCGCCCAGCCCAGTGGACGTCATGTGGGAATTAGAAAACTCTGGCCACGTGGGAGAGGGAACAAGGAGTCCCACCCACCATGCCTGCCTGAGCAAACCCCAAAGACTCTGCCTCAGCTGCTGCCGTAATTTAGAGACACAAGCACATTTCTCCATCCACCTCAGGGTGACACTGAGTACTGTCACGGCTGTCTTCTCTAGATCCTTCAGGAAGTAAAACCAAACACACTATATGGTGTTCAGAGGTTATTCTCCTCTGCTGTATCGGCTTGCAAGCTTATCGATTCTTTTAGCTTAAGCCTGACACCACTAGAGAAGTTAAAGACTCAAGTCCTTAGATACTTCGGAGGTTTTGTGAAGCTAAAAAAACTCTGTGACTTTGTCTTCGTGTGTCTCCACCACTTCCCCAATCCTCATTGGAGGATCTCTCCCCTTCCCTGTATCCATCTCCTGGGCTGAGGACATTCCTAGTGGCCCCGATAGGTTCTCTCAGCCATTTGGGTTAGAGAGATGCTTCTCAAACTCTAAAGAGCGTGTGAATGACCTGGAATGTTGTTAAAATACACATTCTTTTTTTAACAAAATTATTTATTTTCAGCTGTGCTGGGTCTTTGTTGCTGCACGCAGGCTTTCACTAGTTGTGGTGTGTGGGCTTCTCACTGCAGTGGCTTCTCTTGTTGCATGGGCTTGGTCATTGTGGCTCATGGGCTTAGCTGCTCCATGGCATGTGGAATCTTCCCTGACCAGGGATTGAACCCACATCTGCTGCATTGGCAGGCAGATTCTTTACCATTGAGCCACCAGGGAAGCCCCAAAACCTGCATTTCTGACAAGTACCCTGGTGATGTTGATGCTTCTGGGGGCTTGAGATTCTAACTTACCTGGAGATGAGGTGTAGCTCTCACTGTCCCAAAGGGTTGAGCTAGATGAGATAGTACTATATGTCTATCAAAATAGCTACAATGAAAAACAATGACAGTACCAAATGCTGTTGAGGATGCAGATAAAGTGGATCACCCTTATGTTGCCAATGGGAATGTAAAATGGCCCAGCCATCCTGTAAAACAGTTTGACAGTTTCTTTTTTATTTATTTATTTAATTTATTTCAATTTGACAGTTTCTTATAAAACTAAATACATAACTGTCCAACAGTTGTACAGCACCCAAGCAGTTGTATTCTTGGACATTGATCCCAGAGAAATGAAACTTTCTCATCACAAAAAACCTGAACATGGTTATTTATAACAGCTTTATTTGCAATAGCTAAAAATTGGAAACAACCTAGATATTGTTCCACAAGTAAATGGCTAACCAGTGATTGTATTTCAACAGATAAAATCTTTTAAGACATCATTTGTGATGTCTTAGGAGGATCTTAGAGGCGAAAATGTTAGGAACTACTTTGTCAGTGCTTACCAAGTCTGGTGTAATTGGTCTGTGTGGGATGATGGGGAGCTGGGTAAGCAATATATTCTCACAGAAAAAGAGGAAATGATAAAGTGCTCATTGCCCAGAGTGAAAGCAACTGGAAAGTAAAAAAAGTAGAAAGTAATGAGTAAGCATACTTTTATCAAGAGTATTTAGTAAAAAAAAACAAAAACCTGCTTCTAAGATATAGTTGATGCAAGTTCATCTTTGTTATTCTTCTCTGACTGCTCCACTACAGTATAATATTAATAATAACTGATATTAATAATAATGATTCTGAAATATTTTTGGGTTTTGAAGTGCTTTCTGTGTTACTGAATTGCTTAATAAATGTTATTGTAGGTAGACACTACAATATCAGTTTTATGCAAATTGGTAATACACGGATGTCTCCTTGTGGCATCTCTTAGTTAACGTTTGCTAATCCAGAACCTGCCCATCCCCATCCACTAGAGATGTTCAGGAGTTGAAGGTGCCTGGACAAAACAGAGTTCATCAACTCCTCCTTAAATTGCTAATAAAGGGGCTTATCTATTGGTCCAGATCATCAGTCAGAGTGGATTTTAGGGTTCAAGAATCTAGAAGTGCCAGCCAAGGGGCTCATTTTGTGTTGGTCATGCTAAAATGGCAGTCTACTGGTGCCCCCACCTCTGGTCCTAGAGAAGCAATGGCAGCTGACTCCTATATAATACTTTCTGTGTAGCACACTATTCTAAGTATTTTACACAGGTTAACTTATTTAATTCTTCTTACAACCTTCCAAGATTGCTGCTATTCCCATTCCAACTTACTGATGAGAAAATTGAGGCACAGAGAAATTCGATTGCCCAAGATCATACAGCTTAGCAGAACCAGAGTTCAAACCCAGCTCATCTGGCTCTGGAGTTCATTGCCTATGCAAATGGATAGGCGTTATAATTCTATTTCAAGGCCAAATATTTTTATTTTAATATGTCCCAAATTGTCTAGAATTTGTTTTGGTATCCTTTTCTGAATTAATTTACCCATTAAGTGTCTATATCACAAAGCCTGTGAATCGACATGCAGTAATCAGTTTGATGAAATGGTAAGTCACAACGGTAGGAAACATTAATTGTGGAGCCTCACAGATGGCAAAAGAAGATCAAGATGAAGAGATGTTATTCTTTATGTCATTATGCATGTCAACTCTTTTGATGAGGTCTGCATAATTTACCAGTTTCTGGTACTGTGAAATAATTTGTGGAATAGTATCATTTTCATTTGTTCAAGATTATGATTCAACACAATGTGTCATTTGTTTGTGTTCGTGGGTTGTTATTTCCCTGTGGGCACCTTTGAAGATGAAGGACAAGCTTCCTTTAGAAACCAACATAAGTTTAAAGGGATTATCAATGAAGCATATATCAATGGACATGGACATGAGTTTGGGTAAACTCTGGGAGTCGGTGATGGACAGAGAGGCCTGGCGTGCTGCGGTCCATGGGGTCTCAAACAGCTGGACACAACTGAGCGACTGAACTGAACTGAAGTATATATATCTGTTCTCTCCCTCCTCCAGGCTGTCAGATATACTAAAGATGGGCAACCTATGGACATCAGAATGGTTTTTATTTTATGGCATATTCACAGGCTTGGAGAGATCTGAATGGCTCTAGATTCAGTCACAGGCTGCTGTTCCTCGGTGTAGCATGTATTCATTTAAAAATGAAATGAACCTCATTATCTTACAACTCAGTCTAAAGGATTTTGCCTGCAGAAATTTGTTGTTGTTATTGTTTGTAGTCATTCTTCTTTTTAGTAGTAGTATTGCTGAGACTCTTTTTCAAATATTGTTTCTGCTTCTCTCTTTTTAAGATTTCCCCTTTTTCTTCACTCTGAGCTTAGACTGCTAGACTAGCTCAGTGGGGGATCTAATGGCTGGTAATTATCTCAGATAAATTACTGCTTGAAGAAAAGGGAAGACACCTTGAGAGCTAGAAGTCAGTCAATTGAATAGTCAGTGAAGATGTCCCTGTAATTTTGTCATTTTGAAGTGATGTCAATAATGTTTGCTTGGCAATCGAAGAAACAGCTTCTCAAAGCTTGTGGGCATCAAAATTAGTAGGAAAAAAATCCTGAGCCATTATCAAAGTGTCTTCTCCCTCGCTCAGAAAGAAGGACAGCATGTCTTTCCCTGTGGTTTACCATACACTTACCTTGTGCATTCATCAATTATGTGACCCGCCAGAGCAATCTTGGGCTTCCCAGGGGGCTCAGTGGTAATGAATCTGCCTACCAGTGCAGGAGACTCAGGAGACATGTGTTCAGTCCCTGGGTTGGGAAGATCCCCTTGAAGGAGGGCATGGCAACCCATTTCAGTAATCTTGCCTGGAAAATTTCATGGACAGAGGAGCCTGGTGGGCTACAGTCCATGGGGTTGCGAAGGGTCAGATACAATCGAGCATGCATGAATGGAACAATCTTAAATATGATAAGAAAGTCTTGGCCCAGAGTCTGGCCAGATTACAGAAAGAAAATATGTATTCAGGGACAACAGAACTATCTCTGGGTGATTATTTGATCCAAGAAATCAGGAAAGTGGCAGAAGATGGAAAAAGCATTTAGGAACACATTGTTGTGATGGAAGTGTTTGTACAGAATGACAAGAGGACTTCAACTTTTTGTTTTATAATTTATTTTCGGTCTCCACTGCTGTGAACAGGCTTTGTTCTGTTGCATTGAGCAGGGCTACTCTCTGTTGTGGTGCATGGGTTTCTCCTTGTGGTGGCTTCTCTTGCTGCAGACCCGGGGCTCCGGGCTCATGGGCTTCAGTAGTTGCAGTGTGAGAGCTCAGGAGTTGTGGTGTGCAGGCTTTAGTTGCTCCATGGCATGCGGAATCCTCCCGGACCATCCTGTTGGGATAAGGGCATCGAACCCATGTCCTCAACTTTTTCTTATTATTTAAAGCTCAAAATAGAGTTAAGCTATTATTCTGTTACTATTTTTATGATATATTCTACTTAAATTGCAATTCTGTTAGGCATCTCAGAACTTTTAGAGCTGGAAGGGGATTTTGAGCCCCAAATAGCCGCAATTACAGAGTTCTTCCTCCCTATCAAGACCCAAATAAATGTTATGTGCATTTTTTTTTCATTCTCCACAGTCTATAGGTTGGGTTTAATTATGCCCACTTTACGGTGAGGATAAGTGAAGCTGGGCAAGGTTAAATACCATAGTAGTGCTAGCGTTAGTCACTTAGTCGTGTCTGGCTCTTTAAGACTCCATGGACTGTAGCCCGCCAGGCTCCTCTCCATGGGATTATCCAGGCAAGAATACTGGAGTGGGTTGCCATTTATTCCAGCGCTAACAGGGTAGAGCTGGGATTCAAAGAGTAAGTGCCCTGACTCCAGTGTATACTCTTAACACTTGGGTTCTAACTGCCTTGAGTGAATACCTTAGAAAACTGAAGTCAGAAGAAGTTAATTTTACCTAAAGGTGCATCAACACGTGGTTGATTTTCTGGATTAGTTAAGCAGAGAAAAAAAGAGGAAGGTCAGAGTGAAGCGCCTGATGCTCTGGAATGGACCTCTCTCCCTTCCAAGCCTTAGACACCAACCAGTTCACATCTCTGGAAACTCCTTCGCTGATCAGAGCACATAGCATTTCCTTGTTATAAGCACTTACAAAGGAGTAACAGTTTATTGAGATATAATTTACAGTTTACAATATCCACCATTTAAGAGTACACGATTCAGTGATTTTTTAGTATTTTCATAAAGTTGTATAACCATCACCATTATCTGACTCCAGAATATTTTTATCACTTGTCTATGGACATATTACCCTGCATTTGCCTAATCTCTTCAGAATATTATAATCCCTGCAAAAGAGAAAATCCCCCACCTGTTAGGAGTCACTCTCCATTTTTTGCTTCCTCAGCCTCTGGCAGCAATCAATCTGCCTTTTGTCTCTGTGGATTGGCCTCTTTTCGATATTTCATATAAATGGAATCATACAATACGTGGCCTTTTGTCTCTGGCTTCTTTCATTTAGCATATTTTCAAGGTTCATTCATGTTGTAGTAGGAATCAGTTGCTTTTTATGGCTCAGTAATATTCTATTGTAATGAAAATACCACACGTTCCCTGCTGCTGCTGCTGCTAAGTCGCTTCCATCGTGTCCGATTCTGTGCGACCCCATAGACGGCAGCCCACCAGGCTCCCCCGTCCCTGGGATTCTCCAGGCAAGAACACTGGAGTGGGTTGCCATTGCCTTCTCCAACACGTTGCTTATCTATTCATTAATCATTAATGGACATTTAGGTTGTTTCTACGTTTTGGCTGCTGTGAATAATGGTGCTGTGAACATTCATGTACAAGTTTTGTGTGAACAAATGTTTTCAAAGTTTTTAGACGTGTGTTTTCAGACTTATAGAAGTGGAGTTGCTGGGTCATATGGTAACTATATTTAACTTTTTGAGCAACTGCCCAGCTGTTCTCCATAGCAGCTGCACCATTTTCCACTCCATTTACATGTCTGAAGTTTCCAATTTTTCAAGCTTCCCATCGACACTTGTTATTATCTATATTTTTTATTGTAGTCATCTTAGTGTGAAATAGTATCTCCTAGTGGTTTTGATCTATATTTCTCTAATAACTAATGATGTTGAGCATCTTTTCATGGACTTATTGGTCATTTGTGTATCATCTTTTGAGATATAGCTATTCAAATCCTTGACCCATTTTTAACTGGGTTGTGTGGTAAGAATTCTTTATATATTCTCTCTATGTATACTGGACTCTTATCAGATATATAATTTGTACATGTTTCTCCCATTCTGTCAGTTGTCTTTTCTATTTCTTGATGGTGCCCTCTAAGACACAGAGTTTTTAATATTGATGAATCCAGTTGACCTATTTTTCCTTTCATCACTTGTGTGCTTTTTGTGTCATGTCTAAGAAACTATTGCATAATCCAAGATCAAAAGATTTACTCTTATGTGTCCTTAAAAGAGTTTTGTTGTTTATTTAGATCTTACTAAATATGTAAGAAAATAGCAAGAACTATAATCTTGGGTCTATAATCCATTGTGAGTTAATTTTTGTATTTGGTATGAGGTAATAAGCATATTTATATGCAAATTTATGGATATTAATCAAGTTGGCACTTTGATTACTAAACTACTGTATGTTAGAACAACAGAGTCAATTAATTGAAATTATGTTACTCTATTAATCTGATTGGGAAGAAGTGTTAAAGTCTAGCTCCATATTTAAGATTGATTCTATCTCTGTCTTTTCTAACTTTAATTTCTTGAAGCTAATAATAGTAAAATATTCTATGATTCTTTAAGTTAGTATCTGTTAAGCCATTATCCTGGGGATAAGAAATAATTTTCTTTTAAGGGACGTTTGCTAACTCAGAGGAGAAAGAAAAGGAATTCATGAGCCACAGGAGTAAAATGTAACTTTAATTACTATTTTAAAGACAGTAATAAAGTTAAAAAAGGAGTCCATGATCTAGTTCTTGCATTAGGAACAGGCAATTGAAAGGACTACTTAAGCACTTCAGTATTAAGTATTTGGGCTTCCCTGGTGGCTCAGCTGGTAAAGAATCCACCTGCAATGAGGG
The DNA here is from genome assembly GCA_007570785.1 of Antilocapra americana. Lineage (NCBI taxonomy): Eukaryota > Metazoa > Chordata > Mammalia > Artiodactyla > Antilocapridae > Antilocapra > Antilocapra americana. The sequence goes on from ML660771.1 coordinate 848,417, forward strand.
AGACCTGGGTTTCATCCCTGGGTTGGGAAGCTCCCCTGGAGAAGGGAAAGGCTACCCACTCCAGTACTCTGGCCTGGAGAATTCCACGGACTGTGTGGCCCATGGGGTCACAAAGAATCAGACACGACAGAGGGACTTTCACTTCCATTAAGTATTTAAGTGCCACCTGCTGAGGAAGGGAAAAAAAGATAGATGAGATTGAATGGAAGGATGAGGGGAAAAGACAAGAGAGAGATGAATAGTTAGGAGAGCCACACCTGATGGCTGGAAGTGAGACAGACTGGGACCTGGGACCCTTGCTACAGTTCTGCAGTGCTTGCCTCTGGACACACCTCTACTCGAGCAACAGAAGACAAAGTGTGGGACTGAAACTGTGTGCATGCACAGCTGGGGCAAATTATGGGCAAAAGACCCAACTGCCACTTCTGAAGAGCCTGGGGCAAAAGCACGGTACTGTGCATACCCCCTGCACACTCCGCCACCTAAGGGGTGGGCAATCTACCTAAGCCACTCCTCTCCTGCTCTCACCCCATATAAGGAACAAGCTCACTTCCCACTCAGGGAGTGAGCGGGAGCAAGGGGACCTGTTTGTTCTTGCTCCCTGCTGCTGCAGCTGGGGCTCCCATAAAGCCTTCCTTGAATTTCTGGTCTGGCCTCTGATCAATTTCTATTGATTAAAGAGGCCAAGAACCATGGTCAGTAACCACAGGACCTGGCAATTCATTTGGGGTTTGAATGATGGGGAGCAGGGGACTGTGGCTGAGGGCAGACCCTCTCAGGAGAATGGCCTGAGTTACAATCAAGTGAAATGTCTTGTGCAGTTAAAGATATGAAAGTAGACAAAATGAAAGAGTAAAGAAAGACTGGAATAAACACAGGAATTATTCATAGCAGGGAGGGAAAAAAACCAGGCTTCATAAAGTAAGAAGCATTTTGGGAGACTGTGGTTAAGTCATTTAAAAGTAGGGGTGGGGGTTCCATTTATACAACCAAAAGCATAACAAAAGACACCCTATCTTGGTACCATCACCCTGCATAGGATGACTGTGAGAGCCAAACTCAGCTTCACAGTTATGTCTTTTATCCTGGGAAGTCTCTCTCTGGCTTCTGACCACAGTGCAGAAGATGGAATTTCTTCTAGGAAGTTTATAGGCATCACTGATGTATATTTTCCTGCTTATTTAATATATTTCATGCAGCCTGAGAACCCCAGACACTTACTAAGATCATATATACTGACAGCTTTTTTATTTTTGCTTTCAAGGAATTCAGCTTCAATGCAAGTTGTAGGCAAAAGATTCTAGGTCTTCAACACAGCATTAAACATGCAATATTTACTACTGCAAGCTTAAATTCAGATTGGAGACTTACTAGAATTCAGGTGTACCGAACTGACAGGTGCACAGGCTCTGCAACTTGATACAGGGGTTTGAAATGATTAAAACAAATGTTAATAAATGGCCAACAATGGGAAACTCTATCAGTGTGTGACAAGTTTTAAATTTAAAAACATTACATTTGTTTGTATCAAGTCCTTCAATAATATTAATTTTCAAGAACATTAAATTCTGTCTAGTGTACTGAAGCTGGTAATTATAATGCATGAAAATAGCTGAATAACCAGGGTAGTGCCATTACTCTGTCATTCATGAGTAATCAATTACTTTTGTGCAGCACAATATATATGCTGCCTGCACCCTGATAATGTACAGCACATAAATTAAATAATTTTTCAAAAGCATGGTGAGGCATGCCTGAAAGCCTTAACCAATTTCCTTGAGAGCGAGGTTATGTCTCTTTGAGGAGTGCTAGACAGAATGGTTTGAAGAGATTTTGGTCCTTGGCTGGCCTCTGTATCAGCAGTCCAGGGATGCTGGGTACCCAGCTTCCCTGTACTTTAGATGACCTGTGACGACTGGCAGGCCAAATGTCGGCTATTGAGTGACTGTGTGATAAGTGGAGCGTATGGGGTGGGTAAATTACAGTGGGGATGGATGATAGTGTCTGTATTAGGGATAGGCATCGTACCTCTAGGATTTCCCTGTAACTTCCCAGCAGCCACCCTATGGAGATCAGAGAACCTTGTCTGAGTCTGGTCATCCCCCATGCATCTTTGTCAGCCCCATTCTGGTGTGCTCACCAGACCCTTGTTTTTTGGAAGCCCTCAGCAGGGAGCCTCTTGGATGTCTCAGACACAGTCCTCTTCCTCAATTATGGGCTCTTTCAGAAAGGATGCTCAGGAAGAGACAGATGTAACTCAGAAACAACAAGAACACCACTCTATAGTATTGTTGTTAGAATAAAGTGAGATGTTTATAGGGCATTTACTATGTGCCCAGCACTGGTTTAAATAGACATTAAATTATTATTATTACTGTTACTTGTTATGAATGATAATTATGCACTGGACCTAACTGCTTATTTCATGCTCTAACAATTGACTTCCCCTTTATGGAAAACTACAAAGCCACAAAGGAGGTAATAGAGAGACACTTCTTTTTGTAAATGCTGTGTTTCATTTTAGTTTTTTGTATAATTTCCATTAAAATCCCTTAAATTGAAGTACACACACACAGAAGTTGGACCCAGTGGTGTCCTGGAAGATGCTAGGTGGTGGATTATGCAAAGCAAATTTTTTGATTCAGTGGGTGGTATTTATTGAGCATTCACTAAGGAACTCTAATAAAAGAATAAACATTGATTCTTCCCTGCAGGAGTGTGTAATATAGCATGGGGAATGGCAAGGAGTGTGTGTCAGATGCAAGCAGAGTATTGCAAATGCAAGCAGAGGTCTAGGACAAGGTATACAGGACAACAGGATAACTAAATGCTGGAATAATCAATCCAAGATGAAGTCAGGCAAAAATTTATAGAAGCTGAGCTATAAGCAACTTGAAAGGTGGGGGGTGGGGCATGGGGGAAAAGGTATTGTGGGGGATGGGCTTGGTTTTTCCAGTAGTCATGTATGGATGTGAGGGTTGAACCATAAAGAAAGCTTAATGCTGAAGAATTGATGCTTTTTAGTGATGCCGGACAAGACTCTTGAGAGTCCCTTAGATGGCAAGGAGATTAAACCTGTCAATCTTAAAGGAAGGACTGATACTGAAGCTGAAATTCTAATACTTTGGCCATCTGATGTGAAGAACTGACTCCTTGGAAAAGACCCTGATACCAGGAAAGATTGAAGGCAGGAGGAGAAGGGGATGACAGAGGATGAGATGGTTGGATGGCATTACCAACTCAGTGGACATGAGTTTGAGTCAACTCCGGGAGTTGGTGATGGACAGGGAAGCCTGGTGTGCTGCAGTTCATGGGGTTGCAAAGAGTCAGACACGACTGAGTGACTGAACTGAACTGGGCTTGGTAGGAGGGGATGTGAGGGGTGGGCTATGAGAGAATTGTCAGCTGAGGACTGGGAAGAGGGCACAAGTCAACCCTCTATGTGTGTGAGTGTGTTTATGTTCCTGTAAGAGAAAGAAGGGCATTAGGTAATAAAACCAGGAAAGGAGAGTATGAGCTAGGGACTAATTGGGAATAAAGGGTCATAGTCATTAAAAAAAATTATTTATTTATTTGATGTGCCAGGTCTTATATGCAGCACATGGGATCTTCAATCTTCTTTGGGTTATGTGGGATTTTTAGTTGGGGCATGCAAACTCTTAGTTGTGGCATTTAGTGGGATCTAGTTCCCCAACCAGGGATTGAACCCAGGACCCCTGAATTGGGAGCATGGAGTCTTAACCACTGATCTACCAGGGAAGTCCCCCTAGTCTTTTTTATTGCATAGTAACCACTGTGCTACATTATGGGAGCCTATGCTGTGAACAACCAGAGCCAGATTCTGCCTTCATGGAACTTACAGTTTAGAGGCACAGACATGACTAAGGGCACAGAGATCAGCTGAGAGTCACCTACAGTGTTCTGATCGTGGCCTGAACTAAGTAGTGTCAGAGAGTGCTTTGTGTGTGTGTGTGTGCGCATGTGTGCTCAGCTGTGTCCGACTCTGTGACCCTTCAGACTGTAGCCCACCAGGCTCCTGTGTCCATGGAATTCTCCAAGAATACTAGGTATTGTAAAAGATAAGCCCAGAATTCCTAGGGACTTGACGCAAGAATAGTTCGTTTCATATTGTGTCACAGCCCAGTGTGTGTCTTTCTGGAAAACAGCCTTCCAAGTGCTCATTCAGTGACCTAGGCCTGTCTCATGACCCCGTAATCCTCTAAGACCTAAGAGTCTACTTGGCTCAGCTGGTAGATGGGAATGTACTCCTGCTTTGTAAATACTAAGTGGTGCAAGTAACATCAGATTACATTCCACTGGCAAGAGCTAGTCATATGCTCTCTTCCAAGTATTCAGGGCTTAGGAAATAGTTTTTGTCTGGGCAGCTCCTCTCCTGTGACAGTTCCACACTCCAGAGAAACACAAATCTTGGGTGATCAGACAGTGGTCTCTGCTACAGTTGGGTTGGTGAGACATAAATGAAAGAGTTACTCAAGAACTGGAATCCACAGGACAATTAACTAAGCTTCTGTGATGGACTAGGTAGGATATCTGAGGGAGAGGCAGGAGTTGTGGATGACTCCCAACCAAGTCACTGGTTGGAGAAGGGCAGGTGTAGGTCTTCAGTGCATAGATGGTAACTGGTGTCATGGAAGAGCATGAGCTTTCTATTGTCTTTGTCCAGGTGAGAGGCAATGCGGTCAGGGGTGAGGATCAGGAATCCTGCTGTGGGGATGGATAGAGGGAAGAGGGAGGAGCTAGCCACAGCACCACATCTAAAACTGCAGTCAAGGGGCTGGAAGGCGCTAGCACTGCATTTGATAGAAATGGCGGGGGTGGGGGCAGTTAGAAAGGGGTAGTGGTTCAGAATGAAGGGGAAGCAATAATTCAGTTTTTATAACATTACAGATATTGATAGGGCATAAAATCATTGCATTAAAGAAGGGATTTTTCAGGTAATTCCTCTTATTTTAAGTCAGTGAATCCTCAGGAGATAGAAGAAAGGAAAGGTCAGGGAATGCATGGGGTATTGAGCCACTTGCTTTGATACAGTTACCTTGATATCGAGTGTTACGAGGAGGGCTCTGGAGGCCTGCACAGGTTGTCTTTGTGGATCCTCACAGTTAATGAGCAGAGGAATAAAAAGAGGGTGTAGGATCACAGAGAAAAAAGGAACATAGTGGAGGACGGGGTCAAGAAAGGAGGATTATAAAGGAGAGTTGGTGGGCGGAGAATAGTTAGCAGGGTCAATGTCCCGAGGCTTTTATATGATGGATATGTGACACATCAATGCATGTTTGTATAATCTTCCTCATAATTTTCATTTCAAAATAGTATCACTAAAACGACCATTCTCATTTATGGAATTTGTGCAAGGATTCATGGGGTTGTTGTTCACACGGATGTTTGATTTTTTTAAAATTTTTTTTATTTCTTCCACCTTTATTTATTTATTTTTTTAAATTTTCTTTACATTATCATGTTGGTTTTGCCATGCATTGACATGAATCTGCCATGGGTATACATATTATTTTGTTTTAAAATGGCCTGAAGTCTTGTTTCACCAGAGCTGAAGGCTAACATGATAAGCCATGAGTTTGCAATCTATTTGGAATGAAGGATGTACCACACCTCAGATGATTCAGGGCCAATAAGAGACTTGGTTTAGAGGAAGCTGTTTTGCAGCTGCAGAGAAGGGAGCTGGATTCAGTACACTTGTAGCCGACAGATGTCAGTGTTGTGATGTGCTACACAGCCGGATTTTGGTGTCTCCTTTCCTGCCACACTTTAGGCTTTGATTTAATATTACGAATATTGTCAGCTACCTCTAACTCTTAAAATACACCAGCAAAAGCACATTATAATGAAATCTCTTCTGTATACAGAGAACCGTTTTCACACGCTGGAAGTTTCATCTTGTCTTGAGAATGAATAAGCTTTGGGATCGCTTCAATGCATCTTTTTGCAACAAACTGCAAAATGATGACACTGTATCTGATAGTGAATGTCTTGGAATGAATAGGGGAAATAGTAGTGAGGAATATATTGTCTAAATGTTAGCACAGGTCTTTTTTTTTTGGACATAGTCACCAGCTCCAAAGAGTAGCATGCTTATTCTTTTATCAGGCTCCATTGCATCTTTTGAAAAATTATGCTTGTTTAAGAGATGCTCTGTCCTTCTCACTGCTTACCAAGGTGTCACAGAGGCTGGGGTCCAGTTTTGTGTGGGGTTTGAGCAACCCTGAAAGGACTATAAGTGGTACAGGTGATTGATTTCTTCTTATTCTTTGGGGAGCTTCACACTGACCCAAAACAGCACATGTTATTAGCAGCTGAACAGAGCTTACATATTTCATGAGGCTGCTCTTTGTTTTTGGGCCTTTTCCCAAAGTGGTGGCTTGGATATTAAAGTTTTAGCCAAATGAGGATGAGCTTGCAGATGGTGTTCTTTTGGGCCCAGTCTAATTTCTTTTATCCCCTGTGAATGAAACAGAGCTGCTGACAGTGTAAGCAAATGTCTTACCTACAGCATAGGTAAGGAGACGGGATGACACAGGGGTCAAGGTCAAAGGCAGAGGAGCTATATTTCTGAAAATCCAATGCTGCCTGAAGAAAGTAAAATTGTTGGTCACTTAACCATGTCCGACTCTTTGCAGCCCCATGGACTGTAGCCCACCAGGCTCCTCTGTCCGTGGAATTCTAAAGGCAAGAATCATGAAGTGGGTTGCCATGCCCTTCTCCAGAGGATCTTCCAGATTCAGGAATTGAACCTGGGTCTCCTGCATTACAGGCAGATTTTTTACTGCCTGAGCTGCAGCTGCCTAGCTGTCTTGTATTTTCAAGACTACTCAGGGATTTGGCCTTCCTTGTTGTTTGGCATCTTACATATGACTAACTGCTTTTGAACAACGCTCTGTCAAAAGGAAGGAAACTTGAACTCTGTTAGTTCTGCAGAAAATAATCCTGATTTCCAGGACTCAGTTTACCTAGTTAAAATAATAGAGGTACTATTGACTTCTCAGAAGTTGGAAAGATTTGCACCCTTAGTCATGAAGACTATGAACCTACAACATGTCATGGGAGGATTCAGCCTTAGAGAGGAAGGAAGTTAAAGGTGGATGCTGATGACAACATAGTGCTTTCTGAGATATTGACTGGATGTGGCATTGCTCACACTGTCATTTTCACTGTCAATGGCTGAGCCCAAGATAGAAACCAGAAATCTGGTTTTGGCTTTCTGAGTCATAATCAGAATTTGGACACGTTTTCCACAACTGCTGGCACATTGCTGGACTTTCTAGTATTATCCTAGGAAAATTTCTGGTGCTAAATATGGGCAGTTGTAACTTTTAAGATTATCTTCACCGTCTGGGTACTAGATTTCTAGTTTTGCCCTTTTTCAACCCCAGCCACCCCTCTGCTTTCTGCCATCCCATCCCTAATCTGTGCTCCATGAACAAACCTACACAAACTTGCACATGTGATAAAACTGTGTAGAACTTAATACATACATGCATGCCCAAGTACAAATATTGATAAAACTGGGGAAATCTGAGTAAGAAAGGTAGATTGGAGACTTCCCTGGTGGTCCAGAGGCTAAGATCCAGTGCTCCTAATGCAGGATGTCTGGGTTCATCCCTGGTCAGGGAACTATATCCCCCATGCCATAACTAAGGGATCCTGCAGCCTGCAACAAAGATTGAAGCTCCCATGTGTTGCAAGTAAGACCAGAGCAGCCAAATAAACAAATAACATTACAGGGTCTAAAAAAAATCATTAGTCCTTAAAAAATAAAAAGGTAGATTGTGTCAATGCCAGTATCTTGTGTACTACAGTTTTTAAAAAATTAATTTATTTATATTAAATGGAGGCTAATTACTTTACAATATTGTCGTGGTTTTTGCCATACATTGAAGATGCTATCATTGGGGAAAAGTGAGTGAATGGTACCTGAGATTTCTCTGTATTATTTCTTGCAACTACATTCAAATCTATAATTAAATCAATAAAATTTCAATTAAAAAGGTATTTAGTATACTCCATATACTCAAATAGTATCTTCCCTTTTAATAAGTGTTTTATGTCCCTTATACAAACAAATACTATCAGTATTTTTGTGCAGCTACTTTGGTATTTATTGCAAATAATTACATATTGGTATGTAAAATTTTTAATATAGAAGAAAACTGAGATATGATTTAATATTCTAAATATTTGCTTTTATTTTTGCCACATCTGCATTTCTAAATGCCCTGCCCTACTAAACCCTCTATATCTACTGCCTCTTGGAGAATGGTGGTTGAGGCTTTGGGCTCTAAAGTAAGATTATCTGTTCAAATCAAGTTGTAGTATTTAGAATTTATGTGTCCTTAAGTTATCCATGAAACAGGTTTCTCAACTGAGAAATGGAGTGAAAACTAACACTTACCTAAGAGGGTCATAGTGATAATTAAATGAGTCTGTGTGCATATGATGGAGAAGGAAATGGCAACCCACTCCAGTATTCTTGCCTAGAGAATCCCGTGGACAGAGGAGCCTGGTGGGCTGCTGTCCATAGGGTCGCATAGAGTCGGACATGACTGAAGCGACTTAGCATGCATGCATGCATTGCAGAAGGAAATGGCAACCCGCTCCAGTACTCTTCCCTGGAGAATCCCAGGGACCGAGGAGCCTGGTGGGCTGCCATCTATGGGGTCGCACAGAGTTGGACAGGACTGAAGTGACTTTGCAGCAGCAGCAGCGTGCATATGAAGTCTTGACACACAGTCTTACATAGAGTCAGCACTCAGTTAGTACTTGTTCTTCCGGTACATACCATTATCCATACTATTTATCTACATTAGAGTATAAATTATGATTTTACACAGATAGTAAACCTTTTCTTGAAAATGCTAATAGTAGATTCACATGCAGCTGTAGAAAGTGATCATGAGAAATCCTGTGTACCATTTACTCATTTTTCTCCAAAGGTAGCATCTTGCAGTACTATAGTATACTATCACAACTAAGTTGTTAGAATGGATAAAATCTACCTTTCTTATTCAGATTTCCCCAGTTTTATTTTATGTGTGTGTGTGTGTGTGTGTATGTATGTGTGGTGTATTGGGTTCTATGCAGTTTTATCACGTTTGTATCTATCACTACAGTCAAGATCCTAAACAGTTCCATCACAAGGATCCTTCCAGTTGCCCTTTTATAATCACACCCACCTCCTTTCCTCTCACTGCATTTTCTGTCTCTACTCTGTTTTCATTGTCATTATTTTGTCATTTCAAGAATGGCAAATGGAATCCTACAGTCTGTAACCTTTTGGGATTGACTTTTTTCACTCAGTGTAATTCCCTTGAGACTCATCTGAGTTGTTTTGTGCATCAGTGGTTCATTCCTTTGTATTGCTGAGTAGTGAGTGTTCTGTGGTATGTATGTACCACTGTTTGTTTCATCTACCTGTTGAAGGGCATCTGGACCATTTCCAGTTCTTAACTATTACAAAGCACACTGCTTTTGACCATGTTTGTACAGATTTTTGTGTGAATACAAGTTTTTCCTTTCTCTAGGATTAACACCCAAGAGTATAGCTATTGTATCATATGGTAGTTTTATGTTTAATTTTATAAGAAACTGCATGTAGTAGTTTCCTACTGCTGGTGCAAATTTAGTGGCCTAAAAGAGCACAAATGTATTCTAATTCTGGAGGTCAGACCTCTGAGAAGTCAGTCTTTGAGGTGAGCAGGGTTAATTTCTTCTGACGGCTCCAAGGGAGAATCTATTCCTTGTCTGTGCTAGATTTGGAGGTTCATCATGGACCCTCTTTCCATGTTTAAACAAGCTCTGCAGCATCTTCTCTTCTCTCTGATGTTTTGACTTCCTCTTATAAGGACCCCTATGTTTACATTGTGCCCACTGGATAACCCAGGATAACCTCTCAAAATTTTTAACCGAATTAATCTGCAGAATCTCTTTCATCATATAAGGTCTGGAGACCTTTCCAAAGATATGGAGATTAACACCTGGACACCTTCAGGGGTCACCATTCAACCTGCCACATTGCCAAAAAGTTTTCCAGAATGACTATATCATTCTACATTCCCACCAGTCATGTATGAGCGATCCATTTTCTTTTCTGCATCCTCACTGGTATTTGATGTCGCTACTGCTGTTTTTTATTTTCGTCACTCTGATAGATATGTAGTGATATCTCTTTTTAGTTTATCTTAATTTATATTTCCCTGAGGCTAATGACGTTGAACACCTTTTCATGTGCTTGTTTGACACATGTACATTCTTTTTTTTTTCTTTTTTTAATTGTTTTTGCCATACATTGTCATGATATCACCATGGGTTTACATATGCTTCCCCTCCGGAACCCCCCTCCCTCTTCCCTCCCCCCCGCCCCCCCCCGGGAAATCTCCCTGCACCAGCCCCGAGCATCAATCCTGGGCTGGTGATTGATTAGACATATGAAAATTAACATGCTTCAATACCCTTCTCCCATATCATCCCACCCTTACCCTCATCCACAAAGTCCACGAGTCTATTCTATACATCTGCGTTCCTTTTGCTGTCTCGTATGTTGGGTTCTCGTTACCGTCTTTCTAAATTCCATATATATGCGTTAATATACTGTATAGTTGTTTTTGCTTCTGGCTTACTTCACTCTGGATAATGGGCTCCAGTTTCGTCCATCTGAGTAGAATTGCTTCAAATGAATTTTTTTTAATGCTGAGTAATATTCCATTGTGTATATGTACCACAGCTTTCTTATCCATTCGTCAGTTGATGGGCATCTAGGTTGCTTCCATGTCCTGGCTATTGTAAACAATGCAGCGATGAACATTGGGGTACACGTGGCTCTTTCAATTCTGGTTTCCTCGGTGTATATGCCCAGCAGTGGGATTGCTGGGTCATATGGCAGGTCTATTTGCAGCTTTTTAAGGAACCTCCACACTGTTTTCCATAGTGGCTGTACTAGTTTGCAATCCCACCAACAGTGTAAGAGAGTTCCCTTTTCTCCACATCCTCTCCAGCATTTATTGCTTGTAGACTTTTGGATGGCAGCCATTCTGACTGGTGACACCTGTACATTCTTTCATTGAAATGTCTATTCATGTCTTTTGCCCATTTTCTAAGGGATTGTTCTTTTTTCTAAACTGTTGAATTCAGATAATTTAAAAATATTTTTAGGTACTAGTCGTTTGTTGGATATGTCATTTGCAAGTATTTTCCCTCCATCTGTACCTAGCTGTCCATCCTTGTCACATAGTTGTGTTTTTTTTTTAAAAACTCTTCTCAATTTGATATGGTCCAGTCTGATCAACTTTACGTTTTATGGATTATGCTTTTTGTAGCAAGTCTAAAAAGTTGTTGCTTGCTCCTAGATCCAAAGTTTTCCTCCTATTTTTTGTTTCTAAACACTTTATAGTTTTACGTTTTGCACATAAGTCCATGCTCCATTTTGAGTTAGACTTTGTAGAAGGAATAAATTCTTGTAATAGAAGAATAAGAATGATATGAGCTGATTTCAGAGTCTTGAGGAATCTCTCTGAAGATTGTGTTCATAATGTCACTGCTTTAGTAAGACTGTCAATCGGTGCCAAAGTAGACCTCTGCTTTGCAGATAAACTGTGCCTGGTGGCAGGTTTTAATAGCTGAACAAATCTAAACCATTTCTGATTCCCATGAGCAGAGCCCTGGGCTCTTTTTCATGTGTACATCAAGGGATGCAGGCTTTGTAATCTTTTTCTGAAGAAAAATAACAACAAAGATTCTAGGACATCCTGCTCAGTTGATTTTGTTATGGGTTTGAGTCATTTTAACTGGTGTTTTATTAGAAAAGATCTCTGTAAACTGATTTGATTTCCCCAATACTGGTTGTTTCATTACCCATTCTTCTGGCTTTGGAAGCAGGAAGTGCCTTTTGCAGTGGTTAGGCATCTAATTATGAATAAATTCTATGTTACATTGTCAGACTATGGCTGGAGGGTACTGCTGAGGCAAGCAGAAGAGTGAATTTTGGAAAAGGACTAGGGAGAAACTGGTTAAAGTTTAAAATAAGCATCTTGAATGTTGGGACAAAAATCTCAGGGCTATCAGTATTTTATTTTATGTTTTCTTTTTGGGTGCAATGTGAGATATGTGTGATCTTAGTTTCCTGACCAGGGATCAAACCCTTGCCCCCCGTGGTGGAAGTGCCAAGTCTTCCTGGACTGCCCAGGAAGTCCCAGGATTATCAGTGTTATTGCTGAATAGGATGGTGTTTTACTTCACTGTAGGTAGTTTATATACTAAAGAAGTCAGTGTAAACTTGTGTCTCCCTTGGAGACATTCAAGAGTGTTCACTCTCTTCATTTTGAATAAATCTTGGTTCTGGTCATTTTATATTACCAATTCCCTGATGAATTTCATGCTCTGCTTGTGGAAGGAAGAAATTTAGTATTAATAGGATACAATGTATGCACTCTGAGTTTCAAAAAGTCAGTATGGGAAGTGAAGTGGCTTTTATAATGAACATACTAACTAAATTGGTAAAGATAGTTGTGAGTGATTCCACCTTTCGCCCTTGAAGGCAGAGCCCACTGACATCAATGGAATTACACGCATGGATCAAAGATAGAATGTTGATTAATTTTTACATGTCAAATTAAATCAGCTCACAAGCTAGTTGTTACATGTACTAAGAAAGCTATTTTTAAAATATATAATCAGATCTTTATACTCTTGCAAAAATGATTAATTCTAAGGAGATTATTTTATACATGTTATTTTGTTGTCAAAAATGTGATAAAATGATATGAATATTATTACTGCACATGTCTCTTGAAAATGATGAATGCATAATCTCAAGGACCTCAGTGAGGTATCTGGTCCCCTCAGTTGTAACTAGATTATAGATCATCAGAGGAAGGGAATAAGCGTCCAAGATGGCCCTGTGATGATTACTCTTCTTTCAAAGTAAAGAAGGAGGCAGAAAACCTCAGTCTTCTTGAACTATCAGTATTGTCTCCTCCAGCCACTTGTACTCAACTTACGCTGCACTTGCTTTTCTTTCTCAGCATGAGAGAGAGCATAGAGATGGAAATGGAAAAGTATGATCAACCTGCAGGTGTCCTTGCTACAGGACCAGATCACGCCTTCCTAAATATCCTGTTTCAGACTTGAATCTAGATATAAAGAGGCCCCAGGTAACATGCTAATCACTCGACCAGAGTCCCTACTTTTTTTTTTTTTGCCAAGCCATGTAGTGTGTGGAATCTCAGTTCCTCAACTAGGGATTGAACCGGTGCCCCCTAAACTGGAAGCTTGGAGTCTTAACCACTGGACTACCAGGGAAGTCCCCAGAGTCCCTGCTTTTATCTTTTTGGATTACCTGATCATATTTTTTTGACTTCGCCTCATTCATTTTTGCTTATGGACATTTCTGTGAGAGGTATACCCTTTTTATATTTTTGCATAATTTATTCAAAGCTTGATATGAATGAAACTGAATTGCATTTTTGCACAATGAAGAAGTGTGACAAGTGTTCCGTTTGTCCCCACATGGCCCCTCTTGAGGTGTACATACTTTTATGGCTTTCCTTGCTCTTATGGTTGAGGGCTTTGTTTGTCTTCTCTGGTCTCTCTTTGCAGGGTATTTATAATTTATGAAACCATACAGTAGGTTGTGGTTGTTCAGTCGCTAAGTCATGTTTGACTCTGTGACCCCATGAACTGCAGCACGCCAGGCCTCCCTGTGCTTCACCGTCCCCCAGAGTTTGCTCAGACTCATGTCATTGGGTCAGTGATGCCATTCAACCATCTCATCCTCTGTCATCCCCTTCTCCTCCTGCCTGAAATCTTTCCCAGCACCAGAGTCTTTTCCAATGAATTGGCTCTTCACCATATCCAGTCTCCAGAGTACTGGAGCTTCAGCGTTAGCATCAGTCCTTCAGTGAATATTCAGGGTTGATTTCCTTTAGGATTGACTGGTTTGATCTATTTATATTTATAAAAATATATGCAGCAGTCACATCTCTCAATAGACTGGAGGCCTCTAGAGGGCCTACACACCATTTCATAGTTACTTTCATGGTTTCACATGGCATGTGGTCAGGATCCAGAGCAGACTTGGCACCGGAGACAGGTTATATTAAAACTTTCCACATATTCTAAAGTCTGAGTGAGGCAGATCATGGTATTTAGCTCAGCTATGTATGTTGTAACATGTAATGACAAGAATTTTGTTGATCTGGATTAGAGTTTTCAGATCAGTGGGTCTGCTGTCCTTATGACCAAAATTTCTGTATTTATGTCTTCAGAAGAAGTGGTTTTCTCCTCTCTTTGCTCCCTGTTTTCATCTTCCAGGGTGAGAAATATGCTTATACATGCCCTTTTTGCTAATCACTACTTTGTGATTGATCATCAGAGACTTAAATTTAGAAGAAAATGTGTAAAATTCATGCCCTGAATTTGTTTCAAGGGAGCCACTAAAATATTCTCTTGAAAAAAGAAAATCACAGTCTTAATCCTCTTATTATTAATATTAGATAATCCTTAGAATCAACACATAATATAATGAACATGAAGAAACATGATATTCTTTCAGAGGAGTTAACTTCCATAAAAGAATGTCTCCAGTTTCAGGCAGGAGTATCGCATACATCTAAAGTACAACTATTATTATTTTATGTGTTTAATTATTATTAAAAGTAGGTCTATAAAGTCAAGAAGGTATACATTTTCCAAGAAAACAGGAAACACATTTGCTTTTACTAGTTATACCTAGTAGAAACCTATTAATTTTCTTCCAAGAATAAAATAGGATTGCAAGTGGGTGTTTAAAAGATGCGTTAAAATGGCAATGTGCGTATAATTTAAATGAGCTAAGAGCTGCTAATTATTCTGGCATGTGTTCAGTTACTTTGGTACTATTACTTCTCTAATGTAAACAAGAGAAATCCTCTTAATTGTCGAAAACAGCTTTCAGTAGATGCTGCTGTTTTCTATTCTTTGCTGTTCTTTTTTTTGTGCAGTTTGCATATTTAAGAACTAGTCACAAAGTGTGATTATGTAGAATATTAAAAAAAAGAATGCACTATTACTTACATTTTTTCAGCTCTTAAAATCAAATTAAAGAGCTAATTAAGCTATTCATTTACCAGAGTGGAAAATAATCATGCAATGTGTATCTCGAGGGAAAAATGGCCTCCTGTGCATTCAAATGAGGTAGAAGTGGGCTGAGACATGCTCGTGTAACAGGGAACTTGAAAACATGATGCATAATGAAGAAGGCAGGTCCTTCACTGTAGTGTACGTCATCATTATTTCCCAGAAATAACATTGATTTGTGGGTATGATAGTACTTTTCTTCACAGCTCAGGGCCTTCAGCATATGACTAAAATACTTCAGGCTGATTTTTAAGGCACTTTATCATGCATTTACAACATTTAAATGAGTTAATTAAGTTTATTAGCATGTGTTCCTGCTTCCTTCGGTGTGGTATTCTGAATAGTCAGCTAGTTCCTGGAGAAAGCATACTTGATGAGTCACAGGTTCTTGGACTGAAATTCTTTCCCCTGGGTTTTGACTAAAACACCAATATGGTGGGCACCAAAGAGAGTCTGAAAATTTTGTGAACCATGTCCTTGAAGTAGCAGGTCAAGAAGATGAAAAGGGTGGAGACACTGCCTTCTGTATCTCAGGTCCATGACACCACCTGGAAAGTTTGGATGAGTGTGGGCTGGAGTGTGATTCTGATGCTGGAAATCTAGAGAGCAGAGAATGGCTGGGCTTCCCTGGTGGCTCAGTGGTAAGGAATCTGCCTGGCCAATGCAGGAAACATGGGTTTGATTCCTGGTCCAGGAAGATCTCACATGCCATGGAGCAACTAACCCCGCACACCACAACTCCTGATGCCTGTGTACCCTACAATTCACTGTCTGTAACAAGAGAAGCCTCTGCCATGAGAAGCCTGTGCACAGCAACTAGGGAGTAACAACAAGAGTGGATTCCACATAGCAAGGAAGACCCAGCACAGTCAAAAATAAGTAAATAAAATTTAAAAAAAAGAGAGAGAGAGAAAGGCTGACTAACTAATGTTGTGGCAGATGTGGGAAAGGATTGTCTTTTTTTTTTTTTTTAATTTTTTTCTCCCAAAGGCTGTCTCATTGTTTCAAACAGTCTAGATGTGGGCATTTGGGAGAAAGAGCCAGTGTGGTTTCTTTCAGAGCCTACCATCTGCAAGTGGTGAGAAGAAATCCAAAGACAGAGGCTGGTTCTATACTACTGGTGTGTAAAGTCTTAAGTCTATAAAGACCTGACAGGTTAGAAATGTACCCTCCTGGGGCCAAATTGCAAGAGAATACTGTCCATCGCTAATAACCTCAGTAGAGCTCATTAACTCTCAGATCATGAGGATATCAGCAAGAATGTTTTGTCCTATTCCTCTTTTCCATCCTCCTACTTTGACCTGGAAGACATCAAAACTTCAGCTGGGAAGAAGGACTAAGAAGGATGAGAAAAGAAGCACAAGGCAGTGAATTAGGAAAGAAGCCAGTCAGCCACTCTTTCTCATGGAAGGCTTTTAACCTGAAGCAGAAGCAAGCTGGGAGAGGAGGAGGTTTACTGCTGAAACCTGCCCAGTTCTAATTATTATACAGAATTGGACATTCTAGTTTCTGAATCACTGTCTTTTCATCCAGGTGCAGGAAAATATTACCCCTGCTAAATAAAATTTATAGGAACAGTGTGAGCAAAACAAAAAGTTGGGTTTTGCTTCTATTACCATATATATATTTGCTTAAGTAATAATGCAATTTATTTTTTAAAGGTTTTTTCTTTTTTGATGTGGACCATTTTTCATATCTTTATTGAATTAGTTACCATGTTGCTTCTGTTTTATGTTTTGGGTTTTTTGGCCAAAAGGCACTTTGGATCTTAGTTCCATGACCATAGCTTGAACCCACACCCCCTGCATTGGAAGGTAAAGTCCTAACCACTGGTCCACCAGGGAAGCTCCCGCATCAGGAATTCTCAGATTCCCTTTACCTCCATAAAAATTATTGAGGACCCCAAAATGCTTTTGTGTATGTAGATTATGTCTATTGATATTTACCGTATTAGAAACTGAAAGACTCTCTTTAAATATTTCATTAATTCATTCAAAATATGATAAACCCATTTGATGTTAATATAAATAACAGCTTAAGAAAAACAGCTTATCTTCCAAAACAAAAATATTACTGAGAAATTGTGTTATGTCTTTGTAAAATCTACTGTCTGGATAAATGGAAGACAGCTAGAATCTCATATATGCTTATGAATCCATTCTGTTGTTATATGTTGTTTGGTTGAAATGTATGGAAAAAACCTGGCCTCACACAGAAAGTGAGGTCGCTCAGTCGTGTCTGACTCTTTGCGACCCCATGGACTGTAGCCCACCAGGTTCCTCCATCCATGGATTTTCTAGGCAGGAGTACTGGAGTGGGTTGCTATTTCCTTCTCCAGGGGATCTTCCCGACTCAGGGAACGAACCCAGGTCTCCCACACTGTGGGCAGATGCTTCACCATCTGAGCCACCAGGGAATCACACAAATACATAGCAGAAAAAGGGAGAAGCATCTTAGTAGCCTTTTCAGATAATGGTGGATATTTTTCTTGATTTTACACTGAAACTTAGCCCATAGTAGCTTTCTAGTGGTTAGTTGTCATGCGGCATTTAAAAGCCATATCGATAAGCTTTTCATATTCTGTTACATCAAAATTTATTTGCCTACGTGAAACTTTATATGGATCTTTTTTACTTAAGTATAACTTTGTAACATCATGTACTGGTGATTTGAAAAATATTTGAAATAATTTGAAAAAATAATGGAAATCCTCCTAACACTGATGCAAAAATCATACTTTATTAACATCACCAACCATCCTGCTAGAAAAGTCCCTGTACTAAGAAGCTATCATGCTCATGGTGGGAAGTACAGTCTTCTAAAATTCCAACTTTTGCTTGTAAACTTGAATTTTTATCATCTGCAATAAATTCTGTCAGTTGATTTCCTTGAAGTAACAGGCTCAACTTAGTTCAATTTTGAGAAAATGTCTGACAGTTACCCAAGTCTGAATAGCGGTAGTTCATCTGTCAGTCATCCTTTTAAGTAAAGATGGTGTTCCATGAAAAAACTGGTTACGTCAGCTTGAAACTCAATCACACAAGTGTTTTTCCTTGAGACACTCACCACACTTTGGTATTCAGTACAAGCGCTTTTTGTACTTCCCCTTTGGTCACAGAGACTATTAAAAAGACATTGCTTAAGGGTCAAGATTTAATACAATTAATTTTGTTTTTCTTGCTTCACCAAGCACACTGTTAAGTGAAACACATTTTAGAAAATTTGCTGTGAAGTAGGTGACAGTGATAATACGGTGATTCCTCGCCTAGTTTGGTGACACTGCCTTGATTCCTGCTAAGGAATCTTTTACCCATTGTTGCTTTTGCACTGTCAGTGTATGTGTCAATACAGATTCTATAATTTCAAACTCATCAGAGGAAAAAGGTATAAAAAGAAATGTCCTTAAAATCTTCCTATAAAAATGCCAGGCCCAGATTTTTTTTTAATGAACAAATGATTTCAGTTTTATACTAATACTTCCAGAATATAGAAAAGGAGATAGGACGTCTTCATTTATTCTGTGAACCTGATATTAACTTAAAACTCCCAAATTTGACAAAGATAGTACAGGAAGGAAAATCATAAGGCAGTCTCATTCCTGAACATGCAAAAATTCTACACTAAATATTAACAATCCAAAATCCAGCAGTGTATAAAAAATGTATAAAAAATAATCCATAGTTAAATTGGATTTATTTTAGGGATGCAATGCAGTTTAACATTCAAATATTTATAAATATTATTCACCATATCAAGACATTGAAAGATAAAAAAATCAATCAGTAGATTCAGGAAAAAATATTTGACAAATTCAAAACCTGTTTATGATTTTATTAAAAAAAACCCCATGAAGCTAAATATGGAAGGACATTCCCTTAACCAGATAAAAACTATTAAAACAATAACAACAGGTTTCAGTGAACATTATTCTTACTCTAAAAAATTTTTATTTATTGATTTATACATTTAACTATAGTTGATTTATAATATTGTGTTAGTTTCACGTATATAGCAATGTGTTTCAATTATACACACATATATATGTATATATATTATTTTTAAGAATATTTTCCATTATAAATTATTATAAGATATTATACAGTTCCCTGTGGCATACAAGTAAATCCTTGTTATCTATTTTATATGTAGTTGCATATATCATTAATCCCATACTCCTAATTTATCCCCTCCCCCCACCTTTCCCCTTTGGTAACCTTAAGTTTGTTTTCTATGTCTGTGAGTCTGTTTCTGTTTTGCAGATTCATTCATTTGTATTATTTTTTTTAGATTCCACATGTAGGTGATATCATATATTTGTTTTTCCCTGTCTGACTTCTTTTAGTATAATCTCTAGGTTCATCATGTTGCTACAAATGGCAATGTTTCATTCTTTTTTTAATGACTGAGTAATACTCTATTGTAAATATATACCTCTTCTTCTTTATCTAATTCATTTGTTGATGGACACTTAGATTACTTCCATCTTGGCTCTTGTAATTAGTGCTGGTTGTATGTATCTTCTTGAAGTATGGTTTTCTCTGGGTTTACGCCCAGGAGTGGGATTGCTGGATCATACCGTAGCTCTATTTTTAGTTTTTTAAGGAGCCTTTGTACTATTCTCCATAGTGGCAGCACCAATTTACATACGCATCAACAGTACAGCCTTTTCTCCATACTCTCTACACACCCTCTCCAGCATTTATTATTTGTGGGTTTTCAATGATAGTCATACTGATAGGTGTGAGGTCATTTTTCATTGTAGTTTGGATTTGCATTTCTCTAGTAATTAGTAATTCAGTGAACCTTATTCTTAGTGGTCAAATCTTAGAAATAGTCTTTTGAAGACTTGGAAAAGGCAATGACATCTACTATTGTCAACTTTCATTAGCATTTCATTAAATTTCTAGTAAGGCATGAAATAAGTATGCAAGTTATTCATTATTTGCAGATGATAATAATTCTCTACCCAGAAAGTTCAAAGGTTACAGAATTAATAAGAAGGTGATTTGATCTAATGTTATTATATACACTATTTACAATTAACAAATATAAAATATAATAGGAAATAGCCTATCCTATTTATAATAGCAACAAAATATGACACTAATGAATAAATCTTCCAAAAGATATATACTATATTTATGATTAAATTATAAAATTTCATAGACATCAAAGATTAAATAAACAAAGAGGTATACTAGATGATATGTTTCAGTATCACATCCATGTTGACTCTTTCCAATACAATTTATAAATTCAGTGCAATTCCAATCAAAATCTCAAAGAGACTTTTTCATTTATGGTGGAACTTGAAAAATTGATTGTAAAATTTATATGGAAGAGCCCTGAACCAAATAGAGCCACAATATTCTTGAAGAAGAACAAGATGAGAGGCTTGTCCTAAAGTTAAACTAAAATTTCACTTAAAAAAAATTAAAATTTCACTTTAGTAAAATTAAAGTTATTTAGAACAGTAGGTGACCCAGAATAAGTGCTCAATAAATGTTAGTTATTATTATTATATTGTTCATACATTTTTGTGCTTTATTTTTTTTTTGCAATATTCTAAAGATTACTTCTTTCCCCTGTTGCTATTGGTAGAATTTCAAAACTTATGCCCTGGATATTCCTGACTATTTGTAACACCTGGGTTATAGATGTATAGATCTTGGTTATAGATGTAGCTCCTGACATTATGAAACTGAGCTCTCTACTTCCTTTGCTTCTTCTTCCTCCTCTTACTTGAGTCTGGATAAAAATGGAGTGTGTTTGGAACACTGTATTATATCTGCAAACAAGCAAAGAGGTACTAACTTTCAGTTTCCATAAAGCTTGTAACAGTGGAAGAGGTATTCTTAGTGGACAAGGCAGGAGATGGTTGAAAGTGGTAAACTGCTGAATCAAAGTCACACCATTCATTCAATGAACAAAATTCACACCAAACATACCTAGGTGTACTTATCACCTATGTATCAAACAATGATTGGCACAAGAGATATACAGATGCATCTTTATATATACAGATATAAAGAGCCTGGCATCTTGGCATCCACGGAGTAAAGGGCAAGGCCTATCTGGAAAACATTAAAATATAGTATTCCAACTACTTGAGTATACTAGATATCAAACAGAGTGCTGTTGGACCAAGGAGGCTGAAGGACAAACTCTGTACAGGGAAGTAGAGGCAGTTTTTTCAAGGGAGGTAGTATTTATGCTTGATCTTGGTTATCAGAAGGGCTTCCCAGGTGGCTCAGGTGGTAAGGTGTCTGCTGGCAATGGAGGAGACCCAGGTTTGATCCTTGAGTCAGGAAGATCCCCTGGAGAAGGAAATGGCAACCCACTCCAGTACTCTTGCCTGGAAAATTCCGTGGATGGAGGAGCCTGGTAGGCTACAGTCCGTGGGGTCGCAAAGAGTAGGACACGACTGAGTGACTTCACTTTCACTTTCACTTTGGTTATCAGTGTTGTTCAGGAAGGAGATGGCAGAGGTGTATGCCACAGAGATGTACACATAAAGACACAGAGAATTTTCCAAATGTATTTCAGTAATCAGAATCAGACTCCATCCCCTAAGCACCATCAAAATATTGTAAAAGCTGTTCACACCATACAGTACACTGTTTTTAAATTTTAAACTCCTGCCTTTCTTTCCTTCTACCTATATTTTGAGTGATGAATAGCCAATGATCAAAGTTAGGTAGTAGTGGGAAGGAGGTTGAGAACAGGATTCGGGGTGATAGGCTGACTCCTGGGTATGAAGTAAAGGAGAATTCAGCATTACAACTTCACTGATTTTGATTTGCATTATGTAAGTTTTGAGAGAATGAAGTAATTTTGTAATTCTGTAATGCTTGTGATTTAGTATGAGGTTTCTTTCTTCAAACATCAAGTTTGAAGAAACATCAAGTTTAACTATAAGCATCAAGTCATAGCAGGCTGAAAATTAGCACACGTTTCATAAGTCACATTTTGTGAATTCCCTTCTGGTTGGTGTAGATTTCTCATCTGATTACACATTCCACAGAGCAGAACTCTGAGATGGAGCAAGAGAATTACATGGATGACAAATAGCAATGCTGTTAAAGAAGCCTTATAATTAAAGTTAGAACTCTTAAGATTGGAGTAGATTCCAGTCCTGGAAGGGACTCTTTGACAGAGAATGTTCTATGACACTAGAGATGTAGGAAGTGGACTCTGGGCAAAGAAAAATTGGGGAATGGAAGGTCTGGAGTCCAACTCCATGGAATGCATGGTGCTTATAGCCAAATATTTGAGAACGCAATGTTGGAAATCTCTCCCTTAGCTGTCAAATTCCATAAAATCTAGACTTTTTCCCTAAGACAAATACTTTCCACCAGGAACAGAGGATGCTACAGGCCCCATAAAACTGATGTCGGGAACAGAGTGATAAAGCTCTAGGTGCTCAGAGGCTCATCTGCATGTCCCTTAGGCATAATTAACAAAGTACTGCATCCTGTCCATAGTTCAGGGGTTCCTGGCTGGAGAATACAATTTGTATGAGGTTTGACTGTATTTGAGATTTCTACACTTGGGAAGCGGTTCGTTGGGGGCTAAGACTCAGTTCAGGCTGAGATAATGTTTGATTCAAAACCTGTGATAGCTTTCAATGATAACTGAATTTCCTAGATAAAAGGGAGAACCATAAGCTCTATGGAAATAAGTGAAAAAATTTTAACAGAAAAAGCCATAAATATGCAAATCTTTCAGGCAGTCATTGAAGTATTTTAAAATTTCTTCCTCAATCCCTTTATGATGTCCTTCAGTACCCCTCAGTCTCTTTCCCACGTCAGTGATTGACAGGCTCCTCAAAGTGCATGATAGTGATCATAGTAAGCGCTGCTGGTCACCACCACATTGGCTTTCTCCAGGAGTTCATCCACTCCCTGGTTTGTGTACCAGTTTATGTGGATAAGTCATATTTCCACATCTCTTGCCCTAATATTATATTCTCTGCAGACCAAGGGATCTCTAAAGGGCATTTCTATGTCCTTAACATTGTGAAGTAAGATGAACAGGTTGCACTGCTTTTTTCCATCAAAGTAAATGGTATCCACAGGTTCCCAGTATTTTGGACTTATCCCATTATGGAACTTTCAGTTAACTATATGTCTTCCTATATGGTGCTTCATCTTGAACTATATTGCCTACTACATGAGGCTATTTAAATACAAATGAATTAAAAGGAACATATATAAAATTTCAGTTTCCCATTCTCACTAGCTACATTTCAGTTGTTCACTAGCCATATGTGTCTAGTCGCTCCTGAATTAAATAGGTATATAGAGAATATTTCCATTATTGGACTAGATTCTTTTAGGTAGTATAAATCTAAGACATTTCTCTTGAGCTTTTTTCTTTAAACCATATTTTAAAAAAAGACTTTATTGATTTTTGTTGCAATACTACTTCTATCTTATGGTTTTGTTTTCTCTTTTGGCCACAGGGTATGTGGGATCCTAGCCAGGAATTGAACCAGGGCTCGAATCCACTTCCCCTGCATTGGAAGGGGGAGTCTTCACCACTGGACTGCCAGGAAGCCCCTTCTTTTGTGTTTTAGTTTTCTCTATGAACTAAACTAGGTAGCACCTGCAGCCTGCCTATATGTTTACGACAAACACTTTATGGTCTCCTGTCTCCAGTTTTCTCATTCCTTGCAGTCTATTTCCATGAATCATTAAGAATCTCAGGGTCACACATGGGCCTCATCATCACCCAGAATCAGTCTGTCCTGACATTTCAATCTAAAAACTTAGTTCTTAGTTTTAAAACATTGAAGTATATATTATGTTAATTTATGATTAATTGATTCAGTTATACATATATACATTCTTTTTTAATATTCATTTCCAGTATGGTTTATCATAAGATAATGAACATCATGCTCTGTGCGATACATAGGACATACAATAGGACCTCGTTGTTTATCCATGCTATATATAAAAGCTTACATCTGCTAACCCCAAACTCCCCCTCCCTCTTTCCTTCAACCTCCTTTCCCTTGGCAGCCATCACTCTGTTCTTTATGTCTGTGATTCTGTTTCACAGATAGGTTCATTTGTGTCCATAATTTAGGTTCCACATATAAGTGATATCATGTGGCTTTCTCTTTCTGACTTATTTCACTTTGTATGATAATCTCTAGTTGCGTCCATGTTGCTGCAAATGGCATTATTTCACTCTTTCTTTATGGCTGAGTAATATTCCATTGTATAGATGTACCCTGTCTTTATCCATTCACCTGTTGATGGACATTTAAGGTGTTTCCACGTCTTGGCTATTGTGAATAGCGCTGCTATAAACGTACAGGTCTTTTAGTATTCCTCCCTCTTCATGCCCACACTTGAAAACTGACAGCTGCCTGATCCTCTCTTGAGTCGTGTCCTCATCACCCCAAGTATCACTGCCTATTCTGCATTCTCAACACTTCTTGCTCACTGGGTGATGGTCTCCTCCTCGCTATCTCACTGTCTCTTAAGATCTCAGTCCTCTTTCATCTTCCTCTCCTCTGCCAATGGCATGATACTTCATCTTTCAAAAATGGTGTAAAAAAAATATATATATAAGCAGATGCCAGCACATTTTTTGTTGTAAAAATTTGGTGTAGCAGTTGAAAGTAAAAGGAAAGTGAAGTTGCTCAGTTGTGTCCGACTGTTTGTGACGCCCTGGATCGTAGCCTACCAGGCTTCTCCATCCATGGGATTTTTCAGGCAAGAATACTGGAGTGGGTTGCCATTTCCTTCTCCAGGGATCTCCCCGACCCAGGGATTGAACCCGGGTTTTCTGTATTGCAGGCAGACACTTTACCATCTGAGCCTCCAGGGAAGCAGGCATGGCAGTTGAGTAAGAAATAAAAGTCTGTTTTCCCTAACCCTCTCCCTTCCCCAGAGGTTATCACCATAAACAATTTAAGGTGCACCTTTCTAGCCCTTTTCCTATGAATTTATGTGTTAACAAAATGATAGGATTAGATTTTCACATAAATAGGATCACGCTGCTGCTGCTGCTAAGTTGTTTCAGTCATGTCTGACTCTGTGCGACCCCATAGATGGCAGCCCACCAGGCTCCTCCGTCCCTGGGATTCTCCAGGCAAGAATACTGGAGTGCGCTGCTGTTTCCTTCTCCAAAATAGGATCATTCTCTTCACTTAAGTTGACTTTTTCTCTTAATAGATTTGAGCATACCATATCAGTATATCCATGTCCACATTATTCTTCCAAACTGCTCCATAATTTTACATAGTACAGGCTTAGATTTCTTTTCTCTTACTAATGGACACTTAGATCATGTTCAGTTTTTGGCCATTACAGACAATGGTGCTATATCATAGTTGAGAGCATATTTCTGTTGGGAAGATAACTTAAAAGTGGAATTTCTAGGACAGACAGTATATGCATCTAAGTTTTCAATAGGTAGTGCCAAATTGTCTTCCAAAAAACTATAGCCAATTTATAGTTCCATAAAGATCGCTTCCTGACAACATTCTTGTACTAACATTGAATACTGAACATCTGCAAATCTGACTGTAAAAAATATCTGATTGTTACTTTTATTTGCCTTCTTTTGATTAGAGTTATATTGAACATCTTTCCACATGTTTAATGTGAAACATTTTGGTGAAATACTTGTTTTATCCTTTGCCTATTTTTAAATTGGGTTGTTGGTCTTTTTCTTATTGATTTGCAGAAGCTCTCTTAAATATTTTCTCCCAGTCTATTGCTTTGTTTTTTTTAATCTTAGCTTTTATTATTTAAAATTTAAAATTTTTATACAGTGAAATGGTCAACATATGGCCTCTGGGTCTGATAAGACTTTTTACCCCCAGATTGCATTAAATAATCTTGTACGTTCTTAGGATGCTTTTATAATTTTGTTTTTACATTTAGCTCTTTATGTGGAATTTATTTTTGTGCAACACAGGAAATAGGGATCTAATTTTGTTTCCAAATGCTTAGCCAGTTGTACCAATGCCATTTCATGCAAATTGCTGCCTTTGTCACAACAGAAATTGTGAATATAGGGCTGCTGCTAGAGCCCATCATGTCTTCTGTTGACTGTACCACATGGTTTAATCATTAAAGCTCTGTTTTAAAACCTGGTATGGTAAAAGCTCCCTCATTTTTTTCCAAATTTTTTTTTTCCAGATGAACTTTATAAAAAGCTTGTAAGTTCCGTAAAGAGCTATGCTTGGATTTGATTGGGATTATATTGCTTTTATAGGTTAGTTGAGTGACTTTATAATTTTGAATCTTCGCATTCTGAAATATGATATAGTTCTTCATTTTCTTGGGTCTCTTTCACACATTTCTTGTTAGGGTGGTTTTTGGATATTTCAGTTTTTGCTGTTTCTGTGAATGGATATTTTTTCATTTGTTGTTGTTTAGTTGCTAAGTTGTGTCTGACTCTTGTGACCCCATGGACTGTTGCTCACCAGGCTCCTCTGTCCATGGGATTTCCCAGGCAAGAAAGCTGGGACGAGTTGCCATATCCTACTCCAGGGGATGTTCCCAACCCAGGGATTGAACCTGTATCTTCTGCATTGGCCGGCGAATTCTTTACTGCTGAGCCACCAGGAAAGCTTTGTTTTTCTTTATTTATTTTCATTTTTTTCATTAGCTTTTCTGGTTGCTTATTGCAAATAGGTAGGAATTTATTGATTCATTTCCTACAAATTTATTTATTTTTTTGTGTTGATCATGTATAATACTTAGCCATTTTGTGAATGTATATTAATTATTTATACAATATAATCATATTAAATATATAAAAAAGAATATATTAATTTCCAGTTGATTCCATTGAATCTTCTAGCTTGAGAGTGATATCTCCAGATAATGAGGGCTTTACTTTTTCCTTTTGAGTACTGCTTATTTCCTTTTTCTTAAAAAATTTTTTTTGTCTTATTGCACTGACTGAATTATTTTTCCCTACCATCCCTTTTTGCTTCCAGCAGCACCTTGATTGATTTATGGATTTTGTGGAATCTCCCCTACTGTGGGCAGTCATAAAAGCATAGTAAGTCCTGGCACCCTGCTTTCGTACTATGGATGTAGAAGAGGACCTTGGACATTTTTTATTAGCTCTTTCCCATCAGTGGCCCTGTACAGTCAAAGGGCAAGACCAGGACCCTGGCTTAGCCATTTGAATTTACTGTCCTAGGAGTTCAGATCTTGAAGAACGTGACCCATGTGTAAGCAAACAAAAAAGAGTGAAATTCACTGATTCTAGAGACCAAGTAATTCCTGTCTGTTTTGGAGCTAGGTTCTCTTGGCTCCTGGCTGATTTGGAGAACTTTGTAAAAGTTTTCCAATAAACTCTTCCTACCTTTGTATCAGATTAGTCAGAATTAGTTTCAGGCAATTCCTTTCAATCCAAGAACTTTTATCTGATACATTTTCTTGTTCAATTAAAATGCCTGTAGTAGTTCACCATCAAAAATAATTTGCATTTTTCTGATAGTTAACTTCTATAGAGGAAAAGGAATTTCTTTCTAGTCCTACCTTATAAAAGGTTTTCTAAAAATTAGAATGGAATTTTTATTTCAAGAAGCCTGCTGTATGCTCTCAAATGCATTTTTTTAATCTATCAAGATGGAGAAAATCCTGATATTTTGTTCTGTGTTAATGAGATTTCTTGATGTTGAATCATCCTGGCATTCCTGCAATAAACCCTTTATGCATATATTGCTGTATTTGATTTACTAATATCTGGTTTAGGATTTTTACATCTACATTTTTTAATGATGTTGTCAATAATTGTCTTATTCAGTATGCAATTTTTGTCCAGTGGATTTCCCTGGTGGCTCAGATGGTAAAGCATCTGCCTACAATGTGGGAGATCTGGGTTTGATCCCTGGGTTGGGAAGATCTCCTGGAGAAGAAAATGGCAACCCACTCCAGTACTCTTGCCTGGAAAATCCTATGGACAGAGGAGCCTGGTAGGCTACAGTCCATGGGCTCACAAAAAGTCGGACAGGACTGAGTGACTTCACTTTTCACTTTTCACTTTGATAACATGAAAGTAGTACTGAAAGTGAAAGTGCTAGAAACTCAGTTGTGTCTGACTCTTCAAGACCCCATGGACTGTAGCCCACCAGGCTCCTTTGTCCATGGAATTCTCTAGGGAAGAATAGTGAAGTGGGTTGCCATTTCCTTCTCCCAGGTCTTCTGCATTGCAGGCAGATTCTTTACCATCCGAGCCACCAAGGAAGCCCGTTTGGTAACACAGTTATATTTAATTTGTAAAATGAAGTGGGAAAGCTTTTCACCTTTTCTATACTTAATTTGGAATTGTTGGTCTAAAATAGAAATCACTTTTTTCCCTAAAATTTTTCTACAACTCACTTGGAAAACCATCTGAATCTTCTTGATTCCTTTTCAGGATAGATTTTTAAAAATTTCTAAAATGCCTATTGATCTCTTTGTGTTCTGATTCTTCTCTTGAGTCAATTATTTCATGTTGCCTTTGAAAATATTCATGTACTCTTAAGTTTTTAAACTTATTGATAATAACCTGTATGTAATATTACTTTATAAATAAGAACTCTATAGATATGCTCCTTTTCTTTTAAAAAAAAAGCAAATATTTATTTTTTGGCTGTGCCAGGTCTAGTTGCAGCATGTGGGATCTAGTTCTCTGGCTAGGGATTGAACCCAGGCACCCTACATTGGGAGCTCATAGTCTTAGCCACTGGAGCACCAGGGAAGTCCCTATGTTTCTTTTTTGTATCTTAAAAGGTATTTGTGTTTTCTCTTTCTCTCTATAATCAGGCATGATAGAAGTTTCCCTGTCTTTAAAAAAATCAAGTCTATCTGCTTTTTTTCCATTTTGGTAAGTTTTCTATTTGTATTTTGTTATTTGCTTTCTTATACTTTCTTTGGGTTTATTTTGTTCTTGAATTGATAAGTCTTAGTGGGAGGCAATGCCGGCCTTCTCTATAAAAGCTGAAAATGTTGGTCTCTCTTGTGGCATGAATACAGACACATGATCTAGGCTCCAAGTATAGTTATGCTAGCCCAGTTTTGCTTCAAGTGTTAGCAATGCACAGAAGTGACAGCAGTGGCATTGGCAGAAAGACCAGGTTCTTGGGACAGTCTCAGCATTCATGGCTGCCAGAGTCAGTGGGGCAAGATGGGGCAATGGGCACCTGGTGGTGGCAGGAGCACTGTCCCTCCAGATGGATTCAGTGGTACTGCAGTGGGCATTGCTCCAACTGTGCAGCCCTAGTCTAGTTCTACTGCCAAACTCTGTGGGCTAATTAATGTCGTCTTTTTTTTTTTTTTGGCCTTGCTGCATGGCATGTAGGATCTTAGTTCCTTGACTAGGAATTGAACCCAAGCCCCCTGCAGTGGGGGCTTCTTTGGTGACTCAGCTTAAAAATTCACCTGCCAATGCAGGAGAGATGGGTTCAGTCCCTGAGTCCGAAAGATCCCCTGGAGAAGGAAATGGCTACCCTCATCAGTATTCTTGCCTGGGAAATCCCATGGACAGAGGAGTATGGCAGGCCACAGTCCATGGGGTCACAAAGAGTAGGACACGACTCTTTGTTTAGTGACTGAACAACAATAAAACAACAATCTCTGCAGTGGAAGCACAGAGTCTTAATCACTGGACTGCCGGGCAAGCCCAGTGTCCTGTTAATAAGTTCATTTTCTATCTAAATCAGCTGTACTTGGTTTCTATTGCTTCCAGCTCAGAATCTTGACTGAACACATGCTTTTTATTGTTGTTCCTTTCTGAATAGTGTTTCTAAATAACATTTTGAGTTCCTCTTTGTTCCAGGAGTTATTTAGAAGGATGTTCAAAATACACCCCAGTTGATAAATATTTTGGTTCTCTCTTTGCATTTATTTCTCTTTTTTTTTCTGTGATGTGGTCAGTTACCATGGCTTATAAGACTTCTGACTTCTGTTACTTTTTTGAAATTTTACCAGTGATCTAATATATGTCCAGTTTTGTTACTAAGCCAAGATTGTGTTTTCTGCTTTTCTGAGTATGAAGTTTGCACTCTGAGTGTAGCCTTTCATGGATTTGTCAATTTTACCTTACATTTCGAAGAGTTATCAGTCTCTGTGATTGAGTGCCTATTTTTAAAGTATAATATGTTCTTTTTTGTTCCATTTACTGTGTTTTGAACTTGAATCCTATGTTGCTTAACATTAATATTGCTACATTTTCTTTTTGTTAGGGATTGTATTTTTTTAACACCTCTATTTTAAGTTTTACTTCATACTTTCCTCCCTCCCTTCCCTACCCATTGTGTAATCTGTCTTTTAAAGGGAGATTTCAATATATTTGTGTTTATTATGATTATCGATATGGTCAGTTATATTCCCAGTACTTAATTTTATTGGTGTTTTATTCTGTTGGGTCTTTTGCTGGATTTATTACATTTTCTTCAATTAATTTTTAGTTCTCTTCTTCTAATCATTATTTTTGAAGTTTTTAGTCCATTTATTGAAACTTAAAATTTGACTTCAACCTTTAGAGTAGTAACCTTGTTACTCAGCTGGTAAAGAATCTGCCTGCAATGTGGAGACCTGGGTTCGATCCCTGGGTTAGGAAGATCCTCTGGAGAAGGGAAAGGCTGCCTACTCCAGTATTCTGGCCTGGAGAATTCCATGGACTGTATAGTCCATGGGGTCGCAAAGAGTTGGACACAACTGAGCAACTTGCACTTTCAGTTTAGAGTAGTACTGACCAATAAAAATTTCTGTTATGATGGAAATGTCATATTTTTAAGACTGTCTATTAAGGTAACCACTAGCTACATGGGCTGTTGAGTACTTGAAATGTGATTAGTGTGACTGAGGAACTGAAGTTTTAATTTCTTTAATTCTAATTAAGGTAGCCAGTGAATACCATCATATTGGTTTGCCCAGGCTGCCATAATGGAATGCCACAGCACGGGTGGCTTAAACAACAGAAATGTATTATCTCACAATTCTGGAGGCTGGAAATCCAAGATCAAGGTGTGGCCAGGCTTGGTTTCTCCTGAGGTCTCTCCTCCTGGTTTGTAGATGGTTGTCTTCTTGCCGTATCCTCACGTGGCCTTTCCACGGGGTGCACGCATCCCTGGTGTCACTTGTGTATCCGCATGTCCTCTTGTTATAAGGACACCAGTCAGATTAGATCAGGATTCACCCTAACAATATCATTTTAACTTGCTCATCTCTTTAACGCCCCTATCTCCAAATACAAATGCATTCTGAGCTACTGAGGGTTAGGGCTTCAATATAAGAATTTCATGGGGTCACAATTCAGCCAATAACAATCATGTTGAAGAGCACGGGCCCAGAGTTGATCTGTGTTTATTGCTTCCTCTCTAGAAACACAGCTACTCATCTTGTGTGCATGCATGCTTAGTTGTGTCCGATTACTTTTTGTGACCTCATGGACTGTAGCTCACCAGGTTCCTCTATCCATGAGATTTTCCAGGCAAGAATACCTTGCCTGGAAATTGCCATTTCCACCTCCAGGGGTTCTTCCCGACCCAGAGATAAAACCCTCATCTCCTACATTTGCAGGCAGATTCTTTACCATCTGAGCTACCTGGAAAGCCTAATACTCACCTTAGGGTACTTTAATTTTTCTGCTTCTCATCCTACACCACCACTTGCCTTATGGTAATCATCTGGAATTCTACTTCCAGATTTCTTCTTAATTTCTGCATTAGGAGTTTTGAGAATAAACTTGAAACTTTGTGTATTTCTTTATGTTTTTTTCTTGTTTATGCCATGCATTTCTCTTTCTTGAACTCATTTACCTTGCTGCTCCATTATTGCCCTCAAGTAATTCATTCAGGGGCTTCCCTTGTAGCTCAGCTGGTAAAGAATCTGCCTGCAATGCAGGAGACCCTGGTTTGATCCCAGGTTGGGACGATCCCCTAGAGGACAAGATGGTTGGATGGCATCACTGACTCAATGGACATGAGTTTGAGCAAGCTCTGGGAGATTGTGAAGGACAGGGAAGTCTGGTGTGCTGCAGTCCATGGGGCTGCAGAGAGTCGGACACAACTGAGTGACTGAACAATAACAAAATTCGTTCAGAGAGAGGCTAGAGGACCAGGTGCAGGATTCTAAGTTCAAAATAAATTTCTCTTAATAATTTGAAATATTGTTTACAGTGCTGATGTCCCTCTGAGGTCCCAAATAGCTGGCAAGGGCATCCAGCCCACAGCTGCCATAAGTTCTGGCTTCTAACAGCTCACTCCTGTTCCTTTTTCTGGAGGATTGCCCTTTGCTCAAAGAGAGCTAACTTGTTTGGTAAACTACCCACTTTGGGCTTCCTTGGTGGCTCAAGGGTAAAGAAACTGCTTGCCAATGCGAGAGATGCAGGTACAATCCCTGGTCCAGAAGGATCCCCTGAGAAGGGGATGGCAACCCACTCACTCCAGTATTCTTGCCTGGGAAATCCCATGGACAGAGGAACCTGGTGGGCTACAGTCCACAAGGTGTCAATAGAGTCAGACATGACTTAGCAACTGAACAACAAGAAACAACCCACCCACTTTCCCTGGGGGCAGCCTCCAGCCCCTGAATGGTAGGGGTGTACAAAATGCTTTTTCACTGCCTCCAGGTGGGACCAGTTTCGTGGGAAATGTTCATGCTCCAGAACTCTCTAAGGGGTCAAGCTGAAATCAGTCCCTTGCTTGATCTTACCTTAGGTAAGATCACTGTATCCAACTTTGGTGCCTTCTCCAGTCTTATTTTGTTCCTCTTTGTCCCTAAGGAACTCCATAAATAAACTATATGCACTCAAATCCTTATCTCAGGCTCTGCTTCTAGGGAACTTGATCCAAGACACATTGTTTCAGTATTTTCTATTATCCAGCTTCCTCATGCTTAGCCCAGGATCCCAATGCCAATTAGACCTTCAGAAAGTGTTCACCAAATGAATGAATGAAGCCATCTTCCTTGGGCAGCAAGCTGATCATATTACACTTTCTTTCCAAACCTAAATTCTAATTATGCAATTAAAATTCATGAGTTTGGCTTTAAAACCATATTCTAGTGGCTCATTCACATCAAGCTGATCTACCTTTGCTAGTCTTGCTTATATATGTGTCTTAGTTTCTTAGCTGGAACAAAATTTTATGGACTGTCTTTCTCTGTGTTGCTTAGAACCCTGCTAGCTGTATAGTAGGGTCAATTAGTAACCGATAAAATATTAATAATAAAATATTAATTATAATATATAATATAACATTAAAATAATAATATAATATTAAAAATAAAATATCAATTAATAGGGTCACTTATCAATTAATAACTTATAAAATATTAATAATAAAAATATAATCAATAATATAAATATAATTAATAAAAACACATATTTTTATGACCCCTTCGTTTAAAGGGATTATATTTGAACGCAATTTTTTTCTTAGAAAAAATCTTTTTTTTTCTTTCTTTCTTTAGTACTCCTGGATCATTTAATCCCTGATTGGAAACTCTATTTCCATAGCAACAGATTATCCTAACAGAAAGAGGATAGTATAGTCTTTTCTTTGAATGACCAGAAAGAGAAGGATTATGAGAAGACAACTTGTCATTGCAAAATTGTAAATAAAATGTATGAATCTAGCAGAGGGAAACAGTTAATACAAAGAAGGACAAATCATTTCTAACAGCATTAATAGTATTATTGTACTTCAAGATGAGTAAACTAGCCACCAGAATCTAGAGGCTCAAACATTAGTAATGTGATAAACTTTGAAGCTGAAGGCGAAAGCATTAGGTCAGTCCCAGGAGTCCTTGCTGGCTTCAAAGCCGTGCCCTCTATTTGATCAGTGAGGGCAGCGGAACAGAATCTAAGCTCTTTAATGATTTGCAGTATCATCAAGTCTCCAATAAGCCTGTATTTGAGAGTTGCCTGAGGTGACTTTCTCTTTAATTTGCAAAAATTGTTCAATATCCAAGTAGTGACAAATTGAATCTGGCCCACAAAGAGGAGGAAAAAATAATGCAACACAAAAAAAGCTTCTCTTTGGAGATATAAACAGAGTTCAGGACAAACTCCAGCAGCTAAAGTTCAGTGGGTATTTCTTTGGCTTTCAATGGCTAGATACTTTAAAATATCCTAAGTGGATCCTGCCATCAACCAGACTCTCCTCACTGAGCATGCTCACTTCTTTTTGAAGTGAAGACTATTTGATTGGGGTGGGGGGGAAATAGACAGCTAGAAAGATGAGACCACACCTGAGTTTCGACACTGAACCAGTCTCAGGGATGCAGAGATTCAAAAGAGAAAGCAGCATGGAAGTGGTAGCAGCTAGCCCTCTGCCTTCCCCTGAGAAACAGGATTCAGTAGTATGGGCTGTCAGGGCTTCCCTGGCGGCTCAGTGGTAACGAATTCGCCTGCCAGTGCAGGGGACACAGGTTCTATCCCTAGTCCGGGAGGATCCCATATGCCACGGAGCAACTAAGCCTGTGGGCCGTATTGAGACTGTTCTCCAGACCTCAAGAACCACAACTACTGAGCCCACGTGCTGCAACTACTGAAGTCGGCAAGCCCTGGAATCCGTGCTCTGCAGCAAGAGAAGCCACTGCAATGAGGAGCTCGCACACCGCAATAAAGAGTAGACCCCAACTGCCGCAACTAGAGAAGACCTGCGCAGCAGTGAAGATCCAGCACAGCCAAAAAACAAAAGTTGGAAAGATGATCTCTGAGGATCACTGAGTTCAACAAGTCCAAAGTTTTCAAATAAGAAGAAAAGCTATTATTATTCTCTACATCACTAGTGGGAATTTCTTGTTACCCTCACTGTTCTCTGTGTTAGCCATAGTTCTTTGCATATTCTGGATATTAGTCCTTTGCTGATTCTACATGTTGTAAATGTTTTTTCCAACTCTGTGGCTTGCCTTTTCATTTTTTTATGGCCACAATTCTTATTTAATGTAGTAGTATAATTTAGCAATCTGTATGGTTACAGTTTATGTTTTTTTATGTCTTTTTTAAAAGTATAACTTGAGGTTGTAAATATGTTCTCCTTTTTTAAAAAAATTAATTAATTAATTTTTAATTTACATTATCATGTGGTTTTGCCATACAATTGACATGAATCCACTATGGGTACACATGTGTTCCCCTTCCAGAACCCCCTTATTTTTTAAGGTTTTATGTCTTTTTTTTCTTGTTGTATTTAGATTTTTAGTCCACCTGGAATTGATTTATTTTTTTAAACAAATATTTATTTATTTTTGGTTGCACTGGGTCTTCATTGTTGTGTATGGGCTTTCTTTAGTAGCGGGAGGTACTCTTTCTTGTGGTGTAAGGCCTTCTCATTGTGGTGGCTTCTCTTGTTGTGGAGCACAGGCTCCAGAGTGCAGACTCAGTGGTCATGGTGCACAGTCTTCATTGCTCCACAGCATGTGGAATCTTCCCAGACTAGGGATCAAATGAACCCTTGTCCTCTGCATTGGCAGGTGGATTCCTATGCACTGTACCACCTGGGAGGTCCTTGGAATTGATCCTTATATATAATGTGATATAAGGATATAATTTAATTTGTTTCATTTAAATAGCTAACTGTCCCAGGACTGAATTATGTCAATTGATTTTCTTAATGTTAAAATAATTTCTTCCTAGAATAACCTAACTGTGTACCTATCTGAGCTACCTATTGCAGCAAAAAATCCCAAATCTTAATGATCTCAATTTATTCCCAGGCATCTTAAGTCACTGGGGTCTTGGCTGATCTAGGTTTTATGGCTTTGTTTGATGCTGTGGCAGTGGGGGCAGCTTATATTTTCACTGAGGACTGTAGTTCAGTCAGTCATTTCAATCATTCAGTTGTGTCTGACTCTTTATGACTCCATGGACTGCAGCACGCCAGGCTTCCCTGTGCATTGCCAACTCCTGGAGCTTGCTTTAACTATGTCCATCAAGTCAGTGATGCCATCCAACCATCTCATCCTCTGTCATCCCTTCTCCTCCTGACTTCACTCTTTCCCAGGATCAGGGTCTTTTCCAGTGAGTCAGTTCTTTGCATCAGGTGGCCAAAGTTTGGAGCTTCACTTTCAGCATCAGTCCTTCCAATGAATATTCAGGACTGATTTCCTTTAGGATTGACAAGTTGGATCTCCTTGCAATCCAAGGAACTCTCAAGAGTCTTCTCCAACACCTCACTTCAAAAGCATCAATTCTTTGGCACTCAGCTTTCTTTATGGTCCAACTCTCACATTAATACCTGACTACCATAAAAACCATTGCTTTGACTAGATGAATCTTTGTCAGTGAAGTAATGCCACTGCTTTTTAATATCCTGTCTAGGTTTGTCATAGTTTTCTTCAAAGGAGCAGCATCTTTTAAATTCATGTCTGCAGTCACCATCTACAGTAATTTTGGAGCCCAAGAAAATAAAGTCTGTGACTGTTTCCAGTGTTGCCCCATTGATTTGCTATCAAGTGATGGGACTGGATGCCATGATCTTAGTTTTTTGAATGTTGAGTTTTAAGCCAGCTTTTTCACCGTCCTCTTTCACTTTCATCAAGAGGTTCTTCAGTTCCTCTTTGTTTTCTGCCATAAGGGTGGTGTCATCTGCATAGCTGAGGTTACCAATACTTCTCCCGGCAATTTTGATTCCTGTTTGTGCTTCATCCAGTCTGGCATTTTGCACGATGTACTCTGCATATAAGTTAAATAAGCAAGGTAACAACATAAGCCTTGACATAATCCTTTCTCAATTTGGAACCAGTCCATTGTTCTGTGTCCAGTTCTAACTGTTGCTTCTTGACCTACATACAGATTTCTCAGGAGGCAGGTAAGGTGGTCTGGTATTCCCATCTCTTTATGAATTTTCCACAGTTTGTTGTGACCCACACAGTCAAAGGCTTTAGCATAGTCAATGAATGAAGGAGAAGTAGATATTTTTCTGGAATTCTCTTGCTTTTCCTATGATCCAGTGGATGTTGGAAATTTGATCTCTGATTCCTCTGCCTTTCCTAAATCCAGCTTGAACATCTGGAAGTTCTCAGTTCATGTACTGTCGAAGTCTAGCTTAGAGAATTTTGAACATTACTTTACTAGTGTGTGAGATGAGTGCAACTGTGTGGTAGTTTGAACATTCTTTCGCATAGCCTTTCTTTGGGATTGGGATGAGTACTGACCTTTTACAGTCCTGTGGCCCCTACTGAGTTTTGCAAATTTGCTTGCATATTGAGTGCAGCACTTTTACAGCATCATCTTTTAGGATTTGATATAGCTCAGCTGGAATTCCATCACCTCCATTAGCTTTGTTTGTAATGATGCTTCCTAAGACCCACTTGACTTCATGTTCCATGATGTCTGGCTCTATGAGAGTGATCACACCATCGTGGTTATCAGAATCATTAAGATCTATTTTGTTCTATGTTCTAGGTATTCTTGCCACCTCTTAATATCTTCTGCCTCTGTTAGATCTGTACCGTTTCTGTCCTTTATTGAGCCCATCTTTGCATGAAATGTTCTCTTGGTATCTCTAATTTTCTTGAAGAGATCTCTAGTCTTTTCCATTCTATTGTTTTCCTCTATTTCTTTGTATTGATCACTTAGGAAGGCTTTCTTATCTCTCCATGCTATTCTTTGGAACTCTGCATTCAGATGGATGTATCTTTCCTTTTCTCCTTTGCATTTTGCTTCTCTTCTTTTCTCAGCTATTTGTAAGGCCTCCTCAGACAACCATTTTGCTGTTTTGCATTTCTTTTTCTTGGGGATGGTCTTGATCACTGCCTCCTGTACCATGTTAAGAACCTCTGTCCATAATTCTTCAGGCACTCTGTCTATCAGATCTAATCCCTTGAATTTATTTGTCACTTTCACTGTATAATTGTAAGGGATTTGATTTAGGTCATACCTGAGAGGTCTAATGGTTTTCCCTACTTTCTTCAATTTAAGTCTGAATTTGGCAATAAGGAGTTCATAATCTGAGCCACAGTCAACTCCTGGTGTTTTTGCTGTCTGTATAGAGCTTCTCCATCTTTGGCTGCAAAGAATGTAATCCATCTGATTTCTACCATCTGGTGATGTTCGTGTGTAGAGTCATCTCTTGTGTTGTTGGAAGAAAGTGTTTGCATTCTCTTGGCAAAGCTCTGTTAGAGTTTGCCCTGCTTCTTTTTGTACTCCAAGGTCAAATTTGCCTGTTATTGTGGAAGACTGTGGCTGGGTTGAGGCAACTGTGCTCTGTATACCCTCACCTTCTAGGATCAGCAGACTAGACAGGACATGTGCTTCTCATGGTAGAGACATTATCAGGAAATAACACTGATACAGTACTTTCATCTAATCTATGTACTTCATCACCATTTATCTCACTAATATTCTATAGGGTAAAGGAGAAGAATATTTCTGGTTCAGGATCCAATTCAGGACCAAACATTCCATTTGTCCATCATATTTCTTTAATCTCTTTAACCAGACACATCCTCAGTCTTTCTTTCATGTTGTTGATATTTATGAAAGGCACAGACCATTTCTTTTGTAGATACCTTTGTATTTTTGATGTGTTTTTTAAAAACAATCTTTAAGTGGATTTTATTTATTGATTTATCCAATTGAAAAACATATTTCTTCCACTGGATACTTATCTATTTATATTTATTATTGATAGTAGTTGATATAGTTGGATTTATTTCTATCACCTTGTTATGGGTTTCCTATTTGTCCTACCTTTTTAATGTTATTTTTCTCTTTTTTTTTCTTGTATTCTTTTGAATTGAGTGTTTTTCACATTCCATTTCTTTCTTTATTATATGTGCTGTTTCTGTTCTTTTACTTGTTATCCTAGATATTTTAACATATGTATCAAATCCTAAATTTAATCACATCATCACTCTTTTCTTCTTGAGTAATACAGTTACCATAAACATTTAATCATATCACTCCTGAAGTGTATAATTTTTGGCATGCATTTTAGGTTTATTTCATCTCTTAACTCTGTAACAGAATACTATTATTATTTATAAAGTCAACGTTTAATTAGTTTTATCCACTTGTTTGCTACTTTCTCTGTTGATGACTCCTTTTTGCGTCTTGGATCTTCCATCTGGGATCAATTTTCTTCTGCATAAAATATATATATCTTTTAGAATTTTCCTTATTGAGAGTATGTTGATAGCAGTCTATAAGCTATTTGTGCTCAAAAATATCTTCCTTTGTCCCTTTTTTAAAAGCTATCTTGTGTTTACAATTCTAGACTGTCAGCTATTTTTTTTCCTCAGCCCTTTCAAAATGGTGTTTCTCAGTCTTCTGACTGTCACTGTGGCTGTTTTTGTGCTTCATCTGAAGATTAGCTGTCTTTTCTCTCTGGCTGCTCTTGAGAGATTTTCCTTGTCTTTGTTATTCTGTGCTTTCTCTAGGATGTGTGTAGACATGGGTTTAATTTTATTATCAAGCTTGGGATTCATTGGTGGCGGTTTAGTCACTAAGTCATGTCCAACTCTTGCAGTCACATGGGCTTTAGCCCACCAGGCTCCTCTGTCCGTAGGATTCTCCAGGCAAGCATACTGGAGTGGGTTGCCATTTCCTTCTCAAGGGAATCTTCCCAACTGAGGGACTGAACCTGGGTCTCCTGCATTGCAGGTAGATTCTTTACCAACTGAGCTAGGAGGGATTCATTAGCCTTCTTCAATTTGTGGAGGGGTACCTTTTCATTTCTGAAAAAATTGTAACTATCAATCCGAATATTCTTTTTTCCTACCTTTTTATCTCTCATCCTTTTAGAGCTCTAACTTCACACATCTCTGAGTCTCTCTTCTGTAATTTCTATCACAAGCACTCTACGCTGCCTTTGGGATGATTAATTTGGCTTTATCTTCCTTCCGCTTTTTCTAGAGTGTCCATTTTATTGTTGTTGTTCAGTAGCTCAGTCGTTTTCAGCTCTTTCAACCCCATGGACTGCCATACACCAGGCTTCCCTGAGCATCACTAGCTCTCAGAGTTTGCTCAGATTCATGCCCATTGAGTCGCTGAAGCCAAGCAGCCATCTCATCCTCTGTCGCCCCCTTCTCCTCCTGTTTTTAATTTTTTGTGTTTTATAAATTATATTTATCAGTGTATGTGCTATCAAAGTGAGTACTACATATACTATCTATGTATTAATCTGCTTCTTCATTTGTATAGTGTCTTCCTTTTCCCTCATATTTTAAAGCATGCTTTAATTTATTTAGGCATAAAGGCTTTTAGACATTTTTTCCCAGGTCTATATGGATGGCTTGTGCTTGGGTTTCATGGTACTGCTTCTGTCCTCTTATGTTTTGTGTTTCTTTTTACTATGACTTCATATTTCATATTTTTTTCATGAATTCTTTGAAGCTGTGATAAAGCTAAGATTCCAGAGTGGATTTGAGTTTGTTTCTGTCAGGATCCTGGAGGGAATACCAGCCCAGGACAGCTTTAAATTGACTTCTTAGCTTGTGGTCTGTGCCCCCACCCACACGGTAGTAAGAATTTAGCATGAAGGCTGGTTTGTGGTTAAAATTTTTTACGGAAGAGTCCTGCCCTCCCCAAGACTAAATTTCTAGGCAGGTAACTATCCTTTCAGTCTGTTGAATGGCAGGATTTTTTCCCTAGTTGCCTCTTACACTGGCTCTGAGGCCTTTTAAGTCTCAACCTTATGAAGGGGGCTCTCCAGTTAAATCTCTCACACTGAATTGTGGGCTTTGTGACCTCTATTCTGTGGCTTTATGGGACAGAGAAAATCAAAAAATAAGTTCATTCATTTTAGCAAATGCCTCATAAGGCAAAAAAAAAAAATCATAGTTTTGATTACCTGTCTAGGTTCCTACTTTCACCAAGCTCTCCTTATAAAATATACAGATAATTGACATTTTAAAATATTTTTTCTTGTATTTTATCCAGTATTTTGTTTTCTGCAAGAGGGCCAAGTGGGTACTTTGTTAAACTGCTGGAAATAGAAGCCTCTATGTCAACTTGAAATTACAGTTGACCTTTGAACAACACGGGTTTGAACTGGCCAGGTCCACTTATATGGGGATTTTTCCAGTGGTAACTGCTGTAGTACTGAATGACCCAAGGTCCTTTGAATGTATGGGTGCAAAACTGCAGGTATGGAGGAACTGACTATAAGTCATCTGAGGATTTTCCACTGTGGGGGTTGGGGAGGGGGGCAGCTGATGCCTCAGCATCTACATTGTTCAAGGGTCAACTGGATATTGGGGAAAACTTGCCTAATACCACAAAGTGACATGTTGATAATACTCTTTACGTAGAAAGCTAATAAAAGCCAGCAATAATACTGTAAATACATAAATAAGATAGTAAAACAGTGTTTGATCATTAGAAATCAGTACATTGATTTTTAATGCAAACATGTACACCTGAGTTTATAATTTAATACATTATTTATGTTAATAATTGTGTAATAGAAAGACTTGGGGTTTTGTAGAGGGTGAAATATCATATTTTCCTCACCTTCCATTCTTCAAAGACCCTCTAATACCCTTCATCTTTCCTCTCCCCTCCTTGCAGAGACTAGTACCCTGAACTCCACCAGGCTTCACCACCATTGCATCCTGACTAGGCTCTTTGCTTTGCCACCTCAAAGCCTTTCAACTTGTCCTTCCTCCTTCTCCCACCTACACCTTGATTACTTTTGCAGACAGCTGGTTTTTGGCAAATAGTGCCTTATTTCCTTTCTCTATTTCTCTCTTGAGATTTATTTAAAAAGCAGCCTTTCGAAAGCTCACACTGACAAGATGTGATCTCTTTTTCTGCCACCCAGAGCCTTTTAAACATCTCTTAAAGCCCTTGTATTCTGCCTTGCATTATCATTTAATGTTTTTCTTACTTCTTTTTTTGGTTGGAATGTAAGCTTCTTGGATGCAGAGATTCATATTCATAAACGTGTTCCTCCTCGGATGCCAAAACCAGTGTCAAATACATTTGATGTAGGTACAAGAAAAGCACTAGATGTAGTGCAATCAAAAAAATATCTGCTAAATTGGATGAGAGAGACTAGTCAGACTGATCCCCTGGAGGACGGTGCAGCAACCCACTCCAGTATTCTTGCCTAGAGAATCCACATGGACAGAGGAGCTGGCGGGCTTCAGTCCATGGGGTCACAAAGGATCAGATGTGACCGAGTGACTAAGGCATAGCACAGCACAGACTAGTTAGAACACAGAGCACTCTTATTTTTTTCGGTATTAGTGCATGCAAAATTATGTATGGAGATAATAAAATGTATGGGAAAAAATGTGTGGTTTGTATGCACCAGGGTTTGGAACCCTTGTGCAATGCCAAAGAAAGAAAATGATTTTTCAGGATATAGGTGAAAAAAAAAGAGAAATGATTGATTTGTCATATTAATTTTGTGCATAAGTCTTTTTAAGTGGGTCTTTATTAAATTTTGCAGGATTATTGTCATGAATGAGAATTAGAGGAATTCTTCTAGGATATAATTAAGCACGGGCTAAATGCAAGTTACATAGTTTGAAGTTCACCCAAGGGTAGCTTAAGTTTAACATGACAGTTTTTCAAAATATTATTTTCTGATGTGAGGACACCAGAATAACTGCAATCATTTTTTCGTTGTTGTTGTTCTTTTTTCAGACAGCAGATCTTTATTTCTGCTCCACATTAGGTCTATGTGTCTTAAAACGCCTCTACTTTTATGTGAGACATCACCAGTGTCCTTGTGGTTTCACCTTCTCATACTTTTCACCAGATACAAAGCATTGGGGTTTTGCTTTGAACTTTTAACTTATTCAAAACATGTTTACCTTTTTTTTTTTTATGCTTGCAGCCCTATGAAGTAGGAAGCCTGAATCTTTCTACCCACCTTTTACTGACGACGAGAACATGAGCCACAGAGAGGTTAAACGGTGGGTTGGAGGTGGTGGCATTTCCCCAGCAGCCCACGCTGCTTCCTCTTCCTGAGTGAAATTACATGGGCCCACAAGTTCTCCTGGAACAAACACGGGGCAGGTGGTGCAGTGCTGCTTGACATGCTTGTGTGACAGTGTGTTCCATGGTGTGGACAGAGGACTGAAGGTCAGACAAGGCTTGTTCATGAGTTGCTGTGTCGTTTGAACCAGTTTTCATAATGACATCACATCATCACACTGAGTTATTCTCCAGCTGACTTGGAGAGCAGTTTACTTAATTTATGTCCACTGCTTTCTAACTCTTTTACACTCAGATATGAACATTTTATTTTTAAAATTGAGTTTTGGGCCCCCAAGTCCCAAACTTGGAAGACCAGTTAACATGCCTTTTGTTAACAGCAAAGTAAACACATCCTCAGCTGAGAAGCAAGGACTACTTTCAAATTATTTGCTTCTAGAACTAAATCCATGAATTAGCCCAATGGGTATCATGACATTATTCAAGAATCTAGGAAGAAATAAAGGATAAAACTATTCACATCTTCTTGCTCCTTTAGTAATTCATGTACAAACTTCTCAAAAGGTGAGATTTTTCATCATACATTTGTCAGAGGCTTATTTACCCCATGATTTCAATTTTAAAGTTTTATTCAGCTTTGTGGCATGTTTTCACAGTTTTGTCATGTCATTCTTCAGTTTTGCAATAAAGAATTAATATAACTCTAATGTTCTCTATGAATAAGACCTTTGATTCCAAAATTTGCTTTTCACTAATGAGGTTGTTTTAATTCTTGGATAATTGTGATTTGCCTCCAGACCAGATAAGTTTCTTCTTCCTTTTCTTTATTATGATGACCTAAGTCAGGACTGTAGACCAGAACATTCATTTTGCAAGTAAGGGAAAGTGTCAGTCATTCAATCATGTCTGACTCTTTGCGACCCCATTGACTATAGCCTGCCAGGTTCTTCTGTCCATGGGATTCTCCAGGCAAGAATACTGGAGTGGGTAGGCTTTCCCTTCTCCAGGGGATCTTCCTGACTCAGTGACTGAACCTGGGTTTCCTGCATTGCAGGCAGATTCTTTACCATCTGAGCCACCAAGGAAGCCCATTTTGCAAATAAAGTAGCCCTCAACTTTTACCACTTCCATTAGCTATATTCAAGTGGTTCCCTTAAAAGTAATTCCTGGCCTTAGTGTGTGCAGAATGAAAGTAATGACGTGAAGTCACCAGCAGGCCAGGAGGGAAGTGGGATGATTCTGTCTTCAATAAAGGGCTGCTGGAGGTTGGTAACTAGGGCAGCAAATGGGGTCTGGGAAGGACTAGCGTCATCAATGACCCTTTACTAGTTGAGTGGAGGTGGTTTAAGTGCAGTTTCGAGTAGGGCAGAGGTGCTGAACTTCGGTACAGGCTAATGTTCTAGACCCTCTTCTGCTGCTTTCTCGCTCTTAAGACCTTAGATAAATTACCTAATCCCTCTGAAGTTCCTATTCCTAATTTATACAATAGGAACAACAGCAGTACCTCCTAGGGTCATTCTGTATATATTATCTGTTGTTAATTAACAAACGATCTCAAAACTCAGTGGCCTAAAGCACAGTAATTTGTTTGCTTACACTTTGGGTTGAGTTCAGTTGGGAAATTCTTCTGTAGGTCTT
Organism: Antilocapra americana; assembly: GCA_007570785.1. Taxonomy (NCBI): domain Eukaryota; kingdom Metazoa; phylum Chordata; class Mammalia; order Artiodactyla; family Antilocapridae; genus Antilocapra; species Antilocapra americana. The sequence continues at coordinate 893,060 of ML660771.1, forward strand.
TTCTGGAGTTACTCGTGTGGCTACAGTGATCTTGTGGTTTGCCTGGTGGATCCAGGATGGCCTCACCCTGATTTGGCAGTCAGCTGGGACCGTCCCCAGAATGCCACAGTTCTCTGCTTGGCTGCTTCAGCAGCCAAGTTCAGGTTTCTTACATGACAATGGCAGTAATTCCAAGGAGGCAAGTACAGATGTGCAAATGCTTACCAAATCTCTGCTTACCAAGTGTCACATTTGCTAAATGTCTTGGCCAAAGGAAGTCATGACCAAGCCCAAGGTCAAAGAAGGTGGAGCTTTGCCACAACATGGAGGCTTGATATATGTGGGACAATTAGTGTGACAGTCTATACATATTGGCAGTCAAACATGACACTGCATGGGAAATTTTTTAAAAAATGTTGTATTAGTGCAAGTTTTGTATGGTGTGTATGCACAAGTAGTGGTGGGACAGGGAGAAGACATCATACCTGAAAATTTTAACTGATACTGAATTTACTGTTCTGAAAATTATTATTTCATTTTTAATCTCTGACTTCCACTATAAAATTAAAATTAGTTAACTCTAGGTGGGCTCAGAAATATAGCACGTGGAACCCAGATCAAATGATCAGTATGTGAAGCTTGGAAAAAAGAACTCATCTACAGAGACTTGGCTTTCCAAGAGAATTGGTTCACAGATATATCAAACTGATGGATGAATGAGTCATTCATCAGAACCTGAAGGTCTGTTCTAAGTGAGTTTAACATGAAGGTCAGAAGGATAGTGGTCAATGTCGTGAAAGCTCACCACACTCTCTGACTGTGGCTGGAGATTGTAAAGATGAGGATTCATCTGGGACAGACTGGTGGAAACTAGGAAGGAACCATCCCTACAACTGGAGGGGACTGGGGGAGGACAGGGGACATAAGGAGGCAGAAAGCAAGACAAATGCCTACTTCTCTGGACTAGAAAAAAACACACGGGAAAGGAGGGCAAATAACATATGAATTTATGACTCAGCACAGGGTCAGGCAGGTGCTTAGAGTCTGTTGTCATGAATGCTCTTCAAGTTAGTCTTTAAGGAATCTTGGGATGCAGAGGGAGGATGTGGGAACTCAGCAAACATCCTGAACCACTGGGCCCATTGTACAGGCAGGGCTGACTGTGGGACTGAGGCTATTAAGCTTCCTCAGGCAGGACCAACTTAGGAACCGAAGTGAAAGTGACAGGTGTCAGTGAGCCCAAATGAGGAACTTCAAAAGTCTGATGCAAGTGTCCTGCAGGATGGTGGGTCTTAAGTGTCAGTGAGCCCAGGAAGTTCATGGTTAAAAGTGCGTGTTTCTGGACTCTTTCCAGATATTGTGACTTAGTACATCGGGCATGGTGCCTAGCAGTTTGCATTTTCAGGAAATGGCTGAGTGCTAATGATCTAACCTGTGCTGTACAATATGGTACATGTGTGGCTATTTAAATTAGTTAAAATTATTTGGTAGAAACCAATGCAATACTGCAAAGCAATTATCCTTCAATTAAAAATAAATCCAAAAAGAAAATAAAACAAAGGAAAAACAAAAAGTTAATTGAAATTAAATAAAATTTAAACTTTAGTTACTCATCTATCAGCCACATTTAAACTGTCCAATAGCCACATGTAGCTAAAGGCTACAATATTGAACAGTACAGAATTAGAACATTACCATCACTGCAGAATGTTCTATTGGACGTATTGGTTAAGCCACTTATTCAGTGATTGCTTTTCTTTGGACCACATCTGGCTATGCTAGGTCTTCCTGGTTTTGTGTGTTATCCTACATCCATAACCACATCTAGTTCCCAGGTGAACAAAACCTAACCTACACAGTGATTCAGGACCATGGACAACAGCACGCATAGCTGTCTCTCCCCTCAAGTAGTTTTAGTTACACAGTACTTAAATCTAATTAGGTGAAGAGCCAGGAATGGAAGGATGAAGTTAAGGAATCCAGTGGGGCAGCAAGCCATACTGACACAAGGTTCTTTGACCCATGCTGAAAACTTCAGTCCATAATGGCTTAGCTCAGTGGTAGTGACTGCTTCTGGCTACGTCAGGTCTTCTCAAGGAGGGATAGGAGGAAGGGAGCTTTGAATGGTTGCTGTTTAGAATGTATCACTAAAATGCACCTACTTCTAGGGCAGTGAAGTAGGAGATAAGCATAGAAAGAGTCAAGTGGGGCTCTCTAAATTCCGGGCTCCCACTTACTTGTGGTGTAATCATGACGATGCTATTTAACCTCTTCAAGACTCAGTTTTCCAATCTGTAAAATGGCTATAATAACATCAATGTCATGAAATACTTGTAGTGCACCTAGTGTAAGGCTTGGCACACAATAGGCATTCAATAAGTGTTAGTTCTGTTTCCCTTCTTGGTAATTTGGACTTGATATTTGCTAATGTGGCAGTCCCCAATTTATAGTACAGAGTCTCTGCTTCCTTGTAGCAGTGTTTAAGTTTAGGGACAGAGATGACTTGGTAGGCTATCATTTTGGTTTGTCCCCAAGTATAATCTAGTAGAGCTATGTAATTCAAATACCCAGAATTTCAAATAATGATCTGAAATTAGAGTATCAGGACAGATTCTCCTTTTTCTCTCTCCTCCTATTCCTCTTTTCTCATCTCTTTATTCCTTTATTTCTTCTTTCACCTCTTCCTCTTCTTTGTCTTCCTTCCTCCTCCTACTTTTTCTGCTTTTTCTCCTATTTTCTTCTTCTTCCTTTTCTTCTTTTTTCTTCTGTTTCTTCCTTCTGCTGTGGCTATGAGAACTGCTATATGTATGTCTGTACCTAATCACAATCTCATTATTCACTGGAGTTTACTGAGTTTTGTTAATGCGATTTCCCCCCCAAATTTCAAACTGTTAGTGTGCTGATCTACTTGAGAACATAGGTGATCATATCATTTTCCAAAGATATCTCTTTACATAGGAATCAGGTGGTTTAAACTCATCATTTAAGATCAGTGTTAAATTATGCTTTGATTCTTTTTTAGCTTTATTGTGGTACAATTGACAAATAAATTGTAAAGACATTTCAAGTATTCAGTACAATGTATTGATATACATGTGCCCTGAGAAAGGATTTCCTCCATCTAGTTAATTCACACACCCATCACCTCACATATTCCTTGCCCCTTTTATTGGTGAAAATATTTAGATTTTACTCTCTAGCAAGTTTTGATTGTATAAAACAGTGCTAGGAACTGTAGTCACCAAATTATACATTAGATTGTGTTATGGGTCTTACAACTGAAAGCCTGTACCCTTTGACTAACCTCGCTCTATCCTCTCCCTGTCCCCCAAACAAGCTCCTGGCAACCTCTCTCTCTACTCTCTTGTTTCTTTTCTAAAGAATATTTATTTATTTGGCCACGCTGAATCTTAGTTGTGGCACACAGGATCTTCGATCGTCATTGAAGCATGTGGGATCTATAGTTTCAGCATGCAGACACTTAGTTGTGGTATGTGGAGTCTACTTCTCTGACCAGGGATCAAACCTAGGCCCCCTGTATTGGGAGTCTTAGCCACTCAACCTCCAGGCAAGTCCCTACTCTCTAATTGCTATATCTTGGCTATTATGAATAATGTGACAATGAACATGGGAGTACAGATACCTCTTTGAGATAATGGTTTCATTTTCTTTGGATATATATCCTGAAGTGGGATTTCTGGATCATATGGTAGTTCTGTTTTCAATTTCTGGAGGAATCTCCATACTCTTTTCCACAGTGGTTGTACCAGTTTACATTCCCACTAACACTACACAAGGATTCTCTTTTTTCCATATCCTCCCCAGCATTTGTGATCTCTTGTCCTTTTGGTAATAGCCATACTAACAAATGTGAGATGATATCTCACTGCAGTTTTGACTAGTATTTCTGTGATGAATCAGTTCAGTTCAGTTCAGTTCAGTCGCTTAGTCATGTCCGAATCTTTGTGACCCCATGAACCACAGCACGCCAGGCCTCCCTGTCCAACACCAACTCCTGGAGCCCGCCCAAACTCATGCCCATTGAGCCGGTGATGCCATCCAACCATCTCATCCTCTGTCGTCCCCTTCTCCTCCTGCCCCTAATCCTTCCCAGCATCAGAGTCTTTTCACATGAGTCACTGCTTCGCATCAAGTGGCCAAAGTACTGGAGTTTCAGCTCCAACATCAGTCCCTCCAATGAACACCCAGGACCAATCTCCTTTAGGATGGACTGGCTGGATCTTCTTGCAGTCCAAGAGACTCTCAAGAGTCTTCTCCAACACCACAGTTCAAAAGCATCAATTCTTCAGCTCTCAGCTTTCTTCACCATCCAACTCTCACATCCATACATGACCACTGGAAAAACCATAGCCTTGACTAGATGGATCTTTGTTGACAAAGTAATGTCTCTGCTTCTTAATATACTGTCTAGGTTGGTCATAACCTTCCTTCCAAGGAATAAGTGTCTTTTAATTTCATGGCTGCAGTCACCATCTGCAGTGATTTTGGATCCCCCAGATATAAAGTCTCTCACTGTTTCCACTGTTTCCCCATCTATTTCCCATGAAGTGATGGGACCAGATGCCATGATCTTAGTTTTCTGAATGTTGAGCTTTAAGCCAACTTTTTCACTCTCCTCTTTCACTTTCATCAAGAGGCTCTTTAGTTCCTCTTCACTTTCTGCCATAAGGGTGGTGTCATCTGTATATCTGAGGTTATTGATATTTCTCCTGGCAGTCTTGATTCCAGCTTGTGCTACCTCCAGCCCATCAGTTTCTCATGATGTACTCTGCATATAAGTTAAATAAACAGGGTGACAATATACAGCCTTGATGTACTCCTTTTCCTATTTGGAACCAGCCTGTTGTTCCATGTTTAGTTCTAACTGTTGTTTCCTGACCTGCATACAGATTTCTCAAGAGGCAGGTCAGGTATTCTGGTATTCCCATCTCTTTCCACAGTTTATTTTGATCCACATAGTCAAAGGCTTTGGCATACTTAATAAAGCAGAAATAGATGTTTCTCTGGAACTCCCTTGCTTTTTTGATGATCCAGCGGATGTTGGCAATTTGATCTCTGGTTCCTCTGCCTTTTCTAAAACCAACTTGAATATCTGGAAGTTATGGTTCACATATTGCTGAAGCCTGGCTTGGAGAATTTTAAGCATTACTTTATTAGTGTGTGAGATGATTGCAATTGTGCAGTAGTTTGAGCATTCCTTGGCATTGCCTTTCTTTGGGATTGGAATGAAAACTGACCTTTCCCAGTCCTGTGGCCACTGCTGAGTTTTCCAAATTTGCTGACATATTGAGTGCAGTACTTTCATAGCATTATCTTTTAGGATTTGAAATAGCTCAACTGGAATTCCATCACCTCCACTAGCTTTGTTTGTAGTCATGCTTCCTAAGGCCCACTTGACTTCATATTCCAGGATGTCTGGCTCTAGGTGAGTGATCACACCATCATGATTAATTGGGTCATGAAGATCTTTTTTGTACAGTACTTCTGTGTGTTCTTGCCACCTCTTCTTGATATCTTCGGCCTGTCAGGTCCCTACCATTTCTGTCCTTTATTGAGCCCATCTTTGCATGAAATATTCCCTTGCTCTCTCTAATTTTCTTGAAGACATCTCTAGTCTTTCCCATTCTATTGTTTTCCTCTATTTCTTTGCATTGATCACTAAGAAAGGCTTTCTCATCTCTCCTTGCTATTCTTTGGAACTCTGCATTCAAATGAACACCTTTTTCTGTACTTATTGGCTTTTTATATGTCTACTTTTGAAAATGTCTATTCAGATCCTTTGTCCATTTTAAAATTGGGTTATTCATGTTTTTGCTATTGAGTTGTATGAGTTCCTTATATATTTCACATGTTAATCCCTTATTGACCATGTGACTTGCAAACATTTTCTCCTCTTCCATAAAGTGCCTTTTCATTTGAGTGATGATTTCCTTTGCTAAGCAGAGCTTGTAGTTTGATATAGTCCCATAGGTTTATTTTGTTTTTGTTGCCTTTGTTTTTGACGCCAATTCAAAAAAATCATTCCCAAGAATAATGTCAAGAAGCTTACCCCTACGTTTTCTTCTAAAAGTGTAATGGTTTCAGGTCATATGTTCAAGTTTTAATCCAATTTAAGTGGTTTTTTGTGGATAGTGAAATAGGAATCCAGTTTCACTCTGGATGTGGCTGTCCAGTTTTCCCAACACTATCTGTTGAAGAGACTATCATTTCTCTATTTTTGGCTCCTTTGTTGTAAATTAACAGCTGCATATGGATGGGCTTATTTTTGGTCTCTGTATTCGGTTCCATTGATCCACATGCCTGTTTTTAATGCTAATACAATACTGTTTTGGTCAATATAGCTCTGTAATATAATTTGAAATCAGGAAATGTTATGTCCTCAGCTTTATTCTTTTTTCTTAAGATTGCTTTAGTCCAAAATTATGCACCAATTCTTAATAAATATATTTATTGAATATTTGATTTCTAGTTAACTGTAAACAATAACATTTAGAAATGCCTACTACTCCAGAACATTTGCCTCCATCAGCCTTTGAAATATTGTGAGGGTAGTTTCTATGTAATTTGGGATGAATCTATGTTCTAATCAAGTTTAAATAACAGAACAGTCTTTTAGGGTAGAATATTTTTAAAATGATAGTGTTTTAGGGACATAACTTTCCCCTAACAGGCACTACTGTATTAAAGTTGTTATAATCCAAAGGCTATATGTTAACTGGCATAAGTATAAATATACTTAATAACACAGATGCAGTGAAAGATCTAGAGTCCAAACCCTGTCTGGCCATTTGCCAGAAATATAGTGCTGAGCAAGTTGCTCAACTTCTCTAAGCCTCAGTGTCCTCATATGTAAAACAGGGATAATGAGAACCTGCATGAGTTTTTAAGGATCAGAGGTAATATGCAATGCTAGGCACAAAAATTGTAGAATTGATTTTATGTTATTTATATTTACTCTTGTCTGGGAAAGAGTTAGAGAATCAAGTATTAATAATAATGATAATGAATATTATTAAGGAATCCTATTAATTTTATTAAAAGTAAACGTAAACTCATATCATATAATCTTAATTTCATCCTTTGTATTGAAGATAGTTATTTTAAGGCTACTTAATAGAAAATCACGTAATTCTGGGATCTATTACTTGTAAAATTAAAAAGAAATGGAATCAGTTAAACTACCAAGTTTTAAAAACAAATAGTTCTGAAGTTTCACAACTGGAGAAAGTGTTTCCCTTTCAAATTGCTCTGAAAGCATGGTTTTATTTACCTGATGCATAACTTACTGTCTCATTTTAATCTGATAAAATGTGCCCTAAAAGAATGAATTTTAATTTTCTTTGTTTTAACTTAATATGACTAGGAGTAAAAGCTTTGATATGAAGGGAGAAAGGATTATGATTTGAAGTTCTTTTTCTTCAGTTATTTTTGACATTCATTTTTTTTAACATTTTTTTTATTAGTTTTGCCAAACAATGACATGATATCACCATGGGTTTACATATGCTCCCCCTCCAGAACCCCCCTCCCTCCTCCCTCCCCCCGGGAAATCTCGTTGCACCAGTCCCAAGCATCAATCCTGGGCCGGCTATTGCTTAGACATATGATAATTAACATGTTTCAATGCCATTCTCCCATATCATCCCACCCTTTCCCTCATCCACAGAGGCCCTGAGTCTATTCTATACATCTGCGTTCCTTTTGCTGTCTTGAATGCTGGGTTCTCGTTACCATCTTTCTAAATTCCATATATATTAAAAGGAAGAAAAAGCCCTAAGAAGTCTTTCTGCTTTGCATTTATGCCAATAAGTAGAAATCAAATGTGCTTCATTTGGATTTTTCTAATTACTGTTTGTAACTCCTTTGTGAAGGTAAAAAACTTGATAATTTTACAGATCTTTACTCTCTTTTGCTCTAGTGTATTTATATTACAAAATAGAATGTACTATTTAAAAGAACTATTTACTGTCCTAATGACTTCCTCTTTCCACATTGGGACAGTGAAGTTTTCCTTCCTTTTTTGTTACATCTGTCTTCAGCAAGCGAAGTGAAGTTGCTCAGTCGTGTCTGACTCTTTGCTACCCCATGGACTGTAGCCTACCAGTTTCCTCCGTCCATGGAGTTTTCCAAGCAAGAATACTAGAGTGGGTTGCCATTTCCTTCTCCAGGAGATCTTTCTGACCCAGGGATTGAACCCGGGTCTCCTACATTGTAGGCAGATGCTTTACCTTCTGAGCCACCAGGGAAGTCTTCAAGTATCAAGTGATAAACACATTTTTGCTCTTCTTTGTACACAACAAATGCAGACAGATTTACTTGTAATGGTGACTATGGTTAGCCTTTCTACACAGATATGGTGAGTCTTCTGCTTTTATTTATTTATTTTGAAGGGCTTACCTGGTGGTTCAGTAGTAAAGAATCTGCCTGTCAAAGGAGGAGGCATGTGTTCAATCTCTGGGCAGGGACGATCCCCTGGAGAAGGAAATGGCAACCCACTCCAGTATTCTTGCCTGGAAAGTCCCATGGAGAGAGGAGCCTGGCAGGCTACAGTCCATAGGCTCACAAAGAGTCAAACACAACTCAGCAACCATGTACACATTAATTTTTTTCCTGAAGTATAGTTGATGTATAATATTATATGTAATAGGTGTGAGTGAGTGAGTGAAAGTCACTCAGTCATGTCCAACTCTTTGCGACCCCATGGACTATACAGTCCATGGAATTCTCTAGGCCCAACTACTGGAGTAGGTAGCCTTTCCCTTCTCCAGGGTATCTTCCCAACTGGGGGATGAAGCCCAGGTCTCCCATATTGCAGGCAGATTCTTTACCAGCTGAGCCACAAGGAAAGCCCATGTCATGGGTATACAATATAGTAATTCACCATTTTTAAAGGTTATACTCCATCTATATTACTATAAAATTTTGGCTATATTTCATGTGTTGTACAATGTATCTTGTAGTTTATTTTATACATAATAGATTGTACCTCTTATATACCCTACCCCTTCTCTCTCCCTAGTGGTATCCACTAGTTTGTTCTCAATCTGAGTCCATTTTCTTTTCTGTTACTTTCACTAGTTTGTTGTATTTTTCAGATTCCACATACAAGTGATATCATACAGTATTTGTTTTTCTCTTTCACTTAGCATTATGCTTTCAAAGTCCTTCCATGCAGATGGCAGAATTTCAATTCTGTATGTGTGTGTAGAATATTCTTTATCCATTCATCTGTTGAAGAACATTTAGGTTGCTTCCATATCTTAGTGATTACAAATAATCTTACTATAAACACTGGGATGCGTGTATTTTATCAAATTAGTGTTTCTGTTTTTTGGGGGGATATATACCCAGGGGTGAAATGGTTGGGTCTTATGGTAGTTCTGTTTTTAGTTTCTTGAGAAACCTCCACACTGTTTTCCACTGTGGCTGAACTAACTTACATTCCCCCCAACAGTGTACAAAGGTTCCCTTTTCTTCACATACTTGCTAACATTTGTTCTTTTTGACGATAGCCATTCTGTCATGTGTGAGGTGCTATCTCATTGTGGTTTTGATTTGCATTTCCCTGATGATTAGTGATGTTGAGCATCTTTGCATATGTCTGTTGGCCATTTGTACTTCCTCTTAGGAAAAATGTCTATTCAGTTCTTCTGCCCACTTTTTTCACCAGCTTGCTTGTCTTTTTGATGTTCGAATATATGAACTATTTACATATGTTGGATATTAATTCCTTATTTGTCTTATGACTTGCAAAATTTTTTTCCCAGTTAGTAGCTTGTTTTTTCACTTTGTCAATGATTTATTTTGCTGTGCGAGAGCTTTTTAACTTATTTAGGTTCCATTTGTTTGTTTTTGCTTTTATTTCTTTTGCCTTTAGGTGACATCCACAAAAATATTGATACAATTTGCGTCAAAGAGTGTTCTGCCCATATTTTCCTCTGGGAGTTTTATAATATCTGGTCTTACATTTAGGTCTTTAATCCATTTTGAATTAATTTTTGTGTATCATGTTAGAGGATGTTCTAATTTCATTCTTTTATATATAGCTGTCCAATTTTCCCAGTACCACTTATTGAAGAGACTGTCTTTTCTCCATTGTATAGTCTTTCCTCCTTTATCATAGACCGATTGACCACAAGTATGTGGATTTAAAGTATCTTTTGCTTTTAAAGCAACATATTTTATAGTGGCATGTGGTGGTGATTTTTTAGAAACCACTTCATTAAGGTATGACTGATACACAAAACACTGTACGTATTTATTGTACAGAACTTGATGAGTTTAGAGATAAGTATACAGTTCTTGGGGTCACAAAGAGTCAGACACAACTGAGCATGCACACATGTGAAATTATCATCATAATCTATACCATAAACATATCTATCACTCCAGATATTTGCTTTCACCCTCTTCATTTACTATTATTTTTGTGTGTGTAAGAAGAACATTTAACACAGATTTATTGCTTTAGCAAATTAAAAAATATACAATACAGTATTGCTAACCCTGAGCACTATGCTGTATGATTGATCTGTGATGCCAATTTAAAAAATAATATAAAAAATAAATAAAAATAAAAAATAAAACATAGTATTCCAAAGAAAACCAGAGTCATATATTTCACCTTAATAAGTTAAAAAGGTAATATTATTTCACAAACATTCTGTAGAAGAGCAATAAACTATCTTTTTGTGTAATAGATTTTCAAACATTTATCAAAACCAGTTGCCCAGTGGGTTTCCTCTCTTCCTGCCTAAATTTTCTGTTGTTGTTTAGTCACTAAGTGTATCCAACACTTTGTGACCCCATGGACTGTAGCCCGCCAGGCTCCTCAGTCCATGGGATTTCCCAGGCAAGAATATTGAAGTGGGCTGCCATTTCCTTCTCCAGGGGATCTGCCTGACCCATGTGATTGAACCCATGCACCTGTACTGGTAGGATTCTTTACTTCAGAGCTACCAGATAAGCTTCTAATTTTGTGTGCTCTTGCCTTATTTCATCATAGTTTTATCCCACTGTTTGCATTTTAGTGAACATATTGTTCAGTGGTTTCTGCTTTATATAAGTAGAATCATGCTTAGGTATTCATATGTGATGTGCTCCTTTGCTTCAGTTTTAGATTTTTGAGATTCATTCTTGTTGAGGCATGGTATTCCAGGTCATATATTTTCACTAGTGCACATCTGGTCCCATCGCTTCATGGGAAATAGATGGGAAAATAGTGGAAACAATGTTAGACTCTATTTTGGGGGGCTCCAAAATCACTGCAAATGGTGATTGCAGCCGTGAAATTAAAAGACACTTACTCCTTGGAAGGAAAGTTATGACTAACCTGGATAGCATATTTAAAAGCAGAGACATTACTTTGCTGACAAAGTCCATCTAGTCAAGGCTATGGTTTTTCTAGTACTCATGTATGGATATGAAAGTTGGACTCTAAAGAAAGCTGAGTGCCAAAGAATTGATGCTTTTGAACTGTGGTGCTGGAAAAGACTCTTGAGAGTCCCTTGGACTGCAAGGAGATCCAACCAGTCCATCTTAAAGGAGCTCAGTCCTGGGTGTTCATTGGAAGGACTGACGTTGAAGCTGAAACTCCAATACTTTGGCCACCTCATGCGAAGAGTTGATTCACTGGAAAAGACTCTAATGCTGGGAAGGTTTGGGGGCAGGAGGAGAAGGGGATGACAGAGGATGAGATGGCTGGATGGCATCACCGACTCGATGGACATGGGTTTGGGTGGACTCTGGGAGTTGGTGATGGACAGGGAAGCCTGGCATGCTGCAATCTGTGGGATCACAAAGAATTGAACACAACTGAGTGACTAAACTAAACTGAACTGCACTGACTAAATATTTTTGTTTATCTGTTTGGCTATTTGTGTATTTCTTTTGTGAACTGTTTTTGTTTTTAAAACAAATTGGGATAAATTCTACAAGTTTGATCTGTCAAGAAGGCACCTGGTTAGTCAGGTTTTTGTTCTTTTATTGAGAAATCTTATTTACCATGCTACATTGTGGTTTGTGAAAGATGCTTTAAATATTTAAAATATTCTTTAGGTTTACTTGGAAAGCTAGTAACTTAACACTTTAAACTGGAAAAAGCTCACACCAAACTGATTGGAGGAGTAAATACTCATCATTCTTTCCCCTTATTTCTTTGCTATTTAAAAAGTTTATTGTTAGGTAGGACATAACTTGTTATGTTGTTCATTTTGCCGATTGTTTTAAAGATTTTAAAATATGTATTTCTTGCCTATTTGAGCACTATTCAACTGCTCTACTCTTCTTGTTTTTGAAAGTGTCTGTTCCTATTACTTTTGACATTAAATTTTAATTTGAGGAAATTCTCTGGGCTTCCAGTGGTTAGGATTCTGAGCTTCCATTGCCAGGTCCCAGGTCCCAGGTCCAGTCCTTGGTCGAGGAACTGTGATCCCGCAAGTTGAGTGGCATGGCCAATAATAATAAGTTTAGTTTGAGAAATAAAAAATAAAAGTAATATGCTAGTGCCAAAAGAAAACTGTTAAATGTACAGCTAAGAAATGGAAAGCACTCACCATCTGTCACTGAATTCATACTCTAAAATACAATGAGAAGATGTAGAAACATACTATATCATTGTATTCAAGCAAATATAGGGTTGGAGTTAGTGTGACACATTTAGATGACATGAGAGATGGTTCACAGGGAGAAGGGTGTTGGCACCGAAGAAAGATGAGGACAAGGTGGGACCAACTCATGGAAACCGTAGGTGTCATTCTGGGGAGTTTGAAGTTCTTTCTGTAGGTAATTGGTAGAAATGAAGAATATGAATTTAGACAAGTAATGTAATGAGGTAATTCCCTGGTGGTCCAGAGGTTAGGGCTCTGCATTTCCACTCCAGAGGGCCCAGGTTCTATCCTTGGTTGGGGAACTGAGATCCCACATGTGGCATTGATATAATGAGAATAACATAAAAAATATTTTGTTGGTAGTCTTGAGTCTACATATTCATAACCAGGCTATGAAGGGTTTCTGTCTTTGTTCTGGAGATACTGTCTTTTCTCTCCAGATCACTTGTGTTTGCTCCAGTGAGTTTGACCAAAGCAAAGAGAATGATTCCAATCACCACTCACTTAAGCAAAAGAAGACTTAATGCCTTTAACAGGAAAGATGTCTGAGGCTTCCCTGGTGGCTCAGTGGATAAGAATCTGCCTACCAATGCTGGAGACACGGGTTACATCTCTGGTCTGGGAAGATCCCACATACCGGGGAGCAACTAAGCTCATGTGCCACAACTATCAAGTCTGTTTTCTAGAGCCTGGGAGCTTCAGCTACTGAGCCCATGAGCCACAAGTACTGAAGCCCATGTGCCCTAGAACTCATGCTCAAGCACTGCAATAAGCCTGTGCACTTCAACGGGAGAGTAGCCCCCATTCCCCAAAACTAGAGAAAAGCCTGCACAGCACAAATAAATAAATGAATGAATAAATAAAACTAACCCATTCCAATATTCTTGCCTTGGAAATCCCCTGTACAGAGGAGCCTGGTGGGTTAAACTCCATGGGGGTCACGAAAGAGTTGGACACAACTTAGTGACTAAACAAACAACACAGACCAAAAACAAACACAAAAACAAACCAAAAAGAATGTCTGTTACAGCCAAATATATTACCAAGGCCAGCAAAGATGAGTTATGTTTGAGGTGGCTTCAGTGGACTGTCTGTGTCCACGGAAGTGTCTGCTTTATCACTGTAGTCCTGCCATCCCTGCATGGTCCTTGATGGATGGGCATCCATTCTCAGTGTCCATCCAAGGAAGGACATGGAAGTGCCCCTCTGATGGTGTGATGACAAGGACCCTATACACCCTTACTCTAGTGATGCAGTTTCTTTGGATCATCAAAAACCAGCTTCAGCAGGACTAGAAGACTCCCACTTACAATAATAAGAGAATTCAACCATGTGTCTAGTTGTCCCTTGAAAGGTAAAGGGGGAAGACTCCCGAAGCCCAGTCTTAGTTCTCATCTAGGCAACAGAGAAAGGTCTAAGATGAGCTCTCCCTTTGCTGTGCTGATTAACAACTCTTCTGTGAGAGGAGTTCAGGTCAGTTCAGTCGTTCAGTCGTGTCTGACTCTTTGTGACCCCATGAACCACAGCACACCCTGCCTCCCTGTCTATCACCAACTCCCGGAGTCCACCCAAACCCATGTCCATCGAGTTGGTGATGCCATCCAACCAACTCATCTTCTGTCATCCCCTTCTTCTCCTGCCTTCAATCTTTCCCAGCATCAGGGTCTTTTCCAATGAATCAACTCTTCACATCAGGTGGCCAAAGTATAGGAGTTTCAGCTTCAACATCAGTCCTTCCAGTGAACACCCAGAACTGATCTCCTTTAGGATGGACTGGTTGGATCTCCTTGTAGTCCAAATGACTCTCAAGAGTCTTCTTCAACACCACAGTTCAAAAGCATCAATTCTTCTGCCCTCAGCTTTCATTATAGTCCAACTCTCACATCCATACATGACCACTGGAAAAACCATAGCCTTAACTAGATGGACCTTTGTCAACAAAGTAATGTCTCTGCTTTTTAATATGCTCTCTACGTTGGTCATAACTTTCCTTCTAAGGAGTAAGTGTCTTTTAATTTCATGGCTGCAGTCACCATCTGCAGTGATTTTGGAGCCCAGAAAAATAAAGTCAGCCACTGTTTCCCCTGTTTCCCCATCTATTTCCCATGAAGTGATGGTTCCAGATGCCCTGATCTTAGTTTTCTGAATGTTGAGCTTTAAGCCAACTTTTTCACTCTCCTCTTTCACTTTCATCAAGAGGCTCTTTAGTTCCTCTTCACTTTCTGCCATAAGGGTGGTGTCGTCTGCATATCTGAGGTTATTGATATTTCTCCCAGCAATCTTGACTCCAGATTGTGCTTCCTCCAGCCCAGCGTTTCTTGTGATGTACTCTGCATATAAGTTAAATAAGCAGAGTGACAATATAAAGCCTTGACGTACTCCTTTTCCTATTTGGAACCAGTCTGTTGTTTCATGTCAGTTGTAACTGTTGCTTCCTGACCTGCATACAGATTTCTCAAGAGGCAGGTCAGGTGTCTGGTATTCCCATCTCTTGAAGAATTTTCCCCAGTTTGTTGTGACCCACACAGTCAAAGGCTTTGGCATAGTCCATAAAGCAGAAATAGATGTTTTGTTGAAACTTTCTTGCTTTTTCGATGATCCATCAGGTGTTGGCAATTTGATCTCTGGTTCCTCTGCCTTTTCTAAAACCAGCTTGAACATCTGAAAGTTCACGGTTCACGTATTGCTGAAGCCTGGCTTGGAGAATTTTAAGCATTACTTTGCTAGTGTGTGAGATGATTGCAATTGTGTTGTAGCTTGAGCATTCTTTGGCATTGCCTTTCTTTGGGATTGGAATGAAAACTGACCTTTCCCATTCCTATGGCCACTGCTGAGTTTTCCAAATTTGCTGACATATTGAGTGTAGCACTTTCACAGCATCATTCCATCACCTCCTCTAGCTTTGTTCATAGTGATGCTTCCTAAGGCCCACTTGACTTCACATTCCAGGATGTCTGGCTCTAGGTGAGTAATCACATCATTGTGATTATCTGGGTCATGAAGATTTTTTTGTACAGTTCTTCTGTGTATTCTTGCCACCCCTTCTTAATATCTTCTGCTTCTGCTAGGTCCCTACCATTTCTGTCCTTTATTAAGTCCATCTTTGCATAAAATGTGAGAGGAGGGAGATAGTCAAAATGAAAGACTGGAGGACTGTGGATTCCCCTGCTGTTTGTGTTTGGCTCAGATGTTCCTTTAATATTTCACTGAACTGAGGACCAGGGGCCATCTCCCTGGTTTCAAAAGGACATACTTAAATAAGGTTGGACATACTCCCAGAAAGATAAAAATTTAAGTATATGTGAATATTATTCAATCATTTATTTGACAAATATTCATTAAGGGTATACTGTGTGCCAGGTACTGTTTAAGAATTGCAGCTTTAACAAAACAAATAAAAATCACTGCCTTATTAAAAACCTACATTCTAGGCTCTGTTTTTACTGCAAACTTTGTGTACAACCACCAGTATATAGGATTGTAAAGAATGGGTCATGGTGAATGTGTTAGACTTGCTCTGGGTTATTGGCAGGTGCAAAGGTAAAACAGTTCTGGAAAAGAAGTTCCCATCCCATTTAATTAGTGACAATGGCAGCTCCATGTCACACTCGCTTGAGTTACCGGCAGCCCTAAGACCTAAGATCTGTCCACCATTCCCTACAGTAGATCAGTCTTGGCAGTGTGGGCATGACCATTTGTGGGAAACACTGATCTTACTTCCATCCCAAATTTGATGGCTAAGTTGCCCTGTGTTCTGGGAAATTCCTTTTCACTGAGGGATGGGGACCATGGAGAGGACCAGGATGAAGAGGGGGTTAGGGACAGCCTGATGGACAATAGAATGGGAGCAGAGAAGAGTGCATCCAGGGATTATTTTGTTTTGTTTGATGAAGGGAAGAATTTGAGAGTGAGGATATATTAATGGTTTTCACTTCTTGTACAGAAGGTAGAAGCAGAAATTATGTTTGCTTTCAAAGGCCAAATAAACAATATGATTTATTATATGCTTTTCAAGTGAAATAAACTTTATATTATTTTCCAAGTCACAAAGTCATACACTTAAATCACTTCATATATATATACATACATATTAATTGAAGTACAGTTGATTTACAGTGTTGTGCTGATTTCTGCTTTACAGCAAAGTCACTCAGTTACACACACATATACATTCGTTTTAAAATATTCTTTTTCATTATGGTTTATCCCAGGTGATTGCATATCATTCCTTGTGCTATACAATAGGCTCTTATTGTTTATCCATCCTAAATGTCATAGTTTTCATCTGCAAACCTCAAACTTCCAGTCCATCCCTCTCCCTCCCCTCCAGCCCCACTCTGGCAATACAAGTCTTTTTCTGTTTGTCAGTCTCTTTCTGTTTTGTAGACAGGTCCATTTGTGTCATATTTTAGATTTCCCACATAGGTGATATCATATGGTATTTGTCTTTCTGTTTCTGACTTACTTCACTTAGTGTGATAATCTCTAGTTGCATCCATGTGGCTGCAAATGGCATTATTTTGCAGCTGAATATTATTTATGGCTGAGTAGTATAGTATTGTATAAATGTACCACATCTTTATCCATTCATTTGTTGATGGATATTTGGGTTGTTTCTATGTTTTGGCTACTTCATATATTTTTCTAGCGGATATTGACTTAGTTATTTATTTTTGGCTATGCCGGGTCTTTGTTGCTGTGCTCAAGCTTTCTCTAGTTGAATGGGCTTCTCGTGGTGGTGGCTTCTCTTGTGGCAGAGCACAGGCTCTATGGTGCATGGGCTTCAACAGTTGTGGCACATAGCTCAGTAGTCATGGCAGATGGGCTTAGTTGCCTCGTGGTACGTGGAATCTTCCTGGACCAGAGGTGGAACCCATGTCTCCTGTATTGTCAGGTGGATTCGTAACCACTGGACCACTGGGGAGGTCCCACTTCATGTATTTTTTCAGAATTACAGTGATTCAGGAAAGCTTCCAAATTGTTACGTGGGGAGTATTAACAAGTGCTTTATCAGAAAAGAAAAAAAGAATTGGAAACAATTCAAATTGGGTTTCATGTTCTAAAATAAAACCAACATCGATTAGAAATGCAGATTAATGGTTAGTTTTAAATGGTAACAGTATATAGACTCTCGATTGCTCTCCATAAAAATGGGTGAAAAAAGACATTCCATTTATTTTCAGCTAGTCTGCAATCAGTCCTTACAACATTCTCACCATGCTGAACCTGTGGGACAGTTCATCAGTTCGCCGACTCTCTCTGTTCTAGGCTTTTGTGCCTACAGTATCACAATTTTTGCCTCTTCTCATATAGACGGTATATGACTCAACTGGGCTGTTAGCATGTGTGGGGGAGGTGTACAGTTCTCGGCATTTGCCTCTGCATACACACATCAGTACTTCTCAAACTCTGGTATACGTTGAATCTCCTGATGATACTTGGTTCCTACTTGTAGATGTTTCAATTTAATGGTAATGGAATAAAACCTGGACACTGGGATTTAAAAAATTTCCCCAGTGCTCCTCATGTACAGTGCCCAAGATTTGGGCACCACTGTACTAGACTATTATTTAAGGACTCTGAGTGTAAGCCGCTCTCTGAGTAAAAAAAAAAAGAGCATTAACCCAAGCAAATCACTGAGACAAAGAGTATATGACTATTAAACCACTCAGTGTGTCTAAAGGCAAGTGGTAAGAAATGGTCCGATGACATCATTGAAATAATTTTTGCTACATTTTTTTCCAGTTCTTAATTTTATTTCATATCATTATTCTTAGCTCCAGGCTCAATGCTTTCTCTTTCTTCATGACATTAATATCTTTTACATATTTTTGTAACTTGCTCTCTTTACTCTGTCATCTCTTGGCAAGTCTTGTATATTTCATTTCTTGCTGTTTTTATTTTTTTTTGATGAATTTATCTCTGAAGGCTCCTATTTATATGCTTTGCTAGAAACACTGTTCACGGGTTTCTTGTGTTCCCAATTTGAACATTACCTGAAAATAGGCGATGTCAGCCAGCAGTGAGGAAAGGCAGTCTTGCCTGGATACCCAGCCCAAATCTGCACTGACCTGTTTTTTGCTGACGTCATTGGAAACTAATCTCTAATTTGTTTTCCATTATCATTCCAAGATCTCCCGCATTTCTCTGCTGCTTCTCCTCCTTGCCATTTGTTGCTCTCCAGGCTTCTCTATTATTGAATAACTATGCAGAAAAGAATTTCCCTAGAGGTATTAGATTGAATTTTTTCAAGATTAAAAAAAAAAAAAGTCCTTCTTTATTAATGAACTGTGTGGACAGTTTGGGTCTGGGTTGACCTGCTTTTGTAGTCCTGCTTGTCACTTTGCCAAGATACTGTTTGAAATATGACCTAATATGCCTTGAACTTCCTTTTGGAAGCTATTAATATATTAAATAACGTCAGAACCAGAGCAACAATAGCCCACATCACAATTGCCTTAAATGGATAGGCTTAGGACTTTTTCTTTTTCCACACACAGTTCTACCTAATGCCTGCATTTCCTTTACTCACTTTTTCTGATTATAAAAATAATATGTGATAAGAAAAATTTGAAATTGCAGAATAATAGTTTTAAATTGAGAGGGAAATCACCTATAATTTTGCTGACATAATCACTGTCAATACTTTGGTATATTTCTGCTTAGTTCATTTTTCTATACATATTTTTTCAAGTTTTTAAGATAGAAATGTTAAACATACAGAAAAGGAAGAAAAAAGAAAGGCTGACACAAGGACCATAAACCTACCACCTAGATTCAACAATTATTAGAATTTTCTATAAATAATTCCTTTTCTGTCTCTTCTGGCTCTCTTTGTCTCTCTGGAACTCTCTCCATCTCTCTCTATCTCTGATGCTTTTTAAGGAGAGTAAGCCATGCTTCTTTACTTCCCTAAATATAAAAACATTCTCTTCTGTAACAAGAATAACATCATCAAAATTAAAAATAGTTCCCATATATAATCTTATACCCAATTTGTATTTAAAATGTCCTCAATTTCTCCCGGGTGGGGGTTATAATTACTTGGTTTTCCAAACCAGCATACAGTCAAGGGTGGCCATTGGGTTATAATGTTTCTTTAGTTTCTTTTCATGACATCATCTTTTGATGAGAACCAGTCTTGTAGAATGTCTCACATTTTGGTGGGTGATTTGCCTCTTCCAGGTAATATTTAAACTTATTCTGTTCCCTGTGTTTCCTACAGACAGGAAGTTAGATCTGAGGCTGCGGCTAACATTTTTGGCAAGACTCTTTCACAGGTGATGCTGTGTAGCTCCTGTTAGTTCTTGTCAAGAGACATAAAACATCAAATTGTCTCACTAGGAGCCATGCTGTTTGATTTCCTAATTAAAGTGATGCAGGCACATCCTTCCTTTTTTTTTTTCTCTTTGTGATCAGCAAGTAAGCTATAGCGTGAAATTTTGGCACTTTCAAATAGGATCCAGTCCCTCATCATCCTTTCACCTAATGTTAGCATCCACTGAGATTTTTGCCTGAGTTAATTATTTCACTGGAGATTTCAAAATGGTGATTTTTCTAATTCTATTATTTCTGTATTTATTAGCTAGAGTTGTTCTCTATAAAAAACTTTCCCTCATACATTTTTTCCCTCTTAAAATGACAGGGTAAGTGCCTAATGATTTTCTTTTTTTTTTTTTGACTAAATTTCAGAGTAAGTATTTCATAGTTTTTTTAAGGTACAAAGTTAAGATCATAAGGCATATAATTTCTATATTTCTTTTTAGTTAGTGTTCTAGTATACCAGCGACTTCCCAGGTGGTGCTAGTGGTAAAGAACCTGCTTGCCAATGCAGGAGACAAAAAGAGACGGGGAATTCAACCCCTGAGTAGGGAAGATCCCCTGGAGGAGGAAATAGCAACCCACTCCAGTATTCTTGCCTGGAGAATCCCATGGGCAGAGGAGTCTGATGGGCTACAGTCCATTGGGTTGCAAAGACTCAGTCACGACTGAAGTAACTTAGCATGCATGCACACACTAGTATACTAGTTAGTATTTTCTCATAATGGTTTGTAAGTATCACCTCTAATGGCTATATATAATGGTATAATTTTTCTGTATAGTTGAATCAAAATTCTATTAAATGTTTAGGTTGCTTCCAGTTATTCAACAGTAACGAATAATATTTTGGAACATCCTAAGCCTGAAGTTTTGCTTACATATTGGTTTGTTTCTTTAGAAGATAGAGTCTGTTTTCTTAAAATCCAAATTAAGCATGTAACTGCGTACAGCATGCTGGTCAGTGATTGGCTTAGGGATATATAAGGGACTTTAGTTAAATGCTGCCCACCCTGACTTCAGCTCCGCTCCTCATCTAATGCTGTAGTTTGCTTCATACTACCTTGTATTTCACTTCACTTTTAATGTCTGTGTTCTCTTTTTCAAATATCTTATAAATCCTTTGAGGTCAGGTACTTAGATAACATTTTCCATTTCTTTAGCATCATGTATCTGTAACATCATGCATTATATTTTATTTAGGCACTGAAGAAATACTTGTTGATGCTGGTGATTTCATGATATTTTGACTTATTGTGGCACATTTAGTGGCTTTAAAGTGACTAGAACTGTCTGATTTTGAAGATTGGTGTCTAATTAAAGGCTCATCCTCAGACTACAATGAATGATTTGCTCCAATTGGCTTATTTGGTTTTCGATTATAGGGATATACAGGCTTCTCTGGTGACTCACTTGGTAAAGAGTCTGCCTGTGATATAGCAGGCATCAAACCTGGGTTTGATCCCCAGGTCAGGAAGATCCCCTGGAGAAGGAAATGGCAACCCACTCCAATATTCTTGCCTGAAGAATTCCATGGTCAGAGGAGCCTAGCAGGCTACAGGCCATGGGATTGAGGGAGTCAAACATGGCTGAGGGACTAAGCCTAACCTTTGGTCTATTTCTCCTATTAAAAAGCTCCATCATTTTGTGTATGAAGTCTGCGATTGGAAAGGGTGCTGCTAATGTGTTTCCTAAATTACTCCCATGCCCAGAAAAATATATTGTTAACTTTGGTGGAAGTGATATTTTGACTTTAATGTAAAACCTACTGTATCATCTGTGGTATGCTGCTGAGAGGTCCTAGGTGTGGACCAATTAGTGAGTCATATGGTTGGATGTCCCTCAAGCTGGTGTGGCAGTATATTCTCCTGGGAAGATTTTGTTGACAGATGAATCTACCTAAAAGTGGTGAACATTTATCTTGAGACGTCCAGGTTTCTTACCTGAGTGTGCAGGCGTGCTCACTCATGTCCAACTCTTTGCAACTCCATGAACTGTAGCTCACCAAGCTCCTCTCACCAAAAACCTCATGGGATTTTCTAGGCAGACATACTGGAGTGAGTTGCCATTTCCTACTCCAGGAGATCTTCCCAGCTCAGGGATAGAACGTGTGTCTATTTTCATCATCTGCATTGGCAGGCGGATTCTTTACCAGTAGCGCCATCTGGGAAGCCTACTGTTACCTGCAGTGGTTATTTGGTATTGCTAGATGTCAGTGATGGCCCTCAACCTACCTCTTTTTAATTGCTTATTTTCGTGAATGACAGATTTGTTGTTGTTGTTGTTGTTCAGTCGCTCAGTTGTGTCTCTTTGCGACCCCATGGACTGCAGCTCACCAGGCTTCTCTGTCCTTCAGCATCTCCTGAGTTTGCTCAAACTCATGCCCATTGAGTCGATGATGCCATCCAACCATCTCATCCTCTGTCGTCCCCTTCTCCTCTTGCCTTCAATCTTTCCCAGCATCAGAATCTTTTCTAATGAGTCAGCTCTTCACATAAGGTGGCCAAAGTATCAGAACTTCAGCAAAACTTGTTCTTTGAGGATTCTTTGGTTTTTATTTCAATAGCATTAAAGCCGATATTTGATTTAATATTATTGTATATAATCTATTAGACAGTCTTTCTTGGCTGTACTTCACATACATACTTTTTTTTTTAAAAAAATCACATTTTGTTTGAAATATTTAATCTTCAGGAATGTTTAGATCTGGAAGTATGGTGTTTATTAAACTAATATGGGTAGATGAACAGAATTATTCTTCTCTGTGAACAAATTATATCTCTGTTGCATAGACCACAGAATAAGCCTTGAAATGCATGATTACATTTTATTTTTCATTGTTTTGAAATGGGAGAGAATTTCTAATAGACTTATCTATATCAAGGGCAGTAACCATGTCTTCTTAATAAAATCAAATCTCCAGAGCCCAGGATATTGCCTAGTAGGTGCTTAATAAGTTTTTCTTGAATCAAAGAATTAATTTTTCTCAATTACTGTTATTGAGGCCTAATAAAAGAACAAAGAGTAGTTCTATTAGTTTCTGAATAACATAAAACCCTTTGCTGTTCTTAGATGATAGTTAATGCTTCCTTACAGCTTAAAAAAGAGAAAGAAGTACTTTAATCTTTGATTTTTGGGCCAACAAAGTAGACATTGTCATTTTTCTTTACAAGGTGTTCTTCACATAACACACATACACATACACAAACATCATGGAAAAACATATAAAAAGAAATTGGACTTCAGTATTTTCAGTGCTGCATAAACATTGATACCATTCATTGTCATAACCCTATAAAATGAGTATTTTTATCTTCTGCATATAGGTGGGTAAATTGGTACCATGTTTGCAGTGAATGTGTTGAATCATTAGTGTCATAGAGTTTCTTATTCTTCCCTTGGGTAAGCAGAATCTATCTGTACTTTTGATGGAATACTATTTTCCATTATTATTAATTGCAGTTAGTTCAAAACAATTTCTGAATTATGGGAAAATATCAAACAGATTTTTAACACAGAGACTAGAAGGTAGCTGAAGTATCTTCTGATGGACAAAGGTTTTAACTGGCAAAGGAAAAATACTTATCACCAACCATCCTGTTATCATCAAAGCCATTTCAAATTCCCCATTTTGTGACCTAGAGCTCTTACTTTTGTTCTCCTTCTCTAGTTACCCTAAGATTCAGACCTTCCTCCACACATGGTACTGTCTGACATCTCAAACCCAGAGGTTGCTCTCGGACTGTGTCTTTCATCCATTTCACAAGGTTCAGTTCAGTTCAGTTCAGTTGCTCAGTCATGTCTGACTCTTTGCAACCCTGTGAACTGCAGCATGCCAGGCCTCCCTGTCCATCACCAAACCCCAGAGTCTACCCAAACCCATGTCCATCGAGTCAGTGATGCCATCCAGCCATCTCATCCTCTGTCATCCCCTTCCCTTTCTCCTCCTGCCCTCAATCTTTCCCAGCATCAGGATCTTTTCCAATGAGTCAGTTCTTTGCATCAGGAGGCCAAAGTATTGGAGTTTCAGCTTCAATATCAGTCCTCCCAATGAACACCCAGGACTGACCTCCTTTAGGATGGACTGGTTGCATCTCCTTGCAGTCCAAGGGACTCTCAAGAGTCTTCTCCAACACCACAGTTCAAAAGCATCAATTCTTCTGCGCTCAGCTTTCTTTAGAGTCCAACTCTCACATCCATACATGACCACTGGAAAAACAATAGCCTTGAATAAACGGACCTTTGTTGACAAAGTAATGTCTCTGCTTTTTAATATGCTGTCTACGTTGGTCATAACTTTCCTTCCAAGGTGTAAGTGTCTTTTAATTTCATTTAATTTGCAGTCTCATTTAATTTCACTGCAATCACCATCTGCAGTGATTTTGGAGCCCAGAAAAATAAAGTCAGCCACTGTTTCCACTGTTTCCCCATCTATTTCCCATGAAGTGATGGGACCAGATGCCATGATCTTAGTTTTCTGAATATTGAGCTTTAAGCCATTTTTTCCACTCTCCTCTTTCACTTTTATCAAGAGGCTCTTCATTTCTTCACTTTCTGCCATAAGGGTGGTGTCATCTGCATACCTGAGGTTATTGATATTTCTCCTGGCAGTCTTGATTCCAGCTCGTGCTTCCTCCAGCCTAGTGTTTCTCATGATGTACTCTGCATATAAGTTAAATAAGCAGGGTGACAATATACAGCCTTGAGTTACTCATTTTCCTATTTGGAACCAATCTGTTGTTCTATGTCCAGTTGTAACTGTTGTTTCCTGACCTGCATACAGATTTCTCAAGAGGCAGGTCAGGTGTTCTGGTATTACCATCTCTTGAAGAATTTTCCACAGTTTCTTGTGATCCACACAGTCAAAGGCTTTGGCAAAGTCAATAAAGCAGAAATAGATGTTTTTCTGGAACTCTCTTGCTCTTTTGATGATCCATCAGATGTTGGCAATTTGATCTCTGGTTCCTCTGCTTTTTCTAAATCCAGCTTGAACATCTGGAAGTTCACGGTTCACATATTGCTGAAGCCTGGCTTGGAGAATTTTAAGCATTACTTTACTAGCGTGTGAGATGATTGCAATTGTGTGGTAGTTTTAGCATTCTTTGGCATTGCCTTTCTTTGGGATTGGAATGAAAACTGACATTTTCTATTCCTATTGCTGCTGCTGAGTTTTCCAAATTTGCTGACATATTGAGTGCAGCACTTTCACAGTATCATCTTTTAGGATTTGAAATAGCTCAACTGGAATTCCATCACCTCCTCTAGCTTTGTTCGTAGTGGTGCTTCCTAAGGCCCACTTGACTTCGCATTCCAGGATGTCTGGCTCTAGGTGAGTGATCAAACCGTTGTGATTACCTGGATCATGAAGATCTTTTTTGTACAGTTCTTTTGTGTAGTTCACAAGGTTCATCTGTTCCTTAATTTCTAATACTCCATTTATCCCCAGGAAACTGATATATACCTAAATGTACACCTGCATAGCCATCTCTTTTTACCCCATTTCAGAATCCCTCTCTTATCCATAAACTAGCTTGAGGAAAGGTTGTACCACTGATTTTTCGAAGGGAAACATACAGATTGAACAGATGTTTGAAGTGCTAGGGGAGTGTTTAGATTTTTTTTCTTCTAGGATTTTTTTTTTCTGCCATCAGCCTCCCACCCCACCCTAGAAACTCAAGGTGTATAGGAACTCCTATAGAAACGCCTCCAGTGCTGATTAAAAGCCTTCCCAACCAAGCCACTGTGAACTGATAAAAAAAAACACAGAGTATGTAAGTGAAGGGTGTGTATGTGGCAGGGGGAAGGTGACTAAGGTAAGTTGTATGCTTCATTATGAAGGCAAATTTTATTTCTCCTGAGTTATACTCTTTCCATTGCCTTTTTTAGTTACTTTATGCGTCCCAGGGCACTTGAGTCAAGGCAGAAACCATAATTACTGTACAATTTTATGGTCTCTCTGTTACTTATTTCTTTAATCCCTGTGATGTACTTAATATCATTCCCATCATATAGTTGAAAAATATGGAGTGCAAACAAGTGATTAATAGCATCAGTAAGTGGTGGAAATTGAATTTAACCCAAGACTTTTGACTCCACCTCTGTGCTTCCTTTAATAAACCAGTATTGTGAAGACACTAGCACAATATATGGAACATGACAAAAATGTATATAAGGGAAAAAGACCATATTTAGGATTGAAAAAAATTAGTTTAGCAACATTACATACAGAGTCATTATTGGGGTAGAAAATTGTAGGGAAATATAATGCTAAACTTTCTTCTAGCTTACTAGATTAGTACATGTTAGCCCTATAAAAAGCTGTGCTTCATTGATTTCAGAAATGACAACTATAGCAATCATAAAAATGGAGGCCCATAAAATTCACGGGAAGTACCTAAAGGAAATTTAAATGATAAACATTTAAAAATAAAAACAATAGATCTATGTTAAGAAAAATACATATTAAAGAATCAAAGTGAGGAAAATAAAAAACTCCAATCTTAGTTGTGGCAATAAAGAGTGAGTAGCTAAAATATGAATCTCCTTTCATTACAGTGTAACTGCCAATCAACCAAAGAGGGTAACAGCCCATGGTCCCAAGGACCATTAAGCATGACAAGGGATTATATACAGTGATGCTCTGTATTATAAAAAGATTTTTCTCTGTAGATTCCAAAGCACAGTCTTTATTTAGTGTAGAAAACATTTCAATATTGAAAAAAAATCTCTGTTACAATTAAAATAAATCTATTTTGGCTTTTCCCCTAGAATTAAGTCCAGTCTAATTCCTATGTAATATACAGTAGTCAGTCCGTCTTTCATGTTAGAAGTAAAAGAGAAAATTGATAGGGGGAAAGAAGTCTCTGTTCAATCTTATTTATTGGAAATGCATTCTATGTCAGTTTAGAAAAATCTTTCTTTACCTATGAATAGTGTATTTAGCTACAGACATTATGAAGATGGATTTTTCTCAGGTTTGATAACCATATGCTATCTAACCTTGTCTTAATTTTTTTTAAAGAGTTATTTATTTATTTTGACTGTGCTGAGTCTTCACTGCTGTGTGCAGGCTTTCTCTAGTTGCAGTGTGCAGACTTCTCATCCCCATGGCTTCTGCTGTTGCAGAACCCATGCTCTAGGATGTGAGCTCAGTATTTGTGGTGCACAGGCTTAGTTACCCTGAGGCATGTGGGATCTTCCCAGGCCAGGAATCAAACCTGTGTCCCCTGCACTGGCAGGTGGATTCTTAACTAGGGAAACTCTAATGTTACCTTAATATTTTTAAGAAAAAATATTTTAATACAATGGTATAAAGATAAGAAAATTCATCCATAATTCCTCTGCCCTCTTTTAACATGTTGGTGTACTGCTTATCTAGATTTGAGAATGCTAAATGGAATAGGTTATGCTTCAGGAGGATATTTTCATAGGAATGGCACTCTTAACTATAAGAAAATGGGAAATCAAAACTTTGAAAAAAATTAAAGTGCCAATTATTTGTAATTAGGTAATTATTCAATCTGGAGATTGTTCTCTTTCAACGCTCATGGACATGTTGAAAGGTACCCAAGAGGCCAGAATACATGGATCACTTCAATAGGTGGTATTGAGCCTTTGACAGAACATGATTTAGTAATTGGCTTGGGTCATTCTGATAACTCTCCTTTTTTAATCATTTTACTGATTAAAGATTTTGTAGTTCACTATTTAAGACTTTTACAAAGTTATAAAAATATTTTTTACAGAGCAGTGGTAGCAAAACACACATACTCATCAGAATCACCTGGGCAGCTTAACTAAACACAGATTTCCCAGTTTCTGATTCAGTATGTCTGGAGTGGGGCTTGAAACTTTGTATTTCTAATGAGTCCCACCTCAGATGATGATGGTGCTCCTGGCGCAGGTAACCACACTTTGAGAACCACTGATACAGAGACTACTCACATGAACACAGCTTAGAAGAGGCAGTTTTCCTTCAACGTTGCAAAAAAGAGGTTCATCCTTTACAATTTAACATCTTCCATTTAGTTGGACACAACTAAGCACATTTAGGATGTCTCACACCATGGTGATGAGATCTAGGTTTATTTAGGATTTTTAATATGAAATTTTGTAGTCTGGTTTTGGGGATGACATAATGAGTATGTCAGAAACAAGCTCAAGCATAAACTATAGGAGTTCAATATAGGTCTTGAAAAGCATATGTAAACCCATGGCGATATCATGACAATGTATGGCAAAAACAATAAAAAAAAAAAAAAAAGAAAGGCACAAGAGAAGAAAAGCAATTCCTTCAAAAGAAAACCTCCAAAATTCTAGAATTCCATGTTGATGTGCAGATTGTCTACGAAAAGTCAAAGTGTAGTCACTCGGTTGTGTCTGACTCTTTGTGACCACATAGACTGTAGCCCACCAGGTTCCACTGTCCAAGGAATTCTCCAGGCTAGAATAGTGGAGTGGGTTGCCATTTCCTTCTCCAGGGGATCTTCCCAACCCAGGGATTGAACTCCAGTCTCCCACATTACAGGCAGACTTTTTACCAGCTGACCACTAGGGAAGCCCAATAAAAACTTATCAATCTGTATGTATGGTGAAAATGTCTGTTTCTCATGTTCTAAACCCCAACAGTTTGAGTTTTCCTCTTCAAGCGCTAAGCATTGCATGTGAGGGTAATCTGGCTGTGATATCTGTTACCCCATTGATTGCCAGGGGTGACTGGGCTGATCCAGCTGCCTAACTGGCTTTCTTCTTCCTCCCTATACACTCCATCACATCTGTTTTCCATCCTGAAGCATCACACTGGTGGAGGGCAATCTTCCTGGATACTGGAGCATCTTTCTTAGGTCAGATATATGTAGGTAGCTGTGCTCTGCTGCTAGAACCTCCAAACAAGCTCTCAAGGCCCATTTGTAGGAGAACAGAGGGTAATCAAGCATGAAGACTTTAAATACACACAGTTGAGGCTCTGCAAGTGGCTGTCTGCCTCTCTTAAAAAGTAAAATAAGCATACTTTGTGGCAAATAGATGAGGTAAAAGGAAGACGTGACAGACTATTTTCTTAGGCTCCAAAATCATTGTGGATGGTGACTGCAGCCATTAAATTAAAAGACAGTTGCTCCTTAGAAGAAAAGCTATGACAAACCTAGACAGCGTATTAAAAAGCAGAGACATACCTTTGCCAACAAAGGTCCGTATTGTCAAAGCTATATGCTTTTTCTAGTAGTCGTCCATGGATGTGAGAGTTGGCTCATAAAAAAGGCTGAGTGCCAAAGTACTGATGCTTTGAACCATGGTGCTACAGAAGACACTTGAGAGTCCCTTGGACTGCAAGGAGATCCAACCAGTCAATCCTAAGGGAAATCAGTCCTGAATATTCATTGGAAGGACTGATGCTGAAGCTGAAGCTCCAATACTTTGACCATCTGATGCAAAGAGCCGACTCATTAGAGAAGACCCTGATGCTGGAAAAGATTGAAAGCATGAGGAGCATCACTGACTCAATAGACATGAATTTGAGCAAACTCCGGGAGATAGTGAAGGAGAGGGAAGCCTGGTATGCTGCAGTCCATGGGGTTGCAAACAGCTGGATACGACTGAGTGACCTAACAACAACCCTCCCCTAAGCCTCTTTAGCATGACTCTGCCGCTTCTCTTACCGCGATCAGTATCCAGCTACTTTCACAGATGTTCCTAGTCTAGAAGCCTCACCCGTCCTCTGCAGTACTCCAGTCTTCTGATGCTGTATAAAGCATCTGCAGAGCATGAGATAAGAGCAAGAGATCCGGGGACTTCCCTGATGGTCCAGTGGTTAAGACTTTACCTTCTAGTGCAGGGGTGTGGATTTGGTCCCTGGCTGGGGAGCTAGGATCCCATGTGCCTGGCGGTTAGAAAACCAAAAAATAAAGGAGAAGCGATATTGTAACAAATTCAATAAAGACTTCAAAAATGGCCCACATTAAAAAAAAATTGTAAAAAAAAGAATCAAAGATCCAAGGGGTCTCAGCCCTTTGTCAAGATCCCATACTGGTGTATGAACTCTATAAAACTTTGTATTTCAAAATGTTTTTGTGGTCATCAAGGCAGGATATGGTATGGGTATCAGGTGACCTCTGTTGCAGCTCTCCTTCTGCTATGACTCAGAACAGCAGGCAAATTGGTACCAGTCAGCAAACTGGTGGGCTTCCCCGATGGCTCGAAGGTAAAGAATCCGCCTGCAATGCAAGAGACAGGGGTTTAATCCCTGGGTTTCTGGAAGATCCCCCCCAGAGAAGGGCACAGCAGCCCAGTCCAGTAGTGTTGCCCAGAGAATCCCATTGACAGAGGAGCCTGGCGGGCTATAGTCCAAAGGGTGGCAAAAAGTTGAACATGACTGAAATGACTGAGCACACATGCACACACAGGCAAATTGGTAAAATCATTCCCGTGTTATGTGTCCAAGAGTTCAGGACTCTGGGGTCCTAGCAGACCTGCTTTGAACTCTGATTTTCTGGTGATCACTGGTTCTGGGAATCTGTAAAAATGGGGATAATAGTAACATATAGACAGAGCAGGGTGGATGTAAAACTCAGCATGCCGATTTTATATATATATATCCATCCCAGTGTCTGCCACACAGTAGGCACCCAATACGGCTAGTTATTATTACTATACATAAAATGATAGAGTTGGGATGAATAATTGGTACTCAGGCACTTAATTGATGCTTTGGGCACAGTGCTATGATTTTAAGTAAAATATATAGTTGAGAAATAATGATGGCTCCTAGTCTGCTAGGGCTGCCATTACAAAGTACCACCGACTGGGTGGCTTAAACAACAGAGATTGATTTTCTCACAGTTCTGGAGGCTAGAAGTCTGAGATTAGGGTATCAGCCGGTATCAGACCTCAGACCTCTTCTGAGGTCTTTCTCCTTCTCTGGTGGGGCTGTCTCTTTCCTGTATCTTCACATGATTTATTCTCTGTTTGTGTCCAAGTTTCCTCTTCTTATAAGAAAACTAGTCATACAGCCTCTATGGAAAACAGTGTGGAGGTTCCTTAAAAAACTGCAAATAGTCCTGCCATATGACCCAGCAATCCCACTGTTGGGCATATATACCGAGGAAACCAGAATTGAAAGAGACACGTGTACCCCAATGTTCATCGCTGCATTGTTTACAATAGCCAGGACATGGAAGCAACCTAGATGCCCATCAACTGATGAATGGATAAGAAAGCTGTGATACATATACACAATGGAATATTACTCAGCATTAAGGAAAAATTCATTTGAATCAGTTCTACTCAGATGGACGAAACTGGAGCCCATTATCCAGAGTGAAGTAAGCCAGAAGCAAAAACAACAATACAGTATATTAACGCATATATATGGAATTTAGAAAGACGGTAACGAGAACCCAGCATGCGAGACAGCAAAAGGAATGCAGATGTATAGAATAGACTCAGGGCCTCTGTGGATGAGGGAAAGGGTGGGATGATATGGGAGAATGGCATTGAAACACGTTAATTATCATATGTCTAAGCAATAGCCGGCCCAGGATTGATGCTTGGGACTGGTGCAACGAGATTTCCCGGGGGGAGGGAGGAGGGAGGGGGGTTCTGGAGGGGGAGCATATGTAAACCCATGGTGATATCATGTCATTGTTTGGCAAAACTAATAAAAAAAATGTTTAATAAAAAAAAAGAAAAGAAAAGTAGTCATATTGGATGAGGGCTCACCCTACTGACTAATTTAACTTACTCACCTCTTTAAAGACCCTATCTCTGAATACAGTAACATTCTGATGTGCTAGGAGTAACAGGAATTTTGCAGGAAAACAGTTCAGCTCGTAACAATGGCTAAGCATGTAGTTTTGGCCTTTTTTCCCTACTGGATTGGATGAAGAATTATGAGGAATTTATTTTTAATGAAGTTTCAGTTTCTGTTTTGGTGAGTCATTTCATGATGAACCTTTGGGAAGTCAAAAACAAAAAGACAAAAGAAACCCAAAACACCTCCACCATTATCACCACTGAAACCCAGAGAGAAGCACTGGCATCAATCATGTCAAACAAAATAATTCATAAACCACTCTTTGACGTGAGAATGTACATTTTATTTTTAAACCTTTTTTTCATTTTATTTTATTAACCCAATACATTCTAAGTTATTTCAACATATAAACAATATAAGGAAGTTATTAATGAGATGAGAATGCACACTTTATTTTATCTTTTAAATTTCATTTATTTATTTGTTTACGGCTGTTCTGGGTCTTCCTTGCTGTGCACAGGCTTCCTCTAGTTGTGGCCAGCAGGGGTTACTCTCTAGTTGCAGTGTGTGGGCTTCTCATTGTGATGGCTTCTCATTGTTGCACAGCACGAGCTCTAGGAGTGAGGATTTCAGTAGTTGTGGCTTGTGGGCTCAGTAGTTGTGGCACACCAGCTTAGTTGCCCTGAGGCATGTGGAATCTTCCTTGACCAGGGATTGAACCCATGTCCCCTGCATTGGCAGGCAGAGTCTTAACCCCTAGACCACTAAGGAAATCTGAGAGAGTACATTTTTAAATACTCACAGATTTAGTTAGTCCTGGCTTGTTTCCTGGGAATTACTGGTATGGCTCCATAAGATCTGGTTTATTCACTAGTGCTATTATGGGTTTGTTTTTTGTGCTGAAGTTTGTCTCAGGACTTATGGCCTTACTTTCTGCAAAAGAATACCAATCACCCACAAATGAGATACATCAGTGGCAAGAAACGATTTTAACATTCCATGTTTTTTGGTATGTGGACATCCATTAACTCATAAATTAATGCCTTCATGAGCGGTTGCCTGGCAAAGCTCTGAGATCCCTTGCACTTCTTGTTTCTGCCAGATGCTCTTAATTCATGACACACTAATGATTTCTAGATCAGTAAATGTACTTGTTAAAATGTGTTTAAACATAGTGTATTGGCAAAACAATACTTTTTTCTTTAGAGTTGAGAAGAACATGTTAGCTTGCCATAGTTTGGGAACTGTTTTAGCAATGAAGTTCTCTTGGGTATGAAAAAAGATCATGTTTAATAAACTTGGTGCTTGGGATGTACTTGGTGATCAAAGTGTCAATTTGTTGTTCATTTTATCAAAAGTCTCAATTCATTGTGGGTATAATTGTGAAATGATTTTACCTTCTCAAGCTATGCTCTGCCTCTGGGTCATGGGCTCCTTTGAGGCATTTCAGTGCAATTCCACAACTTTAAAGGCACATAGTTATTAAACTAGTCCATTGATCATGTTTTTAAATGGAGCTTACCTAGTGGCTCAGACGGTAAAACATATGCCTGCAGTGTAGGAGACCTGGGTTTGATCCTTGGTTTGGGAAAATCCCCTGGTGAAGGGAATAGCAACCCACTCCAGTATTCTTGCCTGGAGAATTCCATGGGCAGAGGAGCCTGGTGGGCTACAGCCCATGGGGTCACAAAGAGGCAGACATAATTGAGTGACTAATACACACACACACATACACAGAGCAATCACGTTTTAAGTATTGCTGCTGTTGTTTAGCCACTAAGTCGTGTCTGACTCTTTGTGTCCGTGGAATTTCCCAGATAAAAATATTGCAGTGCATTGCCATTTCCTTCTCCAGGGAATCTTTCTGACCCAGGTGTTGAACCCGAGTGTCCTGCATTGGCGGGTGGATTATTATCTGTCTGAGTCACCAGGGAAGCTCCGTTTAAAAATAATAAACTCATATACATCCAAAAGTAAAAATCTATTCATCTTAAACACACCCTTGATCCAAATCTGTGGTCATATCCCTGCCCAAACAAGGAAGACCTTTGCCTCTAGCTGCTCGCTGCTGCTCGTGCTGGTAGCAGGCAGGGTGGTGGTACGGGGAATAGTAGTGGTTGGTGGTGGTGGTGGTGGCGGTAGAAACTGGGGCAGTGGTTTGCAGCCTGGCTTTCAGGAGTGGACCGGGAGCA
Organism: Antilocapra americana; assembly: GCA_007570785.1. Taxonomy (NCBI): domain Eukaryota; kingdom Metazoa; phylum Chordata; class Mammalia; order Artiodactyla; family Antilocapridae; genus Antilocapra; species Antilocapra americana. Next base: position 926,926 of record ML660771.1, read on the forward strand.
CACAGTGACACTGTCTGAGACGCCTCCCCTCACCCCTGCCTTCTCACTGCTTCCCTTATGGGGCTGGGATGGGAAACAAGTAGGAAAGGCAGGGATCTCTGTATAGAATGGGCTGTAATGAAGGAGCAGCTTGTGACTGGCACCTGTACATTTGCATTTTGTGTTAACCGCCAAATGCTCTTCTCTCTGAAGTATCTTTGTTGAGTCTTTGAAGGGTGCTGATAGAAGCCTCCTCTTTGCCCAGTCCCTAGTATGAAGGGTCTCGCTTGGACTCCAGCCCCTGTGGCTGCAGCCTCTGCCAGTTTACTTGGGGTCCACATCCCTTGGAGTCCCATCCACTGTCAGGTGATTGTTCAGTGCAGTAAGCTGATGGGAGATGACTCAGGCACATAGACCTCTTCAGCAGTGTCTTCACCCACAGATACTCAAGAATCCTTGTTGCTCCAAAAAGTAGAAATGAGGTGTCCTCTCCCAGACAAACCCTCCCTCAGATCTATCATCTGTCTCTGAGGTGTCGCCAGGTCCTTGGCCACTCCAATCCTCAATCCCCTCTTAGATAAGGTATTTATCTATAGCCCCAGTGTAGTTGAGAAAGAGAGTTTGAGAATCCTTGACCTTTATGATCATCTTTCTTTGGGTTTCAGGAGATAAAGGAAGAGAATAGCCTCATTTCAATAAAGCTATAGCCTCCCAAATCGTGACCTCTTCTTTTCCAGTTCCTTTCTTCTTGGTTCTTCCAACGTGGCACTTCTCCACAAGGCTCATGGGATACTGCCTTCTCTTCAACAACTTTGGCTTTGACTCAGAATGTGGGGATTTTCTGGACTTTTTTTTTCATCTCTGGGTCTTAGTTGCCAATTCTGGGTCTCAGAACCTAAAGCCCTACTTTTGCTTTAGTTGTACTTCCCCTAAGTAGAAGTAGGAAATGAAAGGGATGGAGAGCATGGTCTTGAATATCCCATCTAACTATGAGATTTTTTTGATAAAGAAGATGACTAAATTTCCAAAAAATAGTTTTTCCAAGTGTAATGCTATATATTATAGGGCTGGGACTACAAATGCATTGGATCATGCTCCAAACATCATCAGAGTAGGTGTTACTTACTGCTTAATTGTTCTTCATTTACTAGGTGTTCTAGGCTAAGGTCTATGTTGTCTTTCATTGTTATAACATATTGCTAAAGGAGTATTATCAATTCTACCCATTCTGTCAATGAAGAAATCAAAATTTAGAGAAGTCAAGTGGTTGTCCCAATAATGCAAAACTTTCAAAGTGACATTGTCAGGACTTGAATATGAATATTCTAATTCTAACATTTGTATTATATGTTATAGTTCATAAAATACTTTTACTAACTGTGTCAGGATGGTCTAAACTGTGGTATAAAGTAGACACAAGCCTGGACTCAACACAATAGCATTTCTTTCTCTCTCTCACGGAAGCCTTGGGCATTTGTGTGGGTCAGGGTCTACTCTCCTCCATGTTGTCATGAAGGTTCCCTTCCTCTGAGGCTCTGCTGTCCTCTAGCAGGTTTTTTTTTTCCCTTTAAGTCAGGTATATTTAGGTATAATTTACATATAGTGAATTTCTTCCTATTCAGGCATACAGTTCAGTGAGTTTTGATGAATACATACAGTTGCACGATCACCGTTACATTTGAGATCTAGAACATATCCATCAGTCCTGAAACACTTTATGCCACTTTGCAATCAATCTGCTTCCCTCCCCCACTGATTTCTGTCCCTATAAATTTTGCCTTTTCCAGAATGTCTTCTAGATGGTATCACATAGTAAACAGTTTTCTGTGTCTAGGGTTTTTTTTTCTCCTAACATAATCCTTCCAGGGTCCTAAATTTTTTGTGTCATGGGTCACTTAGGCAGTCTGTTTGAGCTACTAAACTTCTTTCTTGGAATAATGTTTAAAATGTATGAAATAAAATGTTTAAGATTCAGTTCAGTTGCTCAGTTGTGTCTGACTCTTTGTCACTCCATGGACTGTAGCATGCTAGGCTTCCCTGTCTATCACCAACTCCCAGAGCTTGCTCAAATTCATGTCCATTGAGTTGGTGATGTCATCCAATCATCTCATCTTCTGTCGTCCTCTTTTCCTCCTGCCTTAAATTAGGTAATTTAAGTTAAATAAAGTTAGGTAATTTAAGATTACCTAATGAAAATTAGGACTTTCCTGGTGGCTTAGTGGTAAAGCATCCACTTGCTAATGCAGGAGACATGGTTTCGATCCCTGGGTCAGGAAGATCCCCTGGTGAAGGAAACGGCAACCCACACCAGTATTTTTGCCTGGAGAATCCTGTGGACAGAGGAACCTCGTGGGCTATAGTTTTCCATGGGGTCACAAAAGAGTCAGACATGACTTAGCAACTAGACAACAATGACAATTATGTTGAAATATAGTCATTAAATTATTAAAAGAGCTAATTTGTGATATAGTGGTATATATGCTGTTAACTAGCACATTAAATAAGAAGGTCTAGCAGTGGGTCTAATAATGACTATACTATCAAAATAGTGACAAGCATACATTGTATGTCAGATTTCTCCAACAGCTGTAGTATTGGTGACTTTTATTGGTGAAAGGGCCAGTTACTGCTCATAGAACTATGCTTTGCTACCTACATTAACAATAAAAGAAAATGCTACATTTCAAATAGAGGTTAGTGGAAATAAAGATTTTAAGGTTTTCCTCATGTAAATCATAGATTCCCTGAATTCTGTCTGTGGATCCGTTGAGCTCCATGTACCCCAGGTTAAGAATTCCTGCGTCTAGGGCTTTATCATCATTTACAAGCAGCCTGCAGAATGGGGAAGGCTTGGAGGAGCAGCTGTCGGAGGTTTTCCGGGCCTGTCCTGGGAGAAACTTGCATCATTTCTGTTCACATGCTGTTGCAGAGAACTCAGTCAGATGGCTCCACCTATCTGTAAGAAAGACCAGGAAACTTCGCCTAGCTATGCACCCTGAGATGAGCTGGGTGGATTTTGGTGACCAGCTTGTGGTTTCTGTCTCATGAACCTTACTGAACTTAACCCTTATAGGAAACCACTTTACAGTACCCTCATACTGACAAGAGCATGGTTTTGAGAAGTTTAATGATAATCTAATTTAGTTACTAAACCAGAAACTCAAGACACAAATCTGGATCTTTTCATTCCCAAGCCTACGCTGTTTGCACCGTGTTGTGGTGTCCTTCTGCTACCATTGAAATAAGGACCACTGCACAGATCTATCTGTGTGAAAATAATGCACCCTGGTCTATGGAATCCTTGCCTTTGGGTTTAATTGCTTTGTGGCTACCGTCTTGAAACTCTGTAATAATTTTGTCTTTGAATTTGTGGTTTGGAAATGAAGTCTGTTGGGACAACGAAACATCCTCTGGGGACTTGGAGCCTTAGTTCACACACAGTGCCACCTGCCCTCCTCTGCCCTGGGGGAGGGTCTTGACTGCTTGCTCCCTGCCCCTTGGTGCCCTGGGTGTGCTTTGCCTCCTCTGCCCCAATGCCACCCTCTGCCTGGCCCAGCAATGTGGTATCTTGGGAGGTGGCAGCACCCTGTACATTTGGAAGGTGATTGGAGGAGTCCTCTTGAACATCCCCAATCCAAGTGTTGACTATGTACTGGCATGGAGGCTATAATCCTTGGGAGCTTTCCGCTGAATTGGGGCAGTTGTTCTGGGGCCCTGCATTTTCACATTGCACTGGATCCTGCAAATTATGTAGCCATCCCTCCTTGGAAATCCAGAAGAAGCCACTATCCTGAATTATACAACCCAAATGTATCTGCCATTATTTTGGAAGTGGTTTTTTTTTTTCAGCAGATTTTCCTATAAGAGATGGAAATATTCTTATTCTGTCTCCCACAACCACATTATTGTGGATTAAATTCTTTACTTTTGCAAATTGTGATGAGAGGTAGCATTTTAGAGAGTCTGATCCAGAGAAAATTCAAAACTGGCAGATTTCTGCAGATGAATTCCTCATAACACATCCTGAATGGTTGTGATGGGATGGGCCACACAGCAAGGTTGGCAGAGTGTTTACCAGACCCCAGAGAATCCTGGTCAGAAAAAGGCAGATAAGATAAGAAAGTGCCTGAGGCAGGTGCTTCAAGGGCAGGAGACAAGGTGAAGAAGAGGAAGGAATAGTCAAAAGGCAGTTCTCCTTTATTTCATAATTTTGCTTGGGTTGGGTTTTGCTTTGAAAATTCTTAATCTTGAGAATGGCAGTGGGAAGCTGAGAGTACATCAGCAATGTTTATATGCTCAAATCTAAAAGTATCAATGTGGGGGTTTTTTTGCTATAAAGTAGGTCTTTGTTGGGCTTCCCTGGTAGCTCAGCTAGTAAAGAATCTGCCTGCAGTGCAGAAGACCTAGGTTCGATCCCTGGGTTGGGAAGATCCCCTGAAGGAGGGCATGGCAACCCACTCCAGTATTCTTGCCTGAAGAGTCCCCACAGACAGAGGAGCTTGGTGGGCTATAGTCCCCCTGGCAATCATAAATTTGTGCTCTAAGTAAAAGTAACAGTTTCTTGACACTATAATGTTTGGCTGGTGATTTTGCATATTCTTCTATGACAAGTATCTCTATTGCTATTATATCATGTCTCATGAAAAACACTCAAAATGACTTATAGACACTTAAGTTGTCCAAGACCTGTGATATTTTTCTTCCTCAAAATCAAGAAGGAAAATAAGCTGGAGAACGTAGAAATTGAAACTGGAAGTCACAGTTGCCATACCACTCATCAAAACCACTCTTTAACTTCCTTTCCCACAGACATGATTTCACAGGCAAAGCATTATTGCTTTAAGTAAAAAGGTAAATGCCATGGGTTGAATTGGTCCCACTACCAGCCCACCACACCCCTCCTCACCACTCCAGAATTATATGTTGAAGTCCTAATCCCTAGTACCTCAGAATGTGACCTTATGTATTTATTGAGTTTTTAAAAATTGTTGAACTAAAAATATGTACCTGATTTTCAATATTGCATTAATTTCTGCTGTACAGCAATGATTCAGTTATATGTACATATATATGTATGTGTATATATATATATGTTATATATACCTTTTTATATTTTCTGTTATGGTTTATCTCAGAATATTGAATACAGTTCCCCGTGCTATACAGTAGCCTTGTTGTTCATCCATTCTATGTATAACAGCTTACACCTAACCCTAACCTCCCATTCCAGCCCCCCCCAACCCCCTCCCCCTTGGCAACCACAAGTCTGTTCTATATAAGCGTGTGACTTTATTTAGAAATACAGTTTTGCAGAGTAACAGTTAAGAGGAGGTCCTCCTGGAGGAGGGTGGGTCCCTAATCCATTATGACTTGTGTTCTTATGAAAAGGGGGAATTTGGACACAGAGGCATGCACACAGGGAAAACACCATGCAGAGATTGCTTCTATGACCCAAAGAACTATCAGGAGCCAGGAGGAAGATCTGAAACAGATCCCTCCCTACTTTCTTCAGAGGGAGTATGATCCTGCCGACACCTTGATCTTCTAGCCTCCAGAACTGTGAGACAATAGTTCTATTGTTTAAGCTTCTCAGTTTGCTGTATTTGTATGGCAGCCCTAGAAAACTTACTAGTAAGCAAAAGAATTGCTGAATCTGTACTATCAGAAGTCATATATCACTTGTTTTTTAGTTGCTCAGTCTGAGGAGTCCGACTCTTTGCAGCCCGTGGACTGCAGCCCGCCAGGCTCCTCTGTTCATGGGATTCCCCAGACAAGACTGATAGAGTGGGTTGCCATTTCCTTCTCCAGGGGATCTTCTGACCCAGGGACTGAATCCACATCCCCTGTAGTGTAGGTGGATTCTTTACGACTGAGCCAACAGGGAAGCCCATGAAGATACTCCATTTTATTAATAAGTAACTGGTCAGAATAGAGAAAAGAAACAGAAAGCAGGCATGACTGAGGTGCACTGAGTAAAGCAGCAATGTTATTTTATTAAAACTTTTTTTCTTCTATTCTGTTTTTTTTTTTTTTCTGGCCATGAAGTACAGCTTGTGGGATCTTAGTTCAATGACCAGGAATTGAACTCGCACCCTCTGCAGTGGAAAAGCAGAGTCTTAACCACTAGTCCACCATAGAAGTCCCAGACTGGCACCTTTAATCAAGTAGTCAACCAGTAAATGACCCCAAAACCTTTAAAACCTTTTATTTTAATGATAATTCTTAATGAATCACAGAATTCTCTGTCTGAAAGAAACAAAGAAGCCTGGTACATCCAGTCTTCTCTCTGCCCATTTCCAACTGAAACAGACATGTATTTTTCTTATTGAGTATTTCCCATGAAAATATTTTACAGTCTTTCTCAGGACTCTCTTTCTTTTGGCCACCTTGAGTAACATATTTTATGCTGTGTAATTTATATTTACTACCTCCCCCAAATAAGTTGAGGCAGTTGATGACTCCCGTCTCTCCAGTCTGGAATGTCATAGCCGTATTGGTGACTGGATCAATGATACAGTGTTCATTGAACAGTTCACATGGACCAATGTAACTCTCGTTGCCATTACTGCCCCATGATAATGTAAGACGATGTCGTGATATTGGAAATAATTTAACTTCATTGAATCAGTTATTAAAATTGAAATACAATGGGAGGATTCAGAGACAGAAAGCAAGAATGCATCAAGCCTCTATGTTTTCCAGTTCGTATAGCAGCATCGGGGCTCTCATTCTAAGACCTGCCTTTATTAGCTAGAAGTTGCAAGGACCAAGACCACAGCTGAGCAATCATGCTAGTTGGAAATAGTCACATAAAATTAGGATATAAAGGAATTACATTCTTAAGATATTAAACTACTCCCCAACTATATGTTTGATGTCTTTGTACATTATACTATTATGCTGTTAATCCCCTAAGGCCCCAGAAGACTTTTAGTGATAAAAGATGAATTTAATGATACCTAGCAACATGGGGAAGCCTGGGGGCGGGGCACTGGCCACATTTGCACTAGATTTCGAAGAAAACCAGAAAGCCTGTTGCATTTGTCTTGAATCAACTCATGAGCTTCTCACAGTCAATTATCTGCAGCTTATAGGGACCAAATATGATCATGTTACTTCCTACCTTGCTTTAAATATTTATAGTTAGCGATAATTAAAGTGACATTTAAATTTGTCCCTTAAGTCATGAGTTGTATCATCTTCCTCATTTTGATACTGAGGCTCAAGGTTTACAGCTCTGGAGATGAAAGGGAAGTTAACTGACTTCTTTAATCTTGAAACCAGGGTTAGGCTAAAGATGATGATCTGAATTCCTTTAGTATATCATGGACCAAGCCTGCTCACTTGAGAGCATAGAGCCTGATGTAGGGAAGATAGTCAGGCCTTGGGGCTTGCTGACCAGGGTGGATGAGGATATGATGCAGAGCAGTGGGTCTCAACCCTTTCAAATCCAGTGTCCTGTTTCCACAGCTAATGTTTCATAATGCCTCCTTTATTATCCTGAATTGGGAGTCATAGGTAATATAGATTATATCCACATAGAGTTTGAAAAACTCAATATAATAACAAAGGTCTAATATAAAGGGGAGACCAAGGAGAAGCAATTTATTATGAAATAATATCTTTCCATATGTAAATGCCTGGGCATGTCTAGACTAGAAGATATCCTGGAGGGGTCAGATGCTTGAGTGTCATAATGAACACGTTTGAATTTGAGATAAGTAAGAAATTCCTCTGTACAAGAAATACCAGAAAATGAAAGAGCAGAAGTCCAAGTGGAAATGAAAATATCAACTAGAATGAGGATGTGTAATACAGACCAGGATCAGACTAATTTGTATATGATGAGAGAAAGAGGGAAATAACTATGACTGAAGTGTAGGTAAGAGCCAAGACAAATTATTACAGTTGAAATGGAGAAAATGAGGAAGAATGATATTCATGCACATGAGTTTGGTCTTATTTGTTAGTACAGTGTAGAATAATTCCCTTCATTATAACATCAGACAGTGATGAAATAGTGCATACATGTATATGCACGTGCATGCGCACACACACACACACACACACACACAACTTGTCTCTTGTCTTAAAATCTCAGTGCACCAAATCTTTGGCATTTAAAAAGCCTTATATCCTTAGACAGGCAAAGAGGAAGAAGACAGATTGGAAAATAATACTATATTGGAAGAGACTACCAAGAGGGTTATTCAACAGGCTGCTGGGAATGTAAAATAAGCCTGAAAAACAACAGGCAATTACAAAGTAATTTTAAGGTTTGGTTTTTGCAGCATAGATATCACCATGTTACACAATACTAAAATATTTAACTTAGAAATGACATAGAACATTTACAAACAACCCTTATTATTAACATTAACTGAGACTCTTGCATTTCTAAATGTGTTAAAAGGAGTCTCAAATTGCCTCGAATACTCGTTTGCGTGTCAGAGCAGCAAACGCAGACTGATATAGAAAGGCATGTTGCATCAGCAATTCAAAAGCACAAGGGGTCTGCCATTGACAATGTGCTTTGAAATGATGAACAGATCTTGCTAAGCTTCTAAACATAACGTGGTGAGATCGATACTCAATTTACCTGGTAGTCATATTCTTTGAATTCATAGTATATTAAAATTATGCAAAAATATTTCATGATTATATGTGACCTGGAGTTAAATTCTTCAGTTCAGTTCAGTCTCTGAGTCATGTTCGACTCTTTGCGACCCCAAGAACCACAGCATGCCAGGCCTTCTTGTCCATCACCAACTCCTGGAGTCCACCCAAACCCATGTCCATTGAGTCGGTGATGCCATCTAATCATCTCATCCTCTATCATCTCCTTCTCCTCCTGCTCTCAATCTTTCCCAGCATCAGGGTCTTTTCAAATGAGTCAGCTCTTTGCATCAGGTGGCCAAAGTATTGGAGTTTCAGCTTCAACATCAGTCCTTCTGATGAACACTCAGGACCAATTTCCTTTAGGATTAGCTATTAGAGTAATGCAAATCAAAACAACAATGAAGGAACTTCCCTGACAAGCCAGCGGTTAAGACTCCCAACTTCCAATTCAGGGGACATGGGTTCCATGCCTTGTTCAGAAACTAAGATCCCACTATGCTGTCCAGTGTGAGCCTCACCCCCCTTCAAAAAAAAACTGACAAAAAAAATACCCACAATGAGATACCACTGCATGCCAACTAGGATGTTTATAATAACAACAATGAAAAAACAAACAATAGCAAATGTTAACAAGAATATTGAGAAACTGGAACCTTCATTCATTCCCGGTAGGACTGAAAAATGGTGCAGCTACTTTGCAAAAGAATCCCCAGGCATTTCCTCAAAAACTTACACATAAAGTTACCATGTGACCCAGCAGTTACACTCCTAAGGATATACCCAAGAGAAGTGAAAACACATATCAACACAGAAACTTGTATATAAATGTTCTAGCATCACTATTTATAATAGCCCCAAATGGAAACAACCCAAAAGTCCGTCAGCTGATAAAAATGGATAAATAAAATGTGGTACATCCATACAATAGAATATTATGTGGCAATCAAAAGAAATGAAGTACACATTACAACATGGATAAATCTTGAAAACATAATGTTAAGTGAAAGAAGCCAGACACATAAGTATATGATTCCATTTATAGAAAGTGTCCAGATAGGCAAATATACAAGCAACCTTGACTACTCATTGAAAGGACTGATGGTGAAGCTGAAGCTCCAATACTTTGGCTAACTGATGTGAAGACCTAGCTCAATGAAAAAGACCCTGATGCTGGAAAAGACTGAAGGCAAAAGGAGAAAGGGGAGGCAGAAGATGAGATGGTTAGATAGATCCCCAACTCAATGAATATGAATTTGAGCAAACTCCATGAGACAGTGAAGAATATGGGAGCCTGGCAGGCTGCAGTCCGTGGAGGAGCAAAGAGCTAGACATGACTTAGTGACTGAACAGCAAAAACAACATAGATAGAAAGTAGGTCTGTGGTTGCCAGAGGCTGGAGGAGAGGGCACTGGAGAATAAATGCTAGTGGGTATGGGACTTCTTTCTGGGATGATGAAAAGGGTCTGAAATTAGACATTGGCTATGGCTGCACACCTCTGTAAACATACTAAAACCCACTGAATTGTTCATTCTAACAGGATGATTATATCAGTTATGTAATGTCAACTGCAAGGAGATCCAGCCTGTCCATCCTAAAGGAGATCAGTCCTGGGTGTTCACTGGAAGGACTGATGTTGAAGCTGAAACTCCAGTACTTTGGCCACCTGATGCGAAAAGCTGACTCGTTTGAAAAGACCCTGATGCTGGGAAAGACTGAAGGCGGGAGAAGGGGACGCCAGAGGATGAGATGGTTAGACGGCATCACTGACTCAATGGACATGAGTTTGGGTAAACTCTGGGAGTTGCTGACAGACAGGGAGGCCTGGTGTGCTATGGTTCATGGGGTTGCAAAGAGTTGGACACCACTGAGCGACTGAATTGAACTGAACTGAATGTCAACTATATCTCAATTAAAAATTATATGTGTATGTGTACATATAGTATGTACACATTGTATGCACACACTTAACAGGATGACATTATGTTTTGTGTGCATGTTTTGAGTGTAGTGATTAAATCTCTAAGCTCTATGTCCTGAGATATTTTACTTTGCTTTGAAGGCTATAGGACCACTACTCATGGCCTTCAAGGGGCTTTCTAGCCTTCCCTCACACCATGACCCTGCCCTCATTCTTCCATGAGATCTTTGCACCTGCCAGACCCTGCTCCTTTAGCCTCACTTCACCTGAGTAATTCTTTTTATTATTATTATTAAAATCAGGGCTGCACAGAAGCCTTGTACTTGCTTGCTTATTTATTTTTGGTTGCTCTGGGTCTTCACTGCTGTTCATAGACTTTCTCTAGTTGTGGCCATTGGGGGCTTCTCTCTAATTGCTGTGTGCGGGCTTCTCATTACAGTGGCTTCTCTTGTTGCAGAGCATGAGTTCTAGGGCACACGGCCTTCAGTAGTTATGGTGCAGGGGCTCAGCTGCTCTGAGGCATGTGGGATCTTTTTGCATCAGGGATTGAACCCATGGGCCCTGCGTTGGCAGATGGATTCTTAACCGCTGGATCACCAAGGAAGTTCTGAGTAATTCTTTGTCACTCTTTGTGTATGTGTGTGCTCAGTCATGTCAGACTCTTGGCATCCCCATGGACTGTAGCCCGCCAGGCTCCTCTGTCCATGGGATTCTTCAGGCAAGAATACCAGAGTGGGTTGCCATATCCTCCTCCAGGGAATCTTCGTGATTCAGGGATCTAACTCACATCTCTGATATCTCCTGCATTGGCAGGCAGATTCTTTACCACTAACGTCATCTGGGAAGCCCCAGTTCTTTGTCACGTCCTTTAGCAAGTTTTCCCTGACCTCCCTGACAAGGTCAGATCCTTCCGTATACCCTCTCATAATACCATACCTCTTATCATGCTGCTTGTCATATTATACATATTATATTTCCTTTTGAATGGGTGGCCTTTGAATTAATATCTGTCTTTTCAGTTACGCTGTTCTACTTGAGGGGTAGTATGATCATGTCTGTTCTTGCTTATACCTATGTACCTTGGGATAGTATCTGATGTACAGTTCCTGATCTGTTTATACAGATGAGAAAATGTTTATTGAATGAGTTAACGAGAGTCATGTTCTCTTTATTTAATCCTTGTTATGCCACTTTTGCCCATTTGTTCACTCATTCTAAAATGTTCACTGGGTGCCTACTATGTGCCAGACCATATAACGTTGCCTGTGACTCATGAAATGATAACCGGTTTAATCAACCATGGTTAAAAAGGCAGGAGTCATTTTACCTGCAAACAATTCTGAATAGGCCTGCAAGAATGTAGGAATTCATCTCATAATGTGGCTTTGTATATGACAGTTGCTCAGTCATGTCTGACTCTATGCAACCCCATGGACTGCAGCATGCCAGGCTTCCCCGTCCATCACCAACTCCTGGAGCTTGCTCAACTCATGTCCATCGAGTCGGTGATGCCATCCAACCATTGCACCCTCTGTCGTCCCCTTCTCCTCCTGCCTTCAGTCTTTCCCAACATCAGGGTCTTTTCAAATGAGTCAGTTCCTCACATCAGGCAGCCAATGTATTGGAGCTTCAGCTTCAGCATTAGTCTTTCCAATGAATATTCAAGACTGATTTCCTTTAGGATGGACTGATTTGATCTCCTTGCAGTCCAAGGAACTCTCAAGAGTCTCCTCCAACACCACAGTTCAAAAGCATCAATTCTTTAGCAGTTAGCTTTCTTTATGGTTCAACTCTCACACCCATACATGACTACCAGAAAAACCATATCTTTGACTACATGGACCTTTGTTGGCAAAGTAATGTCTCTGCTTTTTAATATGCTGTCTAGGTTGGTCATAGCTTTTCTTCCAAGGAGCAAGCATCTTTTAATTTCATAGCTTTGTATATGGCAGCAACTTAAAGCTTCCTAGATTCTCCCTTCAGAATTTTGCTGTTATTCTTGGTAGTGTCACTGAACTAAATCTATGACTTAATCTTGTGTTTTTTTAGTTCCTAATCTAAATCTTATTATAAACTTCCAGCTCAACTATAAATTTAATATTGTAGCAAATCAAGCTACTGGGCTATGTAAGAACTAGACACACTAACCACAAAGTTTTCTAATGCTTATCTAGACCATAGTACCTAACTGAAAACAACAAAGCATCAGCTAATTAATTTTCATAAGTGATTTTGATTATTCAAGTGATTCTGATTATTCAAGTAATCATATTCTCTTAGTGAGTCACATTTTATGCAAATTAATTTGTCAGTATAATTAATCATAGCAAAGAGCATTCTTGCATGTTATGTATATTTGTACTAACTCCATAAATATACATGTACTTTGTTAGAAATATGGTTTCTCAAATTACGTATGAGGGCTTCCCTGGTGGCTCAGATGGTAAAGAATCTGCCTGTCAGTGCAGGAGACCCAGGTTCAATCCCTGGGTCTGGAAAAGCCACTGGAGTAGGAAATGGCAATTCACTCCAGTATTCTTGCTGGAAAATTCCATGGATAGAGGAGCCTGGCAAGTCACAGTCCATAGGGTTGCAAAGAGTTAGACATGACTGAGTGACTAACACACACACACACAAATTATGTATTGAATAAATTAAGTCCTTCTAAGTTAATAATCATATTTCTGCTGAATGTTTAATAGAGGGAAATATTTTTTCTCTTTCAATTAATTTGACATTTTTAATCAGACAGTAAATTAATGAAAGCTTATGCATGGAAGCAGTAGACTTCATGTGATCTGCAGGGAGACAGTGATTATACTAGACCGTATAAACTTCATTAGAGCAGAGATTATGTTTGTTGTTGTTGTTCATCATTATATTTCTCACCCCAAACCCTAGCACTGTTATTGGCATATGGTAGGTGCTCAATAAATAGCTGTTACATGAATGAATCAAAATACTCTAATTCTGTCCTTGATATTTTTAGAGGATAAACTAGCTCACACTAGTGACTGTGTATGTGTGACCACAATGTTGGCATTAACAGGTCAAGTTGTTGGTTTTTGTCTCCATTTATGAAAGAAACTGGTGAGTAAAATTGTATATTCTTGCTTGGAATTAGTAAAGTTATATATTCTCACTTGGAATTAGGAATTATATATTCTTGCTTGGGATTATTTTCCATTTATAGTCTCACTTGAAATTAGTGGAATATTCTCATTTGGAATTGGACTTGAGGGTGAGAAGAATCTGACTTCTTATTGCATGGTTCATGGGGGGAAAGTTTATTCCAATTTACTGTATTTTGAACCCTGAGTTCTGAGGCATGAGGTTTGATTCAATCACCAGTCTTTTGTGCACAGTGTCTGGATTGGAAATCACTGCAGAATCATCTTTTTAAACCTAGCCTTCCATCTAAAGTTTGAATCTCCTTTACAATGTATCTGCCAAGGGCCTCACCAAACTTTGAACACTTCCAAGTGATAGGGAATTTAACACCTCCTGAGATAATTCCTTCCAGTTAAGGACAGTTTGCTTAAAAAAATTCTTTATTCTATCATATTGAAATTGGCCTTCTTGCACCTCTCACACCCAGCAAAGATGGGTATATAGAACACCTGCTTTTCCTCTTCCATGTGACAACCCATATGTGTTTTTTAAATTTTATGTATGTACGTATGGAGAAAGAAATGGCAATCTGCCCCAGTATTCTTGCCTGGAAAATCCCACGGACAGAGGAGCCTGGCGGGCTACAGTCCATAGTGTCGCAGAGAGTCGGACCTGACTGAAGCGACTTAGTATTATGTGTCTATGTATGTATTTTGTTTTTAGCCCTGCTGGGTCTTCGTTACTGCGCAAAGGGTTTTCTCTAGTTGCGGCAACTCTCTAGCTGGGGCGTGTGGGCTTCTCACTGTGGGCTTCTCTTGTTGCAGAGCATCGGCTCTAGGGCACGCAGGCTTCGGTAGTTGCGGTGTGTGGGCTCCGTAGGGTGGTGCACAGGCTTCCTTGCCCCATGGCAAGTGGAATCTTCTTAGACTAGGGATCAAATCCATGTCCCCCACATTGGCAGGAGGATTCTTAATCACTGGGCCCTTAGGCAAGTCCACCTTAACATATATTTGGAGACTTTGGTGGCTAAGCAGAATTTTCCCAGTTTGTATGATTTCTCCACATAGGACATGATTTCACATCTCTTCCCTTCCCTGGTCATTCTCCCAGTGAATGTGCCTCTATTTGTTTGGATCTCTTTTGAAGTGTAGCGTCCAGACAAATCCCAATATTTTAAATGTGGTTTATGTGCAGCAACTATGCTCCTGTCAAATATTGGATTTGTAGATAGCCAGGAGTGTCCTAGACATTTTTTACTGGGATTGTAGTGACAATTCCTATGAATCTGCAACAACCTTTCTGTCTCCCTATATAAGCATCAGAACCAGAGCATTTTAGACTGGGCAAAGTGATTTTTTTCCATAGATCACATAAAAAGCAATGGGGAACTGACAGAGAATTAATCTAAAAAATATATAAATAGCTCATTCAGCTCAATACAAGAAAAATAAATCACCCAATCAAAAAATGGGCCAAAGAACTAAAGAGACATTTCTCTAAAGAAGACATACAGATGTCTAACAAACACATGAAAAAATGCTCAACATCACTCATTGTCAGAGATATGCAAATCAAAACACAATGAGGTACCATCTCACACCAGTCAGAATAGCTGCTATCAAAATGTCTACAAACAATAAATCCTGGAGAGGGTGTGGAGAAAAGGGAGCCCTCTTACACTGTTGGTGGGAATGCAAACTAGTACAGCCACTATGGAGAACAGTGTGGAGATTCCTTAAAAAACTGCAAATAGAACTGCCATATGACCCAGCAATCCCATTGCTGGGCATACGCACTGAGAAAACCAGAATTGAAAGACACACGTGTACCCCAATGTTCATCACAGCACTGTTTACAATAGCTAGGACATGGAAGAAACCTAGATGTCCACCGACAGATGGATGGATAAGAAAGCTGTGGTACATATACACAATGGAATATTACTCAGCTATTAAAAAGAATGCATTTGAATCAGTTCTAATGAGGTGGATAAAACTGGAGCATATTATTCAGAGCGAAGTAAGTCAGAAAGAAAAACACCAATACAGTATATTAACACATATATATGGGATTTAGAAAGACAGTAATGATGATCCTATATGTGAGACAGCAAAAGAGACTCAGATATAAAGAACAGACTTTTGGACTCTGTGGGAGAAGGTGAGGGTGGGATGATTTGAGAGAATAGCATTGAAACATGTATATTACCATATGTGAAACAGATCACCAGTCCAGGTTTGATGCATGAAACAGGACACTCAAAGCTGGTGCACTGACACAACTCAGAGGGATGAGATAGGGAGGAAGGTGGGAGGGGGTGAAACACCCATGGCTGGTTCATGTCAATGCATGGCAAAAGCCACCAAAACATAGTAAAGTAATTAGCCTCCAATTAAAATAAATAATTTTAAAAACAATAGGAAAGAATATGTATCTCCTTTCATCTCCTCAAAAAATACAAATATTTGCATTCAAGGAACATAAGAAGGCTAGTATTTTTATTTTTCTTCCTTTTGCTCTGCTTGTAAATGAGATAATGAATCTAAAGTGCTTAGTATGGGGTCTGGTCCCGATTCGACAAATCTTAGCTAAATTTCCTTTCCTTTCTCTACCTCTTCATATTTTTTCTTGGCTTTTCCCCTTTCTCTTTTAACACAACAATACTGTAGAAATGAACAAGAAGGTTATAAAATACCTTCTATAAACTCTTTTTTTTAATTCCCAGAAGACATGAGTGCTTTGTTTTCTTTAGGTAAAATCCTAAGGGACAGTTAGATGAGATAGAAATGTTTCAAATGTTTTCAGAATAAAATATAGCACTTAAGTTAAGCAATCTTTACACATTCATTTTATTCATATAGTCAACTTATGCATTATTCTGCATCTTCATTAATCTGGCAGAGTATTTGTACAGAAATGAGCTTCCTAAGACTAGAAAGACAGGATTAAAAAATGAGAGGTTTCAATTATTAGAGAAATGCAAATCAAAACAACAATGGAATACCACCTCACACCAGTTAGCCATTATTAAATCTCACAAATAACAAATGCTGGAAGGTGTTTGGAGAAAAGGGAACACTCCTGTACCTTTGATAGAATGTAAATTGGTGCAGTCACTATGGAAAACAGTATGGAGGTTCCTCAAAAAAAACTGAAGCTAGAGCTACTGTATGACACTGCAATCCTGCTTCTGGGCATATATCCAGACAAAACTGTAATTCAAAAACATACGTGTACTCCTATGTTCATAGCAACACTGTTTACAATAGTCAGGACCTAAATGTCCACCAACAAATAAATGGCTAAAGGATATTGGTACAAATATACAATGGAATATATACTCAGCCATAAAAAAGAATGAAATAATGCCATTTTGAACAACATGAATGGACCTAGAGATTATCATACCTACCAAAATGAGTCAGAAAGAAAAATACAAATACCATATGATATCACTTATATGTGGAGTCTAAAATATGACACAAATGAATATATCTAAGAAACATACGCACAGACAGAGAGAAGAGACATGTGGTTGCCAAGGGGTGGGAAGAGGAAAGAATTGGGAGTTTGGGATTAGCAGATGAAACTGGTATATACGGAATGAGTAAATAGCAAGGTCCTACTGTATAGCACAGGGAACTATATTCAATATCCTGTGATAAACTTTAATGAAAAAGAATATATGTGTATAACTGAATCACTTTGCTATACAGCAGAAATTAACACAACATTATAAATCAACTATACTTCTATTTTTAAAAGAAGGGTTTCAATTAGATATTCTCTCAGATTATTGTGTTATAGTTCCCAGTTTCACAAGTGATTAAGAAAGGAGAACTAACGTTAATAGGGGAATTTTTGAATATACTACAGCAATTGTTCCTTTAAAAGTAAAATTCTGAGAAATGTAAAGCAACTTTGTTCCCGTAAATGAAACTGCCATTCCTGACAGCTGGCAAGTGTGCTCTCTCCTTTAGCAATAAAATGATTAGAAACACACTGAATTTTGACTAGCGTTTTTATAAAGACATTTATTTTATAAAAGAGAGTGACAATAGATTTAGGTACTTCCCCACAAAGCACTAAGAAGTAAATGTCATTCTATGGCATTGAAATCAATGATGTTAACGCTAGCATCTAGGGGTCACTAGGCAACTTAGTACTGCCTAGCAACACAGGTCTTAACAAGGATCTTGACACTATCCTATGGGGCTTTCTCCCAACTAGAAACTCTTCTGCCTGAGTGAAAAAAAGGCCTGATGCTCTTTTTCAAAATTCTTACCAGCCTAACTTTCCCCTTACTCCATGTATGATCTTTGTAACACAGAAACTGCTTTAATAGTCTGATCACTTGAAAGTATAAGAAACACCCAAGAAAGCTTCCTGACTTTTTGAAAGATGTCTTCTAAACCAGCACAGGCTCTAAATCTAGAGATTTCTCAGATGCAAAATATGCAACTTTCATTAGAAAAAAAATAGAACTTTTGAATGGAAAAAATTAGTGTCAATTTAAGATTAAAAATGTGATCATTTTGTAGAAATTATTTTGGAAATTGTTTAAAATCTCAGATCAATAGACTAAGTGCAGATGCCAATTAGTTTCTTAAAATGTTCCATTAATACAGTATTTTGTTATAGTTTATGGGCTGGTAGTTTATGTATTGAACTGAAATTAAGACCTCAGACATATGTATTGACTCAGTTCTCATAAGTCAAAAATGTATGTTTCTTCTGATACTTTGTTGTTAGAGATGAGGCATCATCTCACTTTTCTAGAGATTTTGTATTCAGTATTTTAGATCAAGATACTAATGAAGTTATATGTAAAAGAGCTAACTTAATTCTGTTCCACAGTTCTGAACTGTAGCCTTATTTTCAGTCTTGCAAATAAATCTTGGCCATAAGGAGGAGCAGTTGGGAAAATGAATGAAAAACTCAAAATGCCTTTTTGATGATGATAGAGTATCACATGCAAAACTCTTGAATAACTAAATCACAGAGCATTTACAAACTGAATCACATAGCATTTACAACATATGATTGAGGATGAATTACTCTGTTAATATATAATAATAGATAATCTATTGGTCATCAGCTCTCCTAAAGAAATAGGTCTTAGTAAAATTTTAAAATTTCTTGGAAAAAACGATTATTCATAATCTATTATTATAGCTTTCTAATTCAAGTGAGTTAAAAAACTGATGCTGCAAATGCCCCCTCCTCTCTCCCTCCCTGCTGCTTTTGTGTATAGACCTTGTAAATCCGTGGTTGTAATCATCTCTTATGTGCCTGTCTTACGTGATTATCATAAAGCAATACAAGTTTTTGCCTGCCACCATTATTAGATTGGAAGTTCCTCAATGATTAGACTGTAAACTCCAAGAAGGCAAGAACTTCCTACATTGTTTTTGGATGTATTCCTAGTACTTGTGCATTGGCACTAAAGAAATTTCCGTTGACTAAAGGGAAGAGACTTGGTCATACTCATCCTTGTATTCTCAGTTTGACATGATATTTGCAATACAATGGATACACAGTGAATGCTGATTGAATGGATTTACTGATAATAAATTAACACCCAGGGTAATACATTTTTTTCCTAACTTTTAATCACATAAGAGTACTCCAAAAAACAATGTCTACTTACATGACTGACCACAGTTTCTAGTTATATTATAGCATCAATTAACTTTTATTCTCTTCAAGTTTGCTTTGAGAGCTTCAAAAACCTAAAGAAGGTTACTAATATAACTGTTTGTGAGTACTCAGTCGTGTCTGGCTCTGTGACACCGTAGACTGTAGCCTGCAAGGCTCCTCTGTTCGTGAGACTCTCCAGGCAAGAATACTGGGGTGGATTCCCATTTCCTCCTCTAGGGGAATCTTCCTAACCCAGGGATTGAACCCACATCTCCTGTGTTTCCTACATTGGCAGGCAGATTCTCTTCCACTGAGTCACAAGAGAAGCCCACTAAGATCACTGGTTAAAAGAAATCTCTGTAATATAATCATTAATGTTTATGCACAAGTTACTTATTCATAATAAAAGGAAAAAGAGTAACTATACAGTGGAGTAGCTGAATAACTTCTTAAACCAGTGAGCAAGATTAATATCAAACATATCTGTACCTCCATGTTTACTGCAGCATTACCTACAATAACCAAGACATGGAAACAACCTAAACCATCAATCTCTCTCTCTATGTGTATGCATACACACAGTGGAATATTACCCACATGGAATATTATCCATATGTAATATATAGAAGGAAATCTTGCCATTTGGGACAATATGGATGGACCTAGAGGATATTATGCTAAGTGAAATAAGTCAAACAGAAAGACAAATACGATACAGTCTAACATATATGGACTCTAAAAAAACCAAACCAAAGCAAAATTGAGCTCACTGATACAGAGAACAGTTGGGTGGTTTCCAGCAGTAGGGATTGGTGGGCGATGGGAGATAGGGTTGGAGGGTAAGATGGGGTTTGAGGGCGGGGGTAGGGATGGTGGGGTGGTGGGGTGGTGGGTGGGGGAAGAGGTGAGTGAAATGTGTGAAGAGGACAAAAATACAAAAGTACAAACTTTTCATTATAAAATAAACAAGTCCTGGGGATGTAATATATAGCATGGTGACTATAGGTAATAATAACTGTTTTGTATATTTGAAAGTTGGTAAGAGAGTAGATCTTGAGAAATTCTCATCAGAAGACAAAAAGGTTCATAATTCTGTGGTGGGATATTAACTAGACCTATTGTGGGGATCATTTTTCAATATATACAGATATATTTGAATTGCTATGCTGTACATCTGAAACTAAAATAATGTTACATGTCAATTATATCTCAATTGAAAAGAGAAAAAGAATTACCGAGAGTTCCCTGGTGGCCTCGTGGTTAGTTAGGGCAAGCCATGCAGGTCAGGAAAAAAATAAAGGATTAGTGAAAACAGTGACAGGTTTTAGTTTCTTATGCTCCAAAATCACTGCAGATGGTGCCTGCAGCCCTGAAATTAAAATACACTTGTACCTTGAAAAGAAAGCTATGACAAATCTAGACAGCATACTATAAAGCAAAGACATCACTTTACCAACAAAGGACAACCTTAGTCAAAGCTATCATTTTTCCAGTAGTCATATATGGATGTGATAGCTGGACCCTAAAGAGGGCTTAGCACTGAAGAACTGTAGTGTTGGAGAAGACTCTTGAGAGTCCCTTGGACTGCAAGGAGAGCAAACTAGTCCATCCTAAATGAGATTATTCCCTCATTTATCCCTTCCCTGAATATTCATTGGAAGAACTGATGCTGAAGCTGAAGCTCCAATACTTTGGCCATCTGATGCAAAGAGCCAACTCTCTGGAAAAGACCCTGATGCTGGGAAAGATTGAGGGCAGGAGGAGAAGGGGACGACAGAGGATGAGATGGCTAGATAGCATCACCAACTCACAGGACATGAATTTGAGAGAACTCTGGGACAAAGGAGGAAGACAAAGGAGTCTGGTGTGCTCCAGTCCATGAGATCACAGAGTCAGACACAGCTTAGAGACTGAGCAATGAGCAACAATCAATCAGACAGTACAAGCCTCTGGATGTGAAACCCTGAGAAAGACACCACATCACTTGTTATAGTTCATTCAATAAATGTAAAACTTCTATATAATGAAGAAGCATCAGACAAGTCCAAATTGACTCATTCTATAACTGGCCTATATTGAACAAAATGTTGTTGTCATGAAAGACAAATAAAGCCTGAAGAACTGTTGCAGGTTAAAGGAAAGTAAAGAGGCATGACATCTAAATGCAATATGTAAAAAAAAAAAAATGCAGTATGTGATCCTTGCAGCCATGAAATGAAAAGACGCTTCCTCCTTGGAAGGAAAGTTCTGACCAACCTAGACAGCGTATTGAAAAGCAGAGGCATTACTTGGTCAACAAAGGCTATGGTTTTTCCAGTGGTCAAGGCTGGAAAGGCTATCTGTGGTTTTTCCAGTAGTCATGTATGGATGTGCAAGTTGGACTCTAAAGAGGGCTGAGACCTGAAGAACTGATGCTTTTGAAGTGTGGTGTTGGAGAAGACTCTTGAGAGTCCCTTGGACTGCAGGGAGATCCAACCAGTCCATCCTAAAGGAGATCAGTCCTGGGTGTTCATTGGAAGGACTGATGTTGAAGCGGAAACTTCAATCCTTTGGCCACCTGATGCGAAGAGCTGACTCATTGGAAAAGACCCTGATGCTGGGAAAGATTGAGGGCAGGAGGAGAAGGGGACGACAGAGGATGAGATGGTTGGATGGCATCACCGACTCAATGGACATGGGTTTGGGTGGACTCTGGGAGTTGGTGATGGACAGGGAGGCCTGGCGTGCTGCAGTTCATTGGGTCGCAAAGAGTCGGAGATGACTGAGTGACTGAACTGAACTGATCCTGGATTGGTTCTTATATTGAAGGGAAAAAAGTCAATAAAAGGCATCATCAGGATAACTGACAAAACTATAACATAAGCTGTGGGGCAGGGGGTGTTGGTGCTCAGTTATGTCCGACTCTGTGCAACCCCATGGACTGTAGCCCGGCTGAGATACTCTGTCCATGTAATTTTCCAGGCAAGAATAACAGAGTGGGTTGCCATTTCCTGCTCCAGGGAATCTTCCTGACCCATGGATGGAACTTGCATATCTTGCTTCTCCTACATTGGCAGGTGGATTGTTTACTACTGAGTCACCTCAGAAGCCCCAACATAGACTATAGTCTAAATAAAAGTATTGTATTAATGTTAAATTTCCTGAATATGATAATTGTATTGTGCTCATGTATGATAATAAAATTCTGGCTTTGAGAAACACATACTGAAGCAATTAGGGATAAAGGAGAAGGATGTATGTTTGAATCTACTCTCAGATGTTTCAAAAAATCATATATAGATAGATAGATAGATAGATAGTGAGCAAACAAACGGGACAAAATATTAAAAATTGGTTAATCTGGGTAGAGTATGGGAATTGTGTTCTTTCATGTGAGATCTTAGTTCTCCCACCAGGGGCCCCTGCCTTCTGCAGTCAAAGTGCAGAGTCTTAACCACTAGACCGTCAGGGAGGTCCTTTCATTTGCTTTTAAATTTGAAATGTTTCAAAATAAAAAGTTAAAAAAGCTAAAAATGGTTTCTAAAAATGCAGAAATTGCTTTAAAAAGCATCCCATTTGTCAATATTTGCAAGTTAGAAAAAAAAGCCAACTAAACAAGAATAATCATCCCTCATAAAAACAAAACCACAATCATGATGAATGGTTAGTAGTTTCAAGTGTCCAACTATGGCATATATTCTACAGTATTACTAATTTTATGCAATATAGTTCCTTTAATTGTCCTTGTATTGTTGTTCTCTGGGCTTCCTTGGTGGCTCAGTTGGTGAAAAATCCACCTGCAATGCAAGAGACCCAGGTTTGATCCCTGGTTTGGGAAGATCCCCTGGAGAAGGAAATGGCAACCCACTGCAGTATTCTTGCCTGGGAAATTTCATGGACAGAGGAGCCTGGTAGGCTACAGTCCATGGGGTCACAAGAGTTGGATACAATCTAGCGACTAAACCACCACCACCAAGAGGGTAGTGCTCTCCATTGAAAATGAGTGACCTATTAGGCCAAGAACTAAAACTGATTTTTCCCAAACCACTAAAATTGATTTTTCACAAAATTTTTTCTTATGATGTTTATTGCAAAGAATGAATGTTGTTTTTCTTCTTTAGCCCAATGGAAATTAGAATTCATTCACTGAAGCCCATTTAGTAACTTTTAATGGTTGTCTGTTATGTGCCAAGAAGTGGACTAGGTGATGGCAAAACAATGAGGAATGCCTTGCTGTGTTTCTTGACGGATTCAGAGTAACGGGAGAGTTAGTCATTTAATTAGAATGATTTATTACAGGTGCAGGAAAATGGAGCTGTCATTTGTGTGTGGGAGGTAGTTTCACAGAAGAAGTGATATCTAAAGTGAGTCTTAAAGGATGAGTAGGAGTTTTCCAGGTGGACAGGATATTTATTTCCAGGTGTGAGGAGTAACATGTGTAAAGGCAATAAAGCCTTGAAAAGTTCAATACTCATTTTTAATTGATACCAGATATAATTCAGAGGCATTAAAACCTAGGTCAGCTGCTTAAAAAAATATTTTTACAGTGAAACATTATACTTGTTTACAGAAGTGCATAAAACATAACTATCAACTTGCTGAATTATTACAAAGCAAATATACATTGTAATGATTATGTGGTGAAAACTGATAAAATGGTCAGGAACCCCAAAATCGTCACCCCCCAGTAAAGTTCCCAACCCTCTCAGCAAACCACTATTCTATAATTTAATAACTGTTTAATTTAAAATTTTTTTAATATTTACATTTTAAAGTTTATTTATTTTTGGTTGTGCTGACTCTTCACTGCTGTGTGTGGGCTTTCTCTAGTTGCAGGGGCTATTCTTGGTTGCAGTGCATGGGCCTCTCATTGCAGTGGGTTCTGTTGTTGTGAAGCACAGGCTCTAGGCAAGCAAGCCTCACTGGTTGCGGCATGCAGGCTCTAGAATATGCAGGCTTCAGTGGTTGTGGGACACAGGCTCAGTAGTTGTGGCTTGTGGTCTCTAGAGCCTGGGCTTCAGTAGTTGTGACGCATGGACTTAGTTGCTCAGCAGCATCCTCCTGGAGCAGGGATCAAGCCTGAGTCCCCTGCATTGGCAGGTGGACTCTTATCCACCATGCCACCAGGGAAGTCCCTAATAGTTGCTTTAGCTAATGAATATATAGCCGTATATACACTTCTAATCATCTCTCTTTAAAATTCCCTCATGTTCCACACTCCCTCCCTATCCACTTCAACTACTAGTATACCCGATTTTTCCAACTCCAAAACACATGCTTTTTCTAGTTTTCATTGAGGTTTGGCTTCTCCATGTAGAAAATGAGCAGTCGACAGAGATTTTAAATTAGGAAGTAATATTATTAATATTTTTTAAAACTGTAATTCTGTTGATAGTGTGGAATAATGGAGAGAGGGAGAGATGGGAGTAGGGAGACCATGGAGGTAGTTATTGCAGTGGTTCAGATATGAGGGTTTGGACTTGAAGACTGAAGATGCCCATGGAGAGAGGTCACTATTTCCTAAACGTTTCTGAAGGATAACCAGTTGTCCATGGTGTCAGGCTACATGCTGGGGTTAAGTGAGCTGAGAAACCTTGTATGCAGGTAACTTGCATTACTTTGCATCTTTGCATGTGCTCCTCTCATGACTTCAAGGCGTCCGCCTTGATAGCCTGAATAGATAACAACACTGTCAATTAAAATTTGGAAGAACAGGTTTTGTGAGAAGAGATGTTCAGTTTGGGCCCTGCTAATTTTGAGATGTTTGGGAAAATTCAAATTGTGTGCTTCGTGGGTAGTTAGAGCTTATATGCTTCAGGGACAGGCCTGAACTGGAGATAAAATTTTAGGAATAATCAGAATATATGTAACTTGAAGCATAGGACGTGGGCTCAGTCCTATGTTCAAATCTAAGATCAAACATAAATTATTTGTTTCGTAATTTTGTAAAATGGGATAACATCTAACCTAGGATCTTAGTAAGGATTCAGTGAAAATCTAGAAAGCACTTAGCACTTTGTCTGAATTCAGTAAGTGACAAAATCATCTTTAGCTATTACTATATGCGTACGTGTTAAGTCGCTTCAGTTGTGTCTGACTCTTTGCCTGTAGCCCGCCTGGTCCCTGTGTTCATGGGATTCTCTAGACAAGAATACCAGAGTGGATTGCCATGCCCTCCTCCAGGGGGGTCTTTCTGACATAGGGATCAAACCCACATCTCTTATGTCTCTGGCATTGGCAGGTGGGTTCTTTACTACTAGCGCCACCTGGAAAGCCCAGATATTCTTATAGTACAGACTAACTTATGAAGAAACTCCATTAGAACAAGTATTTTTAAAAATGGAACTCACCTAAATGCTATCTGAAATGCCTTTGAATGGAAGACCTGTAAGGCATGGGTTGGTGCCCACATGGCGGCATGGTGCATGCACTGTACCACCTGGTCAGCAAGACCTAAGTGTGCCTTTAGCACCAGGAATGGAAACTGTAAGTCTGTATCGGGGGTCCTAGTAGGCAATGTATCTCCAGGGCAGCAGCCCAGGTTACAATCTACTCCCTAGTGTCCTTAAAACAAACATTTTAGGAAAAGCATTATCATTTTTTTATTTTTTGTATTCTGTTGCTTGCACAGTCCTTAGGTATTAAGTTCTGTAATTAATAATAGGTCAACAGTTTAATATTTTTCCTTCAAAATCAATTTTTCCATGACCCCTTCTAAACTTTCAGCCTCTATTTTGGCCCACAATTTGATGTTAAAAAGTTATGAATTTGTGTTGTAAAATGCCACATCATAATTAAAGCTAACAAAATCTGGACCTGAATATAGATGTCCTATAATTGCTTCTACTTGTTGATAGGTGTTCATACTGTGTTTTAGAGAGATCTGTTTAGAACAGATGGGAAAATGTTAAAGAAATAAACAAAATTATGAAAAAAAGTTAAGGAATCACCAAAGTATCCATACAGTGCCAGCAAAACTGACTCACTTAGTCAGTTTAAAGAATTGGTCTGACTAGTGTTTCCTTGTTTTGCTGTTCTTAAAGGCATCATCAAGCATTAAAAAAAAAAAAGCAACCCAGCAGCTTTAATTAGCTAGTATTATTCTTGAAATAATTATATATTGTGATAGATTTCATGCAAAGATCATCACAATAATTCCTTCCATTCCTATAAACATATCCCTTTGAAATGTGACTTGGCTACTCCTCCCATCAAGAAGAGAAATTTAAAATAATGGCACCAATGAACCTATCCACAAAATAGAAACAAACTCACAGACATAGAGATCAGACTTGTCACTAAGAAGGAGGAAGGGAGGAAGAGGGACTGGGAATTTGGGGTTGGCAAATGCAAACTAGAGCATTACTTTCAGAATGGATGGACAAGATCCTACTGTATAGCACAGGGAACTACATCCAATCTCTTGGGATAAAACACAATGGAAAAGCATATTAAAGAATATATATATATATATGTACATATATATATATATATACATAAAATTGAGTCACTTCAGAGATTGGCACAATTCTGTAAGTCAACTATACTTCAATTTAAGAAATTTTAAAAAGAAGGGAAATTTATCTTCCCGATTTCTGAATATGTGCTGGCCTTCTGACTTTCTTTTACCAATAGAATGTGGTAGAAGTGATGTCAAGTTCCTTCAGTTCCCACTCGATTTGCTTGGCATGCTGCCATGATATGAAAAAGTCCAGGATGATATTGAGGATGAAAGTCTACAAGGGGAGAGAGAGGTCCAGCCAATAGTCAACACCCACCGCCAGCCATGAGAACATGCAGTCAAGCAGCAGCTACGTGCATGACCCCAGACAAGGCCAGACTAAACTGACTGTGGGGCACTGATTCCAGGGTGGTTTGCTATGAAGCAAGAATGTATGTGTATATGCATACGTGTGTGTGTGTATGCATTGTCCAGCCTAGAAGGGGATATGTTAATCATTAGATGTGCACTTCCAGACTTTAAGTATCAAAAAGTTCCTTAAAGCTGTAATGATGTGTCACCTAGGTTGCTGCAGTGAACAATGAAAGGGAGACAAATGATTTTTCTGTGATGGTTTGTGCATAGTGGTTTTAGAGGTAGGGTGATATTCAAAGTCTTTTTGTGAAATTAAATTCTTGTGATTCTAGCAATTCCATTCCCACTCCATGAGCAGACATATGGCATTTTAATACCTCTCACAAACGACAGGATCTGCTTGCTCATCTTTCACATATGAAGTGATCCAAAACAGCTCTCCTACAGTGTAGGCAGCACAATGTAGCCAACAGAACGCAATGGCTAAGGTCATGAGTTCAGAGCCACACCCTCTGGGTTCGAATGTGGGGTCAGCTGCCCTTCAGCTGTAACCTTGATGAGTTATCTAATCACTCTGGAAAAGGAAAAGTTTTCATTCCAGTCCCAAAGAAAGGCAATGCCGAAGAATGTTGAAAACTACCACACAATTGTACTCATCTCACATGCTGGCAAAGTAATGCTCAAAATCCTCCCACCCAGGCTTCAACAGTATGTGAACTGTGAACTTCCAGATGTTCAAGCTGGATTTAGAAAAGGCAGAGGAACCAGAGATCAAAATGCCAACTTCCATTGGATCATCGGAAAAGCAGGAGAGTTCCAAAAAACATCTATTCCTGCTTTATTGACTATTCCACAGCCTTTGACTGTGTGGATCACAATAAACGGTGGAAAATACTTCAAGAGATGGGAATACCAGAACACCTGACCTGCCTCCTGAGAAATCTGTATGCAGGTCAAGAAGCAATAGTTAGAACTGGACATAGAACAATAGACTGGTTCCAAAATTGGGAAGGAAGTATGTCAAGGCTGTATATTGTCACCCTGCTTATTTAACTTATATGCAGAGTACATCATGTGAAATGCTGGGCTGGATGAAGCACAAGCTGGAATCAAGACTGCCAGGAGAAATATAAAAAATCTCAGATATGCAGATGATACCACACTTATGGCAGAAAGTGAAGAGGAACTAAAGAGCCTCTTGATGAAAGTGGAAGAGGAGAGTTCAAAAGTTGACTTAAACCTCAGCACTCAGAAAACTAAGATCATGGCATCTGGTCCCATCACTTCATGGCAAATAGATGGGGAAACAGTGAGAGACTTTATTTTGAGGAGCTTCCAAATCACTGCAGATGGTGACTGCAGCCATGAAATTAAAAGACGCTTGCTCCTTGGAAGAAAAGCTATGACCAACATAGACAGCATATTAAAAAGCAGAGACATTACTTTGCCAACAAAGTTCTGTGTAGTCAAGGCTATGGTTTTTCCAGTAGTCATGTATGGATGTGAGAGTTAGACTCTAAAGAAAGCTGAGAGCCAAAGAATTGATGCTTTTGAACTGTGGTGTTGGAGAAGACTCTTGAGAGTCCCTTGGACTGCAAGGAGATCCAACCAGTCCATCCTAAAGGAGATCAGTCCTGAATAATATTCATTGCAAGGACTGATGCTAAAGCTGAAACTCCAATCCTTTGGCCACCTGACTCATTGTGAAGAACTGATTCATTTGAAAAGACCCTGATGTTGGGAAAGATTGAAGGTGGGAGAAGGGGACAACAGAGGATGAGGTGGTTGGATAGCATCACCCACTCAATGGACATGAGTTTGAGTAAATTCTGGGAGTTGGTGATGGACAGGGAAGCCTGGCATGCTGCACTCCATGGGGTCGCAAAGAGTCCGACTCGACTGAGCAACTGAACTGAACCATTCTGTGCCTCAGTTTCTCCCCCTGAAGAATGAAGGATAACAAAATCTCGTTGGATTGTTGACACAATTAAATGACTTCATGTCTTAGCCTAAAACATTACTCAAAACATGTCAGATACTAATATTGTTACTTTATAAAGGGAATGATCTAGGTTCTAAACTCAGTTCTGTTACTATGTGACCTTCAGAAAACCAGTTAACCTGTCTGGGTTTCAGTTTTCTATCTATAAACTAAGGAAGGTTACCAGATAATTTCCATGGCTTCATCTTTAAAATTCTATGATTCAATGTGTTTAATATTTGTTTTACCCATACGCACATTCCGATTTTGTCTATAATTCTAATTTTTCAGAATGTTTAAAACTTATTCTATTAGCAAACAATTTTGAGGACTCTCTAGTAATGACCACTTTGAAATATATACACCTTTAATTCGCATCTGGTCAGCAAACATTTGTAATTTTCATGTATCTGAAGTAACGCCTTTTCATGTTTATGAAAATTTAAAATTATATATTCATTTTTAAGCCCATGATAAATTTGATTAAAGTAGATCTCCCCAAAGTTAAAATGTTTCACCTCAAATTTTACCAAAGTTCTCCAGTGTTAAATAAAATCAAAATTCCACTGGTAAGGGTCATATTTAAATTTTTCTATTGTTTTGCATAAGCATATTCCTCCATGGCTCAGTGGTAAAGAATCGCCTGCAATGCTGGCGCTGCAGCCTCCCTCCCTGGGTCAGGAAGATCCCCTGGAAGAGGGCATGGCAACCCACTCCGGTATTCTTGCCTAGAGAATCTCATGGACAGAGGAGCCTTGCCGGATACAGGTTGCAAAGAATTGGACAGGACTGAAGAGACTTAGCACGAAAGTATTAGAAAAATATTTTATTGGTTGCATGACAAACAGTATCATGTGGATGAAGCGTATTTTACTTTTAGAAATGGTGGCATTTCATTTTTAATTGGCATAATAGTTGCTTTACAATGTTGTGTTAGCTTCTGCCATATAACAAAGTGAATCAGCTCTCTATACATGTATGTATATATACATACGCCCACATATTCCCTCTTGGACCGCCCCCCCCCCCGACCTAGATCCATTTCATTTTAGTTTGATGTTTTGTGTTGCTTCTTGACAATGGGACAGATAAAAATGATCAAACATACTAAGGTGACCAGTCAAGTGTGCAGAATGAACAGCAGGTGGAATTCCTTTTTAAAAAGATCATTTTTGTATCATTTTCCTGTCACTCCTATAATTCAGCTGCTTAAATCACTCAGACCTATGCAAATACTCCACTGTATTACAGTAACACATTTATTACTGGACCTAATACAAACTCTGAATTTTGAAAATAGATTTCAGTCACTCGTTTTTTCTTCCAAAATACATGCAGAGCCTGTCTTCGAAACGTTTTCACGGATCCGAAAACCGGCAACTTAACTATGAAGGTTTTCAGTGGATCGTGGGGAAGGGCGGGTGGAGATTTTTTAAATGTACTTTTTCTTTCTTAAAATTTTCATATTTTGCTTCTGGAGCCGGGGAGGAGGAGGGGGAGGCGGCTCTCCCACCCCCGAGCACCGGCACACCGGTTTGCAGAATTTGACAGACCACTGCGATCCTGGGGGTTTTTCCAAGCAGGATGAGCGCCGAAGAGAAGAAAAAGTGCGCACAGTCCACGTGACCCAACTTCACCTTCTGATGCCAGCAGCCGAGCGCAGCTGCAATCAATACCAATCTCCCACGGACTAGGCTGTTTTCCTTCCAAAGACCTGATAAAGCTCTGAGAGGCACACTTCGGAAATTGCTGGGTTAAAAAACAAACAAAAAAAAGTTCCACTTGCACCCTTTATAAACGCGCTGACAGCTTTTTCGGAATCACCACGATTCACGGCTTACGCGTTTGCCCAGCCTCTTCCTCCAGGTCCCTCCCGTGCTTTTTCCAAGCCTCCCAGTTTCGGTTCCACCGAAGGAAGAAAAGCGATAGCAACAGTTTGGTTGCCCAACAGCCCGTCTCGCGGGCCCCACCCCCGCCCCGGTGGCCTCGCACCCCTCGGCCCGCGAAGCCCAGGACTTCGGCTCCGCGTCCGCCGGCCGAGGACACCCGGCCGGCGGCCCCGGGCCACCCGCCCGGCCTCCCGCTCCCCCGCCGGCCGCCGCGCGTCGCCTCTCCGCCGGCGGGGGCGCCGGGCCGGGCGCATGCGCGCGACGCTCCCGGGAGTGCCGGCCACACTCCCCCACCCACTCGGAGAGCTTGTCACTTCCTGCCCTCGCCCCATCTCCGTCCGGGGTCAGTCACTCGCTCCCTGTCGCTGCCGGAGCGTCTCTGCTTCCCCCTTCCTACTCGCTCCGCGGCCGTGGCTCCGGCTCCTCGGGGAGGGGGAGACCGAGAAAGAGGGAGACGGACTTAATAAAGTTTCCTGAACCAACAGCTACTGCCAGAAAGGGCCCAAGGCGGGGGGAAACCCCCATCCTTCCCCGCCCCTCTCCAAAGCCTGAGGGGCCGCTGCAGGTGGAGCGACGCTGGGGGGAGCCGGGCTCCGGCGGCAGCCGTTGCCCGGGCGAGGGGCGCCTCCGCGGCTGCCCGCTCCGGTTCCTGCGCCTTCGGCGGCGGCTGCGGCGGCCGCGGGGCGGTTCCTCCTGTCAACCGCCTGCGCCCGCGCGCCGCCCGCCCGCCCAGCTCCGCGGCGCGGAGGGACGCCGTGAGCCGCCGCGTCGCCTCGGGCCGCGCAGGGACGTGGTGAGCCGGGGCGCTTCCGCGTCAGCGCCGGCGGGGACTCTTTGGGAGCGCCTCGGGTCCGAGCCCCGGCGCCTCCGCGCCGTCCGCCGAGGCTGCGCCAGCTGGGGCCCGCAGCCGCCTCCCGCGCCAGGCTGTCCCCGCGGCCGCCCGGCCTGCTCGCCTTCCTTCCGCCCGCCCGCCGGCCCGCCCCAGGAGTTCAGTAAGTTGGGCGCACTCGGTTGGGGGGACCGGGGCTCTGCCTGGGAGACCCCAGCGCACGTGCGTGGCGGGAGGGCCGGTGCGGGCCGGCCGCCGGCGGGAGCTGCCCCTCGGCGGCCGCCGCGCCCCCAGCCCCGCGGGCCCCGGCGCCGGCCGTGCCCGCTGCGCTCCGCGCCTCCATCTCCGCGCGCGCCCGCCCGGGAAGGCGAGGCCGCCGCCGCCCGCGCAGCCGGCCAGGCCCTCGCCCTGCGCTGCGCGCCCGGGGCTGCGTTTCCGGGTAGGGCTGATGAACCTGTGCGGGAGTTCGGGCTGGTGGAGCCTTCGTGCGTTTTGGTTTTTCAGTTGGAGAGGAAGGTGCAGGGCGCTGGAGGGGAAGCGGAGGGTGGGTGAAGGGAACGTTTCTGGAAAATGCAGTCTGAGCCCCCCCAGGAAGTTCAGGGTGAGTGACGGGTTTGTGCTTTTTTCAACAGCCAAGCCGCAATGAAGAGCTTCTTACAGTGAAAGGAAAGTAGGTCGCGCCCACTGAAAATGCCTTTAAGGGACAAATACTGTCAGACTGACCACCATCATCACGGATGCTGTGAACCAGGTATACCCCTTTCTTCTCCAGTTACTTTGGTCTCCATCAGAGCCACTGTGCTCTCTGTTTTCTTTCCTTCCTGCCCAAGAAGTCATTCCTAACTAAGCAGGCTATAATTTCCCCCAGCATAAAACCAGTTATGAAGCTAAAAGCGTGTACAAACAAGAGGTCCCCCTTGCTTGATCCCTTCAAAAAAGTACTGCAGGTGTCACCGTAAATCTTTTCCACAAGAGCAATTACTCAATCCCTTTCCCTTCCCTTTCAAGGCAGCCTGTAGTTAGTCGTATACCCTCATGCTCTGTGAATGGTTAAAACTGAAGAGAAAGGAAAAAATAGGTAGTATCAGAATATTAGCATTTATCTTTATAAAAGTTGTTTCATTTAAACTTTTAAAAACTAGAAATTTCTCCTGCTTAAATAGTGTTGAAAGAGAGAATAATGCTTAAACCTAAGAATGAATTTAGTTTGGGCTAAGGAAAGTTTGTCGAAGTCACCTCTTTGGGAGAATCGGGTATTAAGTACGACCTCTTAAAGATCTTGGACAGAGCACAGGATTATAAAGTCTGATTATTTAAGATAAATATTTTTAGGATATTGTTCAGAGGGATATGTTTTAGTTGGCTTTATGAAACCAAAAAGGTGTTTTTTGAAGTCTCACAAGGAGTATTAGAACACTAATAAAATGTGATATATAAACTATTGATAGCTTTTCTGCTTATTAGAAGTTTGTGCATTATTACAAACATTTAGAGATACAGCTCAAAAGAGAATCCTTGAATTCACACTTGTCACTAACCCTACTAAAGGCTATTCTGTTATAGTTCAAAGGCAGTTGTTTAGCATTATTTTTGATGTAAAAGTTCCAGGACTTTTTAGTACTTTTGCTTGTTTCTTGTTGGAGTGTTTTAACTGCACCCAGTGTACTTGGTTTTGTCACAGTGGAGTTCATTTAGAGTACTTTTGATTAATGAGGGAAAAAATGGTGGTGTTAAAGGGGAAGAACTGCTATTCTCTGGAAACTTTGATACACGTTAGAATAAAATTTATACAATGACCCCATTCCTACTAATTTGCTGAAAATAATAACCTCTGCTAATAAAGCAGGCAATCCCAGAGTGGAATCCAGTGCTTATTCAATTGCTGCCTGATCTGCCTACCTTTCATCATCCTTTCTGCTGCACATTTTGTGTATTTGAAGTGAATATATATCCTTTATGTTTTACCAATTGTTGAATGGTTTTGCTAGTTTTGAAGTAGAAAACTGTGAATGACTTATACTTCTCTTCCACTGTCTTTGTATTCCATTTTTTTCTGAGAAGTTATTTAAGTTGAATTAGTTAATTAAATCATATTGAAGCTTATTACTTAGGAAGAAATGTGTTTTGTCATTCATTTATTTGACAGGTCTTTATTGAGCACCAGTTATGTGCTGACTTGAGCACCAGTTAGGTGCTAGGCACTGTTCAAGGCAATGGGGATATGAGTGGTGAACACAACAGATAAACTCACTCCTTCATGGAACCTTTGAGTGGAAAGAGATGGATGTAAATAAGTACACAGATAACGTAATTTGTGACCATACCTTATTTAGTGTATTCTGATAAAGTTTTCTGTATACTTTAATGTCTTTTTAAAGATATTTCCCAGAGGTGAACTTTTAAATTTGTGTTGAAACTTTTCTGCTTCTTTTCCTCCCTCATTAACACGAAGTCAGATAAGCTGCTTTAATTTTAAAAATTCAACTTTTATCTTGCCAGAAACTTTTCGTTTCCCATGCAGTTTATTTTTCAGACTGTTAGGTCAAAAGTAGTTGGTATTTCTTTGCTTTCTTAGTTAGAAGTAAACACTTTCTGAGGGTTTAGTTCATTGGAAAGGTAGAAGTGTAACTTATGACGTAGTTAATTGTCATTAGTTCACAGGAAGATAATGGACCAAGTGAGAGGATGTTTCCAGTATTGAGAGGAATAGGAGTGGTAGTTTTAAAAAGAGGTTGTCTTCAGATGGAGGGAAGAAGATGACATTATGTTTGAGAAGTTCTTTTAATTAACTCTGCTGAGAGGTCTGTCCTCCTTTTGGATTATGAATAGTAGGTGAGTTCCTGAATGAGAGCAGTGTGTTCCTGGGAAGGTTTTGATAGGCTGGATCAATTTGTAGTGAGTGGTGGTGTTAGAAGCCTATTAGTGTATGTAAAGTATATTCTTAGTTATGCTTTAAGAAAGTTTTTTTGTTAGAGAAATTCTCAAACATTCAGAGGTAGAATGCTAAAGGAACCTTACATAACCAACACACAGCTCCATCAGTTATCAGTATGTGAGTATGTGGACAATTGCTTTTGATCTGTATTCTCCCCTTACCACAGTTTCCTTCTCCATGCTCCAATTGCTCCCCTACTCACTATTATTTGTAAGCAAATCTCAGACATCTTAGGTTGAAGAATATCTTAAGAGGCTTGTTTTAAGGGAGGAGAGACTCTTAACAGAAGTAGGTATTCTGGGAAGTGTGTTCTTGGTAGGATGTAGAGAAAGATGTTAACTCCTGAGACTTTGGGGATTATGGCTAGAGGGAGGTGCTGTTTTTTTCCTTAATGGTTATGTGATCTGATCTTGAGAGGGATGATAGGATAAGCAAGAAGAAATTTTATAAAATATTGACATACAAAGTTTTTTTAGGATTGAGAATATGTTTTCAAATGAAGAAAGAAATAGGACATACACAGATGTGTATACCAGGTGGATATGTTCACTTATAACAAAACTAACCTTGGGGTTGTTTTGAATGGTGTCTCAGGATGTGTATGTATTCTGTATTCTGGTGGTACCAGTGATGGTGATGGGTAACAAAATTTTGCCCTAGCTTTAAACTGATGTTGTCATGTGGAAGTGGAAATTAGTATATTATAGAAAGGTTTTTGGAGCATGTACCTAAATGAGGAAAGGGGATGCTGAAGAGAAGTTTCCATTATTTTCTCTTATTTCTCCCTTATTTATTCTCTTTTCATTCTTGCTTTACAGAATTCTTGCCAGTTGAGAGTCAGACCTTGGAACTTTTTAAAATTGTATAATTTCCACCCTATCTTTTATTAGTTTTTGTAATCAGTTATTGGTTGTTAGAATGTACAAATACTAGAAAGAGATCCATCTAATCCATGATTTATTTAATGATTTCATCACTCTTTTTACAAACGTTTGCTGCTTTTTCTCTAAGGGATTGAATTCTACTTCTCTCAGATTTTGGAAAAGATTTTTCAGTTTTTGGTGTCAGGAAAGCAGTTGACTTGTAGATGATGATAGTGGTGATAGAGTCTTTATTGAGTCTTGACTGTATTCCAGGCTCTGATTTAACCAGGGACCTGCATTAGCTAATATAATCCTCACACAACTCTATGATTTAGGTACTTTTAATATTCACATTTTGGAGATTAGAATAGAGAAATCAGACAGTGTAATTTGCCCTAGCTCTATCTAGTAAATGGCAAAAAAAGAATTTCAGCATAGTCAGTCCAGGTCTGGAATCTTTTCTTAACCACTGCAGTTAGTGCCAATGTCAGATGGTCTCAGAATGAGTTGTGTTTGTGTGTATGTTTTGTAAAATACCCTCAAAGTGTCTCTTAAAATTGGGAAAATTTTGCTTAATGGAATAATTTGTTCCTGAGACACAGTTTTTCCCGTTTGTATACACTGAGCTTAAGAGTTGAAGCCTAGAAGAGAATCTAAGCCTGCTGTGTCTATACATATAGCACAGCAGGCTTTATTCCCCTTATCAGACAGTTAAAAGCTTTCCAGGCCCAGGCCCTGAAGCAGCAGCAGCACCCATTACTGAAGTAACCCTCCTTATCTTCTCACACTGAGCAGATGATGGTAAAACATCATCTGGGTTAAGATGGTAAAACATTACAAAGTACTGAAAAAAGAGGTGGTTAAAATGACTGCTTTTTTTCCACCACAACTGTCTCTACCTGATGTCTAATGGAAAACTCAGTTTTACTTTTCAGTAGCCTTGTTTCTTATTACCGTAACCTTATTTATTATATACTTATACTAATAATCTGGAAGTGTTGGCAAGAAGGGATGATGTAGACCTCTGTATATTTACAATGGGAATATTATTTTTACTTACTAAAAGAAATGCATTCTTTCTAAAATGCATACTTCCAAAAGCCTCGGCTACTGAAGTGTGAGGCAGAAAGTGAAAATCACCTCTATAAACCTGACCCAACAGAAAGAACCTTTGTTAAGTTTTGTTGGTATCCCACTGTCCCACCAGACTTTTTGTGTTTATATTAGCATTTATACATAGACACACGTATACATTAAATTTATTTCTGTAGCTATTGAAATATATGTTAGTATAATTGAGATCGTATTTTATAACCTGCTTGTGTTGCTCAACAATATATTATTGACATCCTTTGTTGTCAGTACATGTAGGTCTAGCTCATGCTGTGTAATAGCCGTGAGAGATTTTGTTGTATGGGTATTTCATAGTTTATTTAGTCTGGTTCCTTTTGAGAGACTTCTAAGTTGTTTGAAATTTTTCTCAATTATTTACAGTGCTGCAGTGAACATTCTTATACATCTGTCATTGTGCACATGACCAGTTCTTTCTTTAGGCAGTGGTTTTTGAGTTTTGCTCTCATAATTGCCAGAGAGCTGTACTAGATTGTCTGGAGAGTTTTGGAATGGTTAATGAGGGGTGGCTAGGGTGGCTAGGCTAGGCTATTATTGCCCTAGAATTTTGGCTAAATGTAGTAGTTCCTCTTCAAGGGGAATAAAAAGGCAAATCCAACTAATATGTACTAAATAACACCAAGATAGTAAGATCTTTGCAGTTGAACTTAATGCATAGCCTCAGCAGCCTTAGTTTTACCTTGAATTGAGAAAAATTATAGTTATATGTTTCCCATTATTTTATTTTGCCTTAAAAAGCTAATGGTGAAATACAAAAAAGTGTGATTGTCATTTAACATGATTATAGCAAACCATTGTTTTACTTCAATAGTAAATGATTTAAAAAAATAACCCTTTTTTGTGGGGATTGGGGTGGGTGTTTGTCTTCCATGTAGTTTATATCCTGGAACCTGGAGATGCTCCTTTGCTACAGCAACCACTACAGACATCCAAATCTGGTATTCAGCAAATAATTGAGTGCTTTCGATCAGGTATGAATGTTTTAGGATGTATTTTCAATCTTCACATGGTACCTTACAATTACCTAGAAATCCTTAGAAATAATTTTTAAAAATGAAATATATACATTGATTTCCTTTATAATATACTTTTAATTGTCATTTTTAAAAAGTGGATGAGTAAATATTGCTTGATTAGAAATTCTTTTTCAGTACTATATTATTACATACTAGTTTAAAAAGTGTTTAGAATGATTTGAAGAAATATGTGGTATATTTGCTAGTAAAGTGTCTCTTAAAGATTCATTGTTATTTTTTGGCATGTTCTTTATAAACTCTCAGAAGACAGTGGTAAATTATACAAGGTCTTTATGAGCTTTGGCAGGGTAGATTATTTACTCGGAATGTCTGAGATGTCTCTTGTCCTGGATTAATTACTTTATCATCTCTGTTTATGTGACTCATCGTCTCCTACCTAACCCTGGAGTTTCACTATCTTTAGTAGAGCACATGGTAGAAAAAAGCTTATTCTAACCCTGATATCTTCAGATATATTTGTTTAGCTTTTCTTTCCGTTATATTACTATAATAATGGATATGTAATAAGTATATTTGTGCAGTTACAGTCCAGCGCTCTAAAATACATATTGCTCACTAAGTATAAGTGGTTGAGAACTATTAGAAGTCCTTTCAGTAATGTCTTAGGTTGTGATTCTTACATCCGCTTGTCCACCACTTGTGGATTTGGCTTCTTTGACAATGTAGGGTATTAAATCAAGTATGAACTAGCAAATGCACATGACTGATGGACACCTAAGTGATGTCCGTCACCACTCAAGACAGCTAAGTGATGGACATCCTAAGTTTAAGGATTAGAATACCTTTTGTTATTATTTTAAATGTTATTGTATCTTAATGAAAAAATTCTGAGATTCAGAGAATTTATATGAAGCCACTTGTATTGATGAGAAATTTTTTAAGGTACTTGTTTTTAAATCATTTTAAAGGGAAATAGTATCCATTTGATTTATTTTAGAATTCTAAAAAACAGATTGTTCCTTTGAGTTAATTTCTGACTCTGAGATTCATTTCTTAACACTTTTTATCTATAATCCTCATGGCTTTGCTTTTATGTATTTAAATCAGTATTTCATGTATGCCATAACAAATACCTATGCTCATGCTGGATGGTGGTATAACATATTTTATTGTGTTGTTTTTTGTTGCTTTTTACTTTTGATAATTGCCCTTGGTTAACAGAAATAACTAATAAGTCAAATTCTCCTATGGTAAATACAGTTAAAATTTTACTAATCACAGGCAACATTTAAGTATGTTTCTGGCATAACAGAAAAATGGTTAGTTTTTAATTGCAGTTAAGAGTTTCTGTTAGCTATTTTTATTACGGAGATAAAAGTTCTTTTTATTCTTTCTCATATCATGGAAATGAAGGTAATAACTTCACACTTAGTTATATTCTTTGCCTTAGGTTTCTTTTAAAAATTTGCAATTTGCAATTATTTTATACTATTTCAGTTTATTACAATGTTATTTGATTAAGAAGTTAGAATTGTTTTATTTA
This sequence comes from Antilocapra americana, assembly GCA_007570785.1. Taxonomy (NCBI): domain Eukaryota; kingdom Metazoa; phylum Chordata; class Mammalia; order Artiodactyla; family Antilocapridae; genus Antilocapra; species Antilocapra americana. Next base: position 966,137 of record ML660771.1, read on the forward strand.
TTTGTGCTTTATCTTGAAAAAAGTACCTTTTCAACAAGATCCTGTACCCAAAATTTATACTTTTTTTTAACTTCGGAAGGTGAATATTTAAAAATGAAATTGTTTTCTCACTGCACTGTGGTTGTATTGGTTTTCTGTGTTTGACATTTCTTTATTAAGATTAAGGAAGGGACTGTGAAATGGATAATGTGCTCTTTCTAAAATGTCTGCAAAATTTGCCTTCTGAGCTTTTTTTTTTATTTTGAAAATACTATAATTTAAATTCTAAGTCCTCAATCATTTAAATTAGAGATGGTTTACAAATATGCTAAATGGTACAAAGAAACTAATTTTGGATTAAAAAAGAACTGTTTTACTTAAGTAGTATATCTCACAGCTAAGTAATTCTGATTTCCTAAGGATAGTAATCTCTTACACATCTGGATAATCTCAAATCTAAGGTAGCTCTTCTTTAGCACTGAGGTATTTAAGTCTCTGCTGACTGAAACCTTGGGAGGATGAGATAGAAGTTTGGGCCACGTGACAGGGTCTAAGATACCTTCTCATTCTGAGACTTGTAAGTTTCTCGCAAGCAGCCCTTCAGTGACTAATCCCTTTCTAGGCTGTTTGCATTACTGCTTGGTCACACACATTTCATTTAAAGAGCTATAGTGGTGTTTTATATCTGACAGATATTTGAAGATAGAACTTTGAAGTCATGCTTTTGCTCTTGTTAACATTCAGAGGCTCAGCCAAGTTGTGCAGTAATAATGTGTTAGGATATCTCTTTATCTTCAAGCTCAGATAGTTGTCTTCAACTCCTGTATCAGCTCTGTTTAAGGGATTTATGGTCTCCTGCCTATACTGGGCTCTCTGTGACCTGGTATTAATTCCCACGTAAGCTGGAAGTTCATAAAAGGCTGAGGAAGGAGTTGACTTAACTTTTTTAGGTCTACCAGCCTCCTGTGTGGCTCTATTGACTGGTTGTACTGACTGCTTGACCAGTTTTGACTCATTTTCTTTACTTCCTACTTCAACTTTTGCTTTGGACTATTTCCCTGGCTTTAAATTACAAATACTTCTTGCCTTCTAATGTCTATTTTTATCTGCTTGACTTAAAAATTAATCTGAATAGACTTTTCTTTTTGGAATAGGTAATATATGTGTGTGTGCACGCTAAGTGGCTTCAGTCATGTCCAACTCTTTACAACCTTATGGACTATAGCCTGCCATGCTCTGTGCATAGAATTTCCCAGGCAAGAGGACTGGAATGGGTTGACATTACCTTTTCCAGGGGATCTTCTGACCCAGGAATTGAACCAGTATCTCCTGCATTGCAGGCAGACTCTACCAACTGAGCCACCTGGGAAGTCCTACATAATATATACCTGTGGCTTAAAAATAATAATAATACAGAGGTAAAAAAGGATATACATAAATATAGAAGTAAATGTCTTTGCTCAGATAGTACTAACACATGGTTTGTGTCTTCTTCTGGAGACCCTCTACCCATTTTTGAGCATATATCCCTCAACTTTCTTCCTGATGCAAATAGTAATTGGGCATTTAGGTATCTTTGGCTTTTAACAGTACATTCTATTGTTGTTTGACATTTGTCCATAGTTCAGTTCAGTCACTAAGTTGTGTCCGACTCTTTGTGATCCCATGAGCTGCAGCATGCCAGGCCTCCCTGTCCAACACCAGCTCCCAGAGCCCAACCAAACTCACGTCCATTGAGTCAGTGATGCCATCCAGCCATTTCATCCTTTGTCGTCCCGTTCTCCTCCTGCCCTCAGTCTTACCCAGCATCAGGGTCTTTTCAAATGAATCAGCTCTTCGCATCAGGTGGCCAAAGTATTGGAGTTTCAGCCTCAACCTCAGACCTTCCAATGAACACCCAGGACTGATCTTGAGGATGGACTGGTTGGATCTCCTTGAAGTCCAAGAGACTCTCAAGAGTCTTCTCCAACACAACAGTTCAAAAGCATCAATTCTTCGGCTCTCAGCTTTCTTTAGAGTCTAACTCTCACATCCATACATGACCACTGGAAAAACTGTAGCCTTGACTAGATGGACCTTTGTCAGCAAAGTAATGTCTCTGCTTTTTAATATGCTGTCTAGGTTGGTCATAACTTTCCTTCCAAGGAGTAAGTGTGTTTTAATTTCATGGCTGCAGTCACCATCTGCAGTGATTTGGAAGCTCCTCAAAATAAAGTCTCTCACTGTTTCCACTGCTTCCTCATCTATTTGCCATGAAGTGATGGGACCAGATGCCATGATCTTAGTTTTCTGAACGTTGAGCTTTAAGCCAACTTTTTCACTCCCCTCTTTCACTTTCATCAAGAGACTCTTTACTTCCTCTTCACTTTCTGCCGTAAGGGTGGTGTCATCTGCATAACTGAGGTTATTGATATTTCTCCCAGCAATCTTGATTACAGATTGTGCTTCTTCCAGCCCAGTGTTTCTCATGATGTACTCTGCATATAAGTTAAATAAGCAGGGTGACAATATAAAGCCTTGACGTACTCCTTTTCCTATTTGGAACGTGTAATTTCATGTTCAGTTGTAACTGTTGCTTCCTGACCTGCATTCAGGTTTCTCAAGAGGCAGGTCAGGTGTTCTGGTATTCCCATCTCATGAAGAATTTTCCCCAGTTTGTTTTGATCCACACAGTCAAAGGCTTTGGCATAGTCAATGAAGCAGAAATAGATGTTTTTCTGGAACTGTTGGTTTTCCAATGATCCAACAGATGTTGGCAATTTGATATCTGGTTCCTCTGCCTTTTCTAAATCCAGCTTGGACATCGGGAAGTTCACGGTTCACATGCTGTTGAAGCCTGGCTTGGAGAATTTTGAGCATTACTTTACTAGCATGTGAGATGAGTGCAATTGTATGGTAGTTTTAGCATTCTTTGGCATTGCCTTTCTTTGGGATTGGAATGAAAACTGACCTTTCCCATTCCTGTGACCACTGCTGAATTTTCCAAATTTGCTGGCATATTGAGTGCAGCACTTTCACAGCATCATCTTTTAGGATTTGAAATAGCACAACTGGAATTCCGTCACCTGCACTAGATTTGTTCGTAGTGATGCTTCCTAAGGCCCACTTGACTTCACATTCCAGGATGTCTGGCTCTAGGCGAGTGATCACACCACCGTGATTAGCTGGGTGGTGAAGATCCTTTTTCTGTGTATTCTTTCCACCTCTTCTTAATACCTTCTGCTTCTGTCTGGTCCGTTTCTGTCCTTTATTGAGCCCATCTTTGCATGAAATGTTCTCTCAGTATCTCTAATTTTCTTCAAGAGATCTCTAGTCGTTCCCATTCTATTGTTTTCCTCTATTTCTTTGAATTGATCGCTGAGAAAGGCTTTCTTATCTCTCCTTGCTATTTTTTGGAACACTGCATTGAAATGGATATATCTTTCCTTTTCTCCTTTGCTTTTCACTTCTCTTCTCACAGCTATTTGTAAGGCCTCCTCGGACAGCCATTTTGCTTTTTTGCATTTCTTTTTCCTGGGGATGGTCTTGATCCCTGTCTCCTGTACAATGTCATGAACCTCTGTCCATAGTTCATAGGGCACTCTATCAGATCTAGTCTCTTAAATCTATTTCTCACTTTCACTGTATAATCATAAGGGATTTGATTAGGTCATACCTGAATGATTTAGTGGTTTTCTCCACTTTCTTCAATTTAAGTCTGAATTTGTCAATCAGGAATTCATCATCTGAGCCACGGTCAGCTCCTGGTCTTGTTTTTGCTGATTGTATAGGGCTTCTCCATCTTTGCCTACAAAGAATATAATCAGTCTGATTTTGGTGTTGGCCATCTGGTTATGTCCATGTGTAGAGTCTTCTCTTGTTTTGTTGGGAGAGGGTGTTTGCTATGACCAGTGCGTTTTCTTGTCAAAACTCTATTAGCCTTTGCCCTACTTCTCATACTTTTTAGAAGGCTACCTGTTTTGCACCTACAGCTTTTCTACTCTAAAATCTCTGATGCTTGGGTGACTTGAGACAGGCTGTTTGCTCCGAATCCTGGCTTCAGGTACCACCTGGACTGTGCCATGACCTTTGCTTGAGCTTTTCTATAGTTCTGTCAGTCCGCCTAGGATCATGTCAGTGACTTTTTGTCTTCCAAGTTCCCTCTTTTCTATTAACTTTTTAAAAAAAATTGAAGTTGAAATATAGTTGATTTACATTGTTGTATTAGTTTCTGGTATACAGCAAAATGATTCAGTTATATATATATATATATATATATATATATTCATTCTTTATCATGTTCCTTTCCAGTTTGATTTATTATAGGATAGTGAATATAATTCCCTGTGCTATACAATAGGATCTTGTTTACCCATTCTATATATAATAGTTTGTATCTGCTAGTCCCTAACTCCAAATCCATTCCTCCCTCTGTTAACTTTTATTTTAGCTTCCTTCTTTTCCCATCCTCTCTGCCCAAACTGAAACAAAATTTTAAATAACAAAAAAATGTTTTTCCGTGACATGTATAAAAGCTGATTGAATTGAAATTAATATTCTGTCTTAGTCTCATGGTCTTCTGGTAGAGGCAGAGAAGCTGTGGTATGCCCTAAGGTTAGAAACAGAGAAATGGGGAAAGGGGAGGATAATCATTTTGTCCAGTATTCAAAACTGGCCCTTCAGATGAAGTCGGCATCTTTGTTTGAGCTCTTGAAATACATCTCTTTGTACAATATTATACAGTTGACTTGAACAGGAAAGGTGTGGACTGCATAGGTCCACTTTTTGTGGATTTTTTTCGGTAGTAAATGTTACAGTTCCAGATGATCCTTGGTTGATTGGATTGAATCCCAGGATGCCGAACTGAGGATATGAAGAAAGGGAGTGTAAGGAGGACTGTAAGTTATATGTGGATTTTTGACTGCATGGAGAGTTGGCATCCTAACGCCTGCATTCTTTCAAAGGTCAACTGTATTATAGAAAAAGACACTACCTATAGAATACACTGCTATGATGTGCAAGGAACAGTGTCTTTTTTGAATCTTAGGGAGGAATAAATTGTAGTGAAAAGTGAGAATTGGCTTTGTGTGATATTTGCTATTGTCGTTATCTCACTACATTTAAGTTTGGTCTTTAGTTTCTTAGAGATTTTGTTTGTTTTTTACTGCTAAAGTGACATTTCTTTCAGTTAATGTAAACTGTGACTGGATGGTGATGCCTTTGTCCTGATTCTGTAAGCAAAAGCTTGGGATGAAAGTATGACTCATCAGAGGTACATATCCATTATATGATGGATTTTTTTGCTTTTAGTTGATACATAGCAATTGTAGGAAGTTTAAAATCAGATTGCATATTTTAGAGATAGATAAGAAAAAGGTGGCTTTATTTTATTTGTCATTACATTCATCCTCAGAGCATCTCACCTGAGGCTGTGTTCCTAGGAGAGCAGCCATTCATGTTGGTTTGGGAATTTCTCAAGGGCATAGATCATATCCTTCACTTTCTTGTCTTAAGTGAGTAACATTATATCTGGTATTTAATAGATGTTCAGTAAGTGTCAGACTAAACAAATGTTTCACTGGATAGGCACTAAAATAATTTCATTCTGCTTATAAATTTATTGTTACATGTCACAGTGTTCATAATTAATTTAGTAATTTTTTTTTAAGCAACCCTGTAGGTAGTGGTTTTAAGAGAACAATTCTGAAGTTTTCTTGTATTAAGGATGGATGATCAGTTAGGAATTCCCTTCATACTGGTCTTGGAATTCAGCGGGTGTGAAATTATAGATTTGCTTGCAGTGTTGGGAATTATATTGTGGTTCAACAGTCATCCTAAAGAAACTTGAGTTCATGTGTGAATCAACAATAAAGCATACAATGTACTATTTAAAAACTGTTATTGATGCAACTTAAAAAGGTCATTGACCAACATATCAGTATATTAAGGGAGAAAAGGAAAGCTTCTCTTTGTTTGGGCTTCCCTGATGGGCTGGCTCCAATGGTAACACATCTGCCTGCAGTGTGGGACATTCGGGTTCAGTCCCTGGGTTGGGAAGATCCCCTGGAGAAGAAAATGGCAACCCACTCCAGTACTCTTGCCTGGAAATTCCCATGGACAGAGGAACCTGATAGGCTATAGTCCATGGAGTCGCAAAGAGTTGGACTGGACTGAGCGACATCACTTTCACTTTGTCCTAACTAAACAACTTAAGCATGTTTTATTAAAAGATGTGGACACTATTTTTGAATGTCAACTATGCCGTAGTCTCCCCAGAGGATTGTCTCTCAGCACAGAAGAGTTAGAATTAATATTATGTTATGTCAAGCATCTGACATACAACCTAATGTGAAATTGAATACTGATCCTTTTTGGGAAAAAAAAATTTTAAACCTTTTTATCAGTATATACAGTGTATTTTACTTTAATTGATAGCACAGAATTAAACCTTCGATGAGGTTTAACTAAATTTTATTGCGCACCCATTATGTGTGAGAATCTGAAATGTTCATTAATTAGTTACAGGTGTCAAAAGCCTTCTCTTTGGAGGGCTGGTTTTTCGAAAGATACTGAATTGATGATCTATGTAAACGGTATGTAAATAGTATGTAGTGACTTTTAAGATGATTTAAAATCCTAAGGTGAGAGAGTTATCAATATAGGAAAAGGAATAATTAGGAGTAAGGCAATACGGCTCTCTTTCTCTTAGAGTTAAAAGTTGTGGAGGAATTTTTGTTGCTGTCTGGGTGAACTTTTGTTGCTGTCTTGTCTCTTTTTTCAGGTTATAGTAGGTTTTAACTATTGGCAGAGGCACAGTTGGTTGGCTGTGTCAAACTGTTAGCAAAGCAATCAGAAAATGGTAGCTGATTAGAATAAAGCCATTATGTCCCCATGGGAAACCAACAAAACCTTAAATGGTAACTGAAACCAACTTAAGGAATAACGTTGCCTATGTTTATGGAATGAGGGCACATCTTATTTTTCTCATCTGTGATACATATAAGCAGAATTGGAAAATCATTCAGGTCCCATTTTTTACTTTCTGGTTAACTTTATATAGACTTTTAAAAAAATTTATAGGGAAGATTTTCTTAAGCATAGAAAGCACACCAGTATGTATAACAAATGCCCATCAGATGTGGTCCTGAAAGCTGTGACTACAGTGGTGAACATCAAAGATACCTTCTCTGTCCTCTTAGAATTTCCAGTTTAATGGACATAAAAGTAACTAATCACAAAATAGTGAGATAATATAGTATAGGTGTACAGGGTACTCCAGGAGTATAGGGAAAGAATTCTTAACAGGAAACAGGAGGGGTCTGAGAAGGCTTCCTGGAGGAAATGATATCTAACCTGGAATCTGAAGGATTATTAGAAGTGGGCCAGACCAGGGAAATGGGGAGAATGTTACGGGCAGAGAGAAAGAAACATAGGAGAAGGCCTGAAAAGTGAGAGAATTTGGTGAATCCAAGGACCTGAAAGAAATCTGGTTTGCTTGGATCAACACAACTGTGTTTGTATGTGTGTGTTTGTATAAGTGGTGTGAGGGTGGTATTTTTTGTGATTTGATAATTAAAATTAATTAGTCAAGGTTAGAATCAAATACTTTTTTTTTGTTGTTATGGTTGATTGAGATAACCTGGTAGATAATATCTGATTTAGGGATGCAGTTTTAAGTTTTTACAAATAATGTTTTTTATGTATAACTTCATGTTGTACTTTCTAGTCATAGCTAAACCTAGTTCAGATTATTTCTGTGTCCTTCAATCCTTTTAAACAGTTTAATATCTTTAAAGGCAGAATTGAATTTGTAGTATGGGTCTAGCTGGTTTTTTAATTTAAGATTAAAATATGCAAAATTTCCCCATGTTTTCTTCTGTCTGGTAATATACCCACCTACACTTACTAAGAACTATATGTAGATCAATTACAGAAGTTTATCGAAAGTATTCTTTATCATCAGCCTACCTCTCATAGTTTGTCAATCACTTATGAGGTTAACTATGAACTAAATATATTAGCAATTTATTTATTGCCAATATATTTTGTAATGTGAAATAGACTAGAGAAGTGTGTATGTGTGTGAACTTGCTTTTACACAATGAATAATACCCAAGTTATCCTCTGAATCTTTTCAAATATGTTTTCTGGTTTTGTGGTAGTATGATCTGGTGGAATAAACTTTGAATTGGATTTGGGAAGTGGTAGAAATTATTTCATTATATATACTTTTTTTTTTTCTCAGTAGAAATCTGAATTTATAATTTAATTCTTCTGGAATTTAGGTTCATATTTTCTTTCATATTCTCCCAGATAGGTTTGGTTTGTTTTATAAAATGAATAAACCAAAGTGCAAAGATTATACAACTCTTTAAGGTCACATAGCTAGATGATATCAGAATTGGAATCTCTAAAGACTTAGTAATAATGTGGTAATCATTTTGCAAAAGAAATTTGAAGACTAATTTGTCTTCACAATGATGATAAAATGCAACATAATGAAAATTAAAATTTAAAGGTAAACAGATAGCAAAAGATTGAATCAGAAATGCTTAACTTTTATGGATCCTACAGTATTAATTATGCTACTGAGATTGTGTTTATTCTCTAGTAGTCCCAAAGCTTAATAGTCACTGTGCACCTGGATAGTCTTCATGGTATTTTTCAGGACACTTTTTTTTTTTTCCTATTTAATTCAATATCATTATCCTTTTTTTTTTTTTGAAGAGATTGAAGGCTCATTAATTAGTGAACACAGATCAGTTTTGTTCATTTACCTGTGTCATTACTTCCAGTAGGAAGTAGTGACAAAAGAGGTTCTATTTGTGTTTTATTTTAAATACTTCAGGAGTGCTTGTTGCAGTTTATTTTTTGCCTGCCTTTTGATCTTCCATCATAATGCTTAGATTTTCTATAGATAAGTGGCTTTTCTTCAATGAATATTTATTCAGTGTTATTAGAGCTGAGAACTTTGTAACTGTAAATAGACAGGCTTGGTCTTGGCCACTTTGGAATTTATAATCTAATGGAAGACAGTCTTTAGTAGTTCTGTCAATATTTAATTAATTGCAATTAGGATAAGTATTTGAGGGAGAAAGGCTTTGAATACATTTCTGGTAGTATTAAGAGACCTAAGCAAAATTAAAAACCGTGGACAAGGATTCTTTACTGTCCACTAAATGATCATAATCCCATGTTGTCCCAGAACTGCAAGTAATTTGAGCTGAATTTAAAAGGAAAGGCACAGACAATCTTGTGAGACAGTTTTGACCTTCTTTAAGTAATCAGGGAAATGTAGTACTTCATGTTTACTTCGTAGTACAAAAGAGAGCTGGAAGAACCAGCGAAAAACTTGGGTTGAGGTGGCATTTAATTCTTCTGTTCCACTCCAGGTCTGTTGCATCAGAATCTCCAGGAGTGGGTCACATATATTTTTATTACCAGGTCATTGAGGTGATCAAGCAGATATTAGAACCATTGCCAAGATATCCCAGGAGTTGATTGGCTGCTGAATTAGAAAAAGACCATCAGTTTCAGGTGTCCTAACATCCAAGTGATAAAATTTTGCTTATAATGTAGTTTATAGCTTATTTTTGAGTACAGTGTGGTAGATACTGGCAGTGCCTGCATTTTATTTTTAAAGAGTAAAAACCACACTTTTGGATTGTCAGCAGTGATTTTCCAGTTTAAAAGTACATGTTAAAGTTACCTTTGTGTTTTCTTTTTTCCTCAGGAACTAAACAACTTAAGCATATTTTATTAAAAGATGTGGACACAATTTTTGAATGTAAATTATGCCGCAGTCTCTTCAGAGGATTGCCAAATTTAATTACCCATAAAAAATTCTACTGCCCACCAAGTCTGCAGATGGATGACAGTAAGTTTTATTCCATATGTTCATTTACACATTTATTGTGTGTTCTTATACTATAGAACATTCACATTAGAATGGTGTCAGTATCTAGTTACAGATGACTTAGTGATGGAGAAGAATAAAATACTTGAATCAATGTTATATATTTGGTTTCTTAAATAGGTAATTTAATATCTATTTTTGAATATCTGTCATTTGGATTTTGCTAAAGATAAATGAAGTTAGATTTTTTACTATGTTTATTTGTATTAAAATATTGGATATTGTTTTTGAATGTTTATGTGGACTGTACAGTTTATATCCAGGATTTTTGTAAATTAAAATATTGATGCTTGATGGGGGTGTTGGTATTTTTACTTCTTAGCAGCTTATTACCAGATATGACTCATTGTTTACTTAGATTCTCCTTAAGTAAATGAGAAGGTTGAAATTAGAGCAAAGAATGAATAAATAAATTGATTTGGGGGGAATTGTGGAGAGCATTAAAAAATATTTGATAATCTTTCTAATGTTTTCTGGGTCTTGATTTGAAGATCAGTTTTATTCTCAGTGAAATTTACTTGATATGTCATTTTATCAGAAATTGGATTGTGTTGAAGCTAACCTGAAATCTGAAATAGCTTTATGTAATGCATGCAGGTAGTAAGCTAATGAAGTTGTGTAACCAAATGTTTGTTAAGTGTACTGTCTGTGTATGATTAAGTTGCAGTATATGTAATGATAATATTTTCTTGCTTTAAAGAACTCACATAAATTCCTTAAAGTATTTTATTAAGTCATAGATTACTTTCATTGTTTTTTGTTCAGGGATTTAATTCTGTGGACTTAACAAAATACAGAAGTTATTTTGTCAGTTTGATATTTCAGTTGCATTGTGGACTTTGTGCATTTCTCAGCTTAACCTTTTGGGGATGGGACTGGAGTGCAAAACTCCAACTAGCAAAAGTACCACTTTAATTATTAGCATGAAGTGATTTAAAGTATATTATAGGAAATAGATGAAACAAAAATTTCATATTTGTCTCAACTTTTCCTACCCCTGTTAGATCTTACTATACGTCTTTTATCCTTGAGATGTAAATGAAAAGGCAGTCTAGAAATTAGTTTCAAATCTAACCTTGCAATTAAGGAACTAGTAGGAATTTAATTAACTTTCTGGTAGTTTGTTAGTTTTTGGTGTGAACTAAAGTTTAGTTGAATTTTAGAGGGAAATAGATAAATGGATTTGCTGGATTACTGTATACTTTTCTGTTATGCTTATTCTAGAACTACTTCTGTGAAAGTATTCTTATAGACACTGCTTTATCCATTTTTAAAAGAAAGATTAGTAGACTAGAAGAGCTATGATAAGTCATTTCTTGATTTCTAAGTGGTTATGAGATTTGATACTGTATTTGTAGCTAGATTTTAGCATTGCATGTAGGAATATAACCAGTGTTAGTCAACTCTGTAACAGTAGGAATATTTGATTGCCTCCAGACAGAGTACTTATATTGCACAAGAAAATAAAACTAGCTCTGTTTTTGGAATTAATTTGTAGTTTTTAATCATTGGTTTAATAGAATTGTGCCATGGTAAGAAGACATGTAATAGGACTGAATTTAGCAAACACTTCTATACATCATCAATTCGTGTTTCTGAGTTTTCCTATAAAATCTTTTTCATTTACCATAAGATGTTCAAATGTCCCCATACAATTAGATTATATTATTATGGGTTAAGTTAATAGGAGTACTGTTAGGTTTTCTAAAAAAAAATTATTTTTATACTTACGTACTTCATGGTATTTTATCCATCTTGGGTTATAAGAACTTTTGACTTTCCTTTGCTAGCCTAAAAATATGAAGTATTATTCTTATTATTTGGGATACTCATCTGCTTAAATATTTTATATTAAGGGCCCTTATATTAGAAGTAGCTCTTCAGATTGTATCTCTTCCTTAACATTTGTGTGCCATGATGAGATTTTAAATTAAAGCAAATTTTAATTTAATCAGTACTAGTTTTTTAGCCTCATAAAATACTGAGAAGTAGATAATACTCTTGTAAAAATAAATACAAACTAATAATAAATTTTAAGACAGGTTAATAATATATTTAAAAATATTAGAGGACTAGAGCAGGCTAATTATTTCAGATTAAAATGTTGTTTTTTCCTTAACAGACCTTCCTGATGTAAATGATAAACAAAGCCAAGCCATAAACGACCTCCTAGAAGCCATATATCCAAGTGTGGACAAGCGAGAATACATTATTAAGCTAGAACCTATAGAAACTAATCAAAATGCAGTGTTTCAGTATATTTCAAGGACTGATAATCCCACTGAAGTCACAGAGTCAAGCAGTACTCCTGAACAGCCTGAAGTTCAAATACAGGAAACTAGCACTGAACAGTCTAAAACAGTTCCAGTTACAGACACAGAGGTGGAAACTGTAGAGCCCCCTCCTGTTGAAATTGTTGCAGATGACGTTGCACCTCCATCTAATGAACAACCGCAGGAGTCACAGGCGGACTTGGAAACTTCTGACAATTCTGATTTTGGTCACCAGTTGATATGTTGTCTTTGTAGAAAGGATTTCAATTCCAGACGGGGTGTTCGTCGTCACATTCGAAAAGTACACAAGAAAAAGATGGAAGAACTAAAAAAGTACATTGAAACACGAAAGAATCCAAACCAGTCCTCCAAAGGACGCAGTAAGAATGTTCTAGTTCCACTAAGTAGGAGTTGTCCAGTATGTTGTAAATCATTTGCTACAAAAGCGAATGTAAGGAGGCATTTTGATGAAGTTCATAGAGGACTAAGGAGGGATTCAATTACTCCTGATATAGCAACAAAGCCTGGGCAACCTTTGTTCCTGGATTCTGTTTCTCCTAAAAAATCTTTTAAGACTCGAAAACAAAAGTCGTCTTCAAAGGCTGAATACAATTTAACTGCATGCAAATGCCTTCTTTGCAAGAGGAAATATAGTTCACAAATAATGCTTAAAAGACATATGCAAATTGTTCACAAGATAACTCTTTCTGGAACAAACTCTAAAAGAGAGAAAGGCCCCAATAATACTGCCAGCAGTTCAGAAATAAAAGTTAAAGTTGAACCAGCAGATTCTGTAGAATCTTCACCCCCTTCCATTACCCATTCTCCGCAGAATGAATTAAAGGGAACAAATCATTCAAATGAAAGAAAGAACACACCGGCAGCACAGAAAAATAAAGTTAAACAAGACTCTGAAAGCCCTAAATCAGCTAGTCTGTCTGCTGCAGGTGGCCAGCAGAAAACCAGGAAACCCAAACTTTCAGCTGGCTTTGATTTTAAACAACTTTACTGTAAACTTTGTAAACGTCAGTTTACTTCGAAACAGAACTTGACTAAACACATTGAATTGCACACAGATGGAAATAACATTTATGTTAAATTCTACAAGTGTCCTCTTTGCACTTATGAAACTCGTCGGAAGCGTGATGTGATACGGCATATAACTGTGGTTCATAAAAAGTCATCCCGTTATCTTGGGAAAATAACAGCCAGTTTAGAGATCCGAGCTATAAAAAAGCCCATTGATTTTGTTCTAAATAAAGTGACAAAAAGAGGCCCTTCGAGAGACGAAGCAAAACATAGTGATTCAAAACATGATGGCACTTCTAACTCTCCTAGTAAAAAGTATGAAGTAGCTGATGTTGGTATTGAAGTAAAAGTCACAAAAAACTTTTCTCTTCACAGATGCAATAAATGTGGAAAGGCATTTGCCAAAAAGACTTATCTTGAACATCATAAGAAAACTCATAAGGCAAATGCTTCCAATTCACCTGAAGGAAACAAAACCAAAGGCCGAAGTACAAGATCTAAGGCTCTTGTCTGGTGAGGAACAGTTACAGAGTTTTGCTTTATTTCCCCCCATCGAACTAAAAAAATCATTTGACCATAATTTATAGCTGGTTCCATTTTAACACGTTTGCTTCCATATATCTTATGGCAGTGGGAACTGCAAGAGTAATGTGCATATTGCATTTACCTCTTCAGTGACCTTTATTCCAATGGCTTGGGAACAAAAGTTAACTTCAGAACTTAATCTTCCACAGGACAATGCAATATAGTTATAGATAGATGGCACAGGGTCAGTGATTTCCTCTCAATGTTGTAAAATATATACATTAATATTGGCTTATGTTTACAATAGAAGTATTCTGTTTAACTAACTTTGCACAGGTTTAATTTGATTCAGTGACTTAGTCTACTAATTAATACATTGTGGGAAAGTTAAGTATATTAGAATGAATTTGTGAAGGCGATAATTATAGGAAAAACGTCTTTTGAGGCACTGTAATTATTGTAAAAATTAATCTGTGACGGCTAAATAAAGTGCTGCACTCAGAAAAAATACAACCCCCAAATTGAATTTAGAACAATTAGCATTTATTATTTACTTTTAACATAGTGCTTCCAGGCAAAGGGGAAAACTCGATAAACAAAAGTTTGGATTATTTTTCCTTTTCCTTGGAAGTGTGTGTTAGTTACTGTGTTTTAGTTTTGATCTATGGAAAGTGATTGTTTAGGTCCCAGATCCTCTTTTATTTTTACCTTTTTGTTTAAATAAACTTTTGGTGATCATTTCAATATAGTTAATATTATTAAGTAGGTTTTTTTCTTTTTTTTTTTATGGTTGTGTGTTGAAAAGTAAAATCCCTATTGGGAAGAAAGAACATATTACTTTTTTTTAGAGGGTTTTGGAACAAATGTAGATTTTTAAAATGCAATATAAAATAAGACGTAGACTCCCTGTACTTGTTTTTGCAAGTCTCCCTGTACTTTTCAAGTTTACCTTCAGTACCTGTGTCCCTTGTATTAAGGCATTTAATATATTTAATTAGTATTAAATTAGTTTCAGATTCAGGTTCTAAAGCAGTATACTTAGTTTGAGTGCTGAGTAGGTTAAATGTTGTGGTTTGACTATCGCACATTTTTTTGTGTGGAAAACTTGAGATGAAACCATCCTTTAGAAGTCATTTATTGTGTAATTCTAAAAATAAGGTTTTATCGGTAAACTCAAAAGTGTTCATTTATTCCCATTTCTCCTCAGATAACTTCAAGTGATGTACGAAAAGGTTTGGAGTTCATTTTTGTGGAAAGACTTTAAATTGGTGTTAGAACCACTAAACATCTTCAAATGGTACTATGAGGAAAAAAAGAAAAAAATTTTGATAAATATATGACTGTAACTGCTGTTTTCTGACAAAAATAATAACATCTAACCACTTGTTTCTAAGGCACTGCCTCTTCTAGCACTTTTAAATAGCTGTGACATTAAGTACTGTCATCACAATCCATCAACTAACCACCTTTGTGCGTTTGGTCTACATTTTTGACACAAATGGTGCAGATTTTGTTTTCCAACAGTTTGTTGATTAAAGTGATCAACAACCTGAAGAAAATATCGCCGCTGGTGATTTTTAATTAACAAAGACTTGATCTTAGCGATTTTAGTTTTTTTGGGATTTTTTTTGCGATTTTATTTTTGTTCCACTTCATTTGGCAGAATTTTTATCTGGATTGTACAGATACATAATTTCCTAGTAAGTGTATGTTAGGACCAAAAGATAAATTAATATCAGCACATTATAAATATTTAGCCTGCTAAATATTTGTAATTATTTTTACATCCATTTATTTCTCACTTGTTCTACAGCACTTAAATGTTTGAAAGTTTCATTCTAAAATTTATACTACAGGAAAGTTGCAGTTCATTTTCGTCCATAGATCATCACATCCTTCATTTTTAAACATCTGATGTTTTTATGAAAATGAAACATACCCCTATATTTCTTTAAATTTCATTCAAAGCACTTTAATGATAGATGCAACTTAATTCTTCAGCTTTTTTTTTTTAAAGACCACACATTTACTGATGTTAATATGAAGGCAGTAAATAGCTTACTGAAATTTTATGGATGCAGACAATCCCTGCACAACCACTTCTTACAATATTAGTTTATTTCTTTAAATATTGCTAAAAAAAGGAAGATTGGGGTGTAAACCCTGCTTTTCCCCTCATCCCAAGTAAAATCTTAAATGACTACTTTAGATATTATTTGATTCCTACTGTAAAATTTAAAAAATAATGAATTTTTGTCCATTTTTGTAATCAAGATTTTAGGGAAAACAGAAGTACACCTATAATGAAATATTGGGCAGGTTTTTGTGTATCAGTACTTTGTACTTTTTAGGGAATACTTTATTTTTTAATAATTTTTAGTAATTTTTGTCAAATTATAATTTTAAAAGGTACAGCACTAGACTATACCATGTTTTTATATAGGTTCACATGTGAACTTAGGAGGGACCCTGTCCATCTATATACTTTTTGTATAAAATTTTAAAATGTTGAAGATCCACAAGGTCATAATAAAATGATTTTATAGCTAGAAAAGCATTTACCCTTCCCAGTGCTTTGCACTAAAATATACTGTGAAAGGAAAGTAGAAAGACTGTAACTTGCTGGAAATGTTCTATATTGAATGTACGTGCTCTTGTTGGAAAAATGTACTATATGTGATGGAAATAAACCAGACTCGAAGTTATTTCAGCTAAATGTGCTTCAGCGAAGGTGCATTGGTTGAAACTTAAATGTCTTATTATCAAATTTAAATTTATTCAGTGACTGAGCAGCTACACTTGAAATTTATCCTGATCGTTTTATTTTTAAGAGTTAGAGTGATAATTTCTCTTTAATTTAAAAACAGATTTACTTTTCCACATATGGAAAACTTGTACTTATAGGTCTAATTTTAATGATTAATACCATAATATATTTAGGGAACTAAATGTGTAGGTGTTATTTCATTTATAAACCATCTTCATTAGTAGCACATTATTAAACCTGTATGTTTGACTTTTGCAAGGTGTTATCTTTTATGCATTCCTACACACAAGACATATTCCAAAGATATTTTTGCAGACTTAACTGCCTGTAACAAGTGGAAAGATAATGAGGATTCCTAAAAACCTTGGGGTAGCTGTTTGCTGCAGCCTCTCATGTGTATGCCAGCCTTTTCCTTTCTGCTTTACTTGTTAAATCCTGTAGGGAAGAAAGAGAAATAGCCTGATGCTCGTGGAGCCTGATGATTCCTTTCTTCCACTCACTTGTTTTCACAGGACCATTCACATAGTTTGTCTCCTCTGTCATAACATTAGGGCCACAGAGCAGGAATTTAGGAGGGAGCATCAAGGGTTCCAAGGGCTATAAAAAGATTTCATCTGGGTCATAGAGTTAAAAAAAAAAAACAGCAAAAAAAACCAAAACACCTCTATGTCAGGACTTGTCTAAATTAGAAGGGCCTGGAGAGATTAAGAATATTTTATCATAATAGCTAAATTAATGCATCATGGGAGACATAGGAGTTCGAGAACTCGGACTAGTTAAGAAGAGTAGAATGAACATGTAAGAAGTGGTTAGAAATTCTTTGTTCTTGCTATTCCTTTCTGGTCTTCATCCTTAACTTTTTGGTTTTATTTTGACTCATGGGCTTTGTCATCTCAAGAGGATCAGGCTTGAGGCTTTTGAGAAAAGGCCTAAGAAATTTGTGCCAGAAGCTTTTTTGCATGTAAGCTGTATAAGCAAGTATTTGTAGCACTTTTTGTTGTGGAGTGAGGGGGAGCAGTGGTTAATCAGGTAAAGAACTTCAAGAACTCCTTACTTTAAGATCTATCTCTGGGTACAAATTATATCTACCTTTGCTGCTATTTGATCAACAGTTTTTCTATAGAATTCAACTTACCTTCTTTCCTGAAGGTATCTTTTACTCCTAAATTATACTGGTGGAAGAGGAAAAACAATAAAAGGTACGGCTTGCACTTCAACTTTTTAAGTTTGTATAGTGCAAATGAGAACTGGATGAGGATGGCTGACACTAAGCAGGTGGTTTTTTTTGTCTGTTTTTTATTTGACCATGCCCTGCTGCTTGTGGGATTTTAGTTCCCTGACGAGGTGTCAAACCTGGGCGCTTAGCAGTGAGAGTGTGGACTCCTAACCATTAGACTGCTATGGAATTCCCTAAGCAGGTGTTGATTATTAACACTGCAGATATACTTTGAACGCACAGTAATCATTTTGGGGGTTCATGTCCCTTCCCCCTTGCTTTCTCCCTGATTCAAGAACAAAACCTTTTTAAAGAATGTGTACATTCTTAAAGAAAAATAGATTTCCTTCCTTAATTTTTAGCCTAGTTTTATTTATTTTTATATACCCACATAAAGATAAGATTTTGCTCATATACACACGTACATAAATTTTGGCTCATATATATAAAATTTGGCTCATGTGTATATACACACACAACACACACCAAATTTTCAGGCGACGCCTTGCTTGTATTGTTGAAAAGAACCTTCACTTTAGGAATGTGTATTTGTTACATTGCTTTATGGTCAGTAGGCTGTTCTCGGTTTGCTTTAGAGAGCCTATGGATGCAGTAGTGGGGAGTTTTATGGTTTTGCTATGGTTTAAGCTTGGGGGTATAGAGAGAGAACTTTTCCAGTGGTCGTTATGGCAAGTAGATATGGAGATATAGGCCCAAGTAAGTGTCATTTCCTGCTATGAAGTTATAAAAGATGTCTTCAAATGGCATGACCACTGAAAAAGATTTGAAATGCTGCTGAAACTGCAGAAACTAAGTCTCCAGGTTTCCTGTCGCAGCCTATGGAAATAATCTAGATCTTGAAGAGTTTTAGAATTTACTTTTCTAGTGTAATCTTTAAATTACCAGGATTATGATTCAGACAGCGTCTCATAGTTGACCTCTGGCTGAGCTGTAAGATATGGGCAGTGTGAAGCTGGCTGTGCTGTTAGGCAAAATTCTTTTCTACTCTATGGTATTCTTTCTCTCTTCTCTGACTTTAAAAGCTGATGGAAACCTCAAGATGCAAGAGGAGTAAGTGTCAGCAGTCTTAAGATTGGCTATTAGTTGTTTGGTTTCTGAGGCATTTGGCCCATGACAGAATTGTAGAATAAAATGTGTTTCATTTAAACTGGGCTTCCCTGGTGTCCCAGCAGTAAAGTATCTCCCTGCCTATGCTGGAGATGCTTTTTGATTCCTTGGTCAGGAAGATCCCTTGGAGGAGGAAATTGCAACCCCCCGCAGTATTGCCTGGGAAATCCATGGACAGAGACCTGGTGGGCTACAGTCCACAGAGTCACAAAGAGTTGGACATGTCTTAGCAACTAAACAAGAACAATTACTTTGGCTTTTCTAACTTTCCAAATTCTTTCCTCTTCTCCCTTATAATTTGTTTCTACACTCTTTTCCTTTGACCTCTGTTGTGAGCCTCTCAGTTTAGCTCAGTTGCTCAGTCATGTCCAACTCTTTGTGACTCCATGGACTGCAGCACACCAGGCTTCCCTGTTCATCACCAACTCTCAGAACCTACTGAAACTCATGTCCATCGCATTGGTGATGCCATACAACCATCTCATCCACTGTCGTCCCCTTCTCCTCCCGCCTTCAGTCTTTCCCAGCATCAGGGTCTTTTCAGATGAGTCAGTTCTTCACATCAGATGGCCAAAGTATGGGAGTTTCAGCTTCAACATCAGGCCTTCCAATGAATATTATTCAGGACTGATCTCCTTTAGGATGGACTAGTTGGAGCTCCTTGGAGTCCCAAGGGACTTTCAACAGTCTTCTCCCAATACCACAGTTCAAAAGCATCAATTTTTTGGCACTCAGCTTTCTTTATGGTCCAACTCTCACATCGATACATGACTTGGAAAAACAATAGCTTTGACTAGACGGACCTTTGTTGGCAAAGTAATTTCTCTGCTTTTTAACATGCTGTCTAGGTTGGTCATAACTTTTCTTCCAAGGAACAAACATGTTGTAATTTCATGGCTGCAGTCACCATCTGCAGTGATATTGGAGCCCCCCAAAATAAAGTTTCTCACTGTTTACATCGATTTTCCATCTATTTGCTGTGAAGTGATGGGACCAGATGCCATGATCTTAGTTTTCTGAATGTTGAGTTTTAAGCCAACTTTTTCACTGTCCACTTGCAGCTTCATCAAAAGGCTCTTTAGTTCTTCTTCCCTTTCTGCCATAAGGGTGGTGTCTGCATATCTGAAGTTATTGATATTTCTCCCAGCAATCTTCATTCCAGCTTGTATTTCTTCCAGCCCAGCATTTCACATGATATATTCTGCATACAAGTTAAATAAGCAGGGTGACAATATACAGCCTTGACTTACTCCTTTCCTGATTTGGAACTGGTCTTTTGTTCTATGTCCGGTTCTAACTGTTGCTTCTTGACCTGCATACAGATTTCTCAGGAGGCAGGTCAGGTGGTCTGGTATTCCCATCTCTTGAAGAATATTCCACAGTTTGTTGTGATCCACACAGTCAAAGGCTTTGGCATAGTCAATAAAGCAGAAGTAGATGTTTTTCTGGAACTCTCTTGGTTTTCCAATGATCCAACAGATGTTGGCAATTTGATCTCTGGTTCCTCTGCCTTTTCTAAATCCAGCTTGAACATCTGAAAGTTCACGATTCACGTGCTGTTGAAGCCTGGCTTGGAGAATTTTGAGCATTACTTTACTAGTGTGTGAGATGAGTGCAATTGTGCTGTAGTTTGAACATTCTTTGGCATTGCCTTTCTTTGGGATTGGAATGAAAACTGACCTTTTCCATTCCTGTGGCCACTGCTGAGTTTTCCAAATTTGCTGGTAAATTGAGTGCAGCATTTTCACAGCATCATCTTTTAAGATTTGAAATAGCTCAACTGGAATTCCATCACTTCCACTAGTTTTGTTCATAGTGATGCTTCCTAAGGCCCACTTGGCTTCACATTCCAGGATGTCTGGCTCTAGGTGAGTGGTCACACCATCATGGTTATAAGGGTCATGAAGATTTTTTTGTATAGTTCTTCTGTGTATTCTTGCCAGAATATTCTTAATATCTTATGTTCTTCGTAATATCTTCTGCTTCTATTAGGTTCATACCATTTCTGTCCTTTATTGTGCCCATCTTTGCATGAAAATTTCCCTTTGTATCTCTGATTTTCTTCAAGAGATCTCTAGTCTTTCCCGTTCTGTTTTCCTCTACTTCTTTGCATTGATCACTAAGGAAGGCTTTCTTATGTCTCCTTGCTATTCTTTGGAACTCTGCATTCAAATGGGAATATCTTTCCTTTTCTCCTTTGCCTGTCACTTCTCTTCTCTTCTCAGCTATTTGTAAGGCCTCCTCAGACAACCATTTTGCCCTTTTACATTTCTTTTTCTTGGGGATGGTCTTGATCACTGCCTCTTATACTGTGTCATGAACCTCCATCCATAGTTCTTCAAGCACTCTGCCTATCAGGTCTAATTCCTTGAATCTGTCACTTCCACTGTATTGTAAGGGATCTGATTTAGGTCATACCTGAATGGTCTAGTGGTTTTCTTTACTTTCTTCAATTTAAATCTGAGTTTGGCAATAAGGAGTTCATGATCTGAGCCGCAGTCTGCTCCTGGTCTTGTTTTTGCTGATTGTATAGAGCTTCTCCATCTTTGGCTACAAAGAATATAATCAATATGATTTCGGTATTGACCATCTGGTGATGTCCTTGTGTAGAGTCTTCTCTTGTGTTGTTCGAAGAGAGTGTTTGCCATGACCAGTGCGTTCTCTTGGCAAAACTCTATTAGCCTTTGCCCTGCTTCATTCTGTACTCCAAGGCCAAATTTGCCTGTTACTCAGTGTATTTCTTGACTTCCTACTTTTGCATTCCAGTCCCCTATAATGAGAAGGACATCTTTTTTGGGTGTTAGTTCTAGAAGCTCTTGTAGGTTTTCGTAGAACCATTCAGCTTCTTCAGTGTTACTGGTCGGGGCATAGACTGAGCTTAGCTTCTAGCTCTTATCTTTTTTTTTCTCTTCTGGTTAATAGATCATTAATACCAAGATTGCTAAAACATTTTTTTAAGAAGGTAAGAGGGTGGAAAGAGAGCTTACTTCTTCCTGAATCTTTATACTCAATTTGTCAGGTTTATTATTTTTCAAGCTTCTTTCTCTACATATGTTCACCACTGTCATGCCACAAACGGAGGGGAGTTTATTGAATACTGAAGGTGCATCTGGTTCAGAATTGGAGGTTTTACTGGCTGTGCACGCTCAGCAGAATCACTTTGCTTTATTGTGTTTTTTTAACTACATCTTGATAATTTTGTTTAGTGTCTTGTATGTTTTCATATATACCCAGGCACTTTTTTAAGTACATGTTTGATGTTACAGTAAGTAGTAGCCTTTTCCATCTAAATTGTACTGTTATATACTTTGAGATGTTTGGGTCTTAATCTCCTAAACTTTTATTATCTCAGTATTGATGGATTTAATTTATTTTAGAAAGTGCCAACAGCACTAAAATGAGAGTTTATAGTAATGAAGAGAATTTCTTAGTATTAGCTGATAGTAATTAGCGTTCATGGAGTGCTTACTATATACCAAGCACTTTGCTAATCTTTTACATGCCTGATGCCTCTAATCCACCAGCAACCCTATGAAGTAAGAACTGTTCCTTCATTATCCCCACTTTACAGAATAGAAAATAGGAGCTTAGAGGAGTTCAGTGGTTCAGGTTTATTGAAGTTCACATAGCTAGTAAACAGAATTGAGACTTTAAGTCTGACTGCAAACAGGGTTGCCTTAATAGTGCACCTTATATTTGCAGATTTTATTGTTTGCAAAGTATGATTACATTACTTGTTGGCAGCTCGGTGTTATGGTGTGGAGGTAGATTCACTGGTGAAGTTTTTGGATTCACAAATTATTTCTTATGTGACCTTGTGCAAGCTAAGTTATTTAAACATTCTACATCCTAGTTAACCTCATTTATAAAATTAGAATAATATTTCTTACTTGATAGAGTTGTTCTTAGAAGAAAACCAAAGATACGTGTAAGACACTTAGGGTGGTCCTTGTCATGTTACAGTAATTGTTAAGATATGATTGCTATAAGTAATCATAGTATAAATGTGGGATTTTTTTATTATCTTGTAAATTTAAGTGAAAATGTTTCCTTAGAAGAGAGCTCATTGCTATATATTAGATTTTAGCTGCTGCTTTTGTTTTTAATTGGGAAATGACAACCAACTGTATTACTACTTGCTACCAGTTTTCTTCTAATCTGATGTTACTGGTTTATCATTCCTATTCCTGTGTTTTTCATTTATCTTGAAAAAAGTGTTGGTAGTTTTAAGCTCATTCACTTTAAGTTAGGCTTGTTTTTATCATTCCTCCTTAGAACAACCCATCTGTCCTAAAGTTCTCATTAGTATCTGTTATATCACACAATATTTTGGTTTTGGGCATGTGTGAAATATTGACATGGAACAAATATTGAGTAACAAGTTGAAACACTGTGAACCAAAGTAGATATGCAGTACTATTTGAAAGCAAGTATTTAGTTGTAGAAAGAGTGGATTCTTGAGGACAGCATGATTTGAGCTAAGTCAGGAATTGCTTTAGTGAATGTGTCATGAAGACATAAGTAACAGGTCTTGCCAGTGATCGTCGTTAGTGGCAGTATTCCACATTTCAGCTGAGGCCCAAGCACTGTTAAATTATCTGCTGAGAGGTTTCAGTGGCATACCTGCCTGTTATTGATCATGTTTTTTTTTTAACCATAAGATGACAATTTTAGAAATTTTTGTGTATGGGGATAATCGTGACACCAGAGAACCTTTGTCCCTCAGTTTGGGTAAACTCTTAGATCTTGAAGTGCATATCAAGTGCTAGGGTTACCACTCTTGGGTTTGTGGCTTCATGACTCTGACAGTCAAATTCTAACATCAGGTATCTGAGCATATTCCTGGTATAGAAAACATTGTAATGTTTAAGCAATAAAATGATGTGGTTGAAAAAAATAGCCAAACCCAAGCAAACAAATAACCCCACTTTGAATGCTTGAGTAACTTGCAGCCTATCTGGGTGTCCTGCTCTATGTAATCTGTTAACACTTTCAGCGTAAGAGCATGTAATAATGTTATTTTCAGAGGAGAAATTATTATACCAGGATGAAGCCTAACTGCATAGAACTATTTTTACAACTCAGGTTTTGAATATTAGTTAATTCCTTGTATCTCTGGTGGAACTGTGGCTTTTAGACAGAGTTTCTTTCTAAGCTGTGCAAAAATAATATTTTTAAAAAGGTGAAATTCTTCTTGGCTACATTGTTGATATACCTAAATTCCAAAGTACCTGCTTGTGTCTGGTAGTTTTTATTTTAGATGAGAAGAAAAAGAGAGGAATACTTCTAAGAAAAAAAAATAGCCAACTACTAGGAACATTGTGTGCACAAGTGATTGAATTATATGAAAAAGTTAACTTTTAGGAGAGAAGAGTTTTTTATAGTGTTCTTGGGTTTTTGACATATAAATTGTTAGGATCGTTCTATATAAGCTTCTGTAGGAGAATGGCCATGCCATTTTCATGCCTTTTGCTCGTTAGATTATTTACTGAGTTCCTTGGAATCCAACATTTGGACAGTTGCAGATGTTTGAGACTTTCTGAGCTTCATTCTCCTTTCCTTTGAATGGGCATGCTTTGAGAACATAAGATGGGCTGATGGGATTGACATAGATTTTGGCATGAACGCACTTAGTGAAACTCTTGAGTCATATTCGATATTTATATATCGAAGTTAAACTTTCCTCATCACGTTTTCATGATTTTCCAATTTATCCTTTCTTGCCTGGCTGTTTTGACTAGCCACCTGTTGTTCCTTATGATTGTAAGTGGACAAAATCACTTATTTGCCTTGAAATTTGGATAGTGCAAAAACACACCAGAGGAAGAAACTTTTAAAGGAGATGGCTTTGTTGCCTTTATCTGCCCTGGATCTCTTTGAGTTTCTAAGTGTATAATTGTAATGATATGAATTGTTAATTTGTAAGGTTTAAGATACTTCTTTGAAGGTCATTTCTTCCTAAGACAGTTAACTGGAGCTAAAGAACACAATGTCTTGAAACCACAGATTCTGCCAGAGGGGAAGAGACCCAGCCACCACTCAATTTGCCAGGTCATCTGATTGCACATGTGTGAATCCACGTGCACCCTTTATAAAACATCATGCTACCCATTTTACTGTTGCAAGCATGGAGTTTTAAAATTGATCCATAGCTGGTAAAGAGAGGTTTGTTTGAGAGCATTGTGTGGGGAAATAAGAGAGAAATGGCTCATCCTTAAGAGAGTCTAGGAATCATCATACAAACTGGCTTTGCCATGTAGATTTCAACTAAGTACTAGAGAAACCAGGAAAAAAGAATGCAACTCTAGTGACTGGGTGTTATCCTCTTAGCAGCAAGAGTATGGCTTCTTGGCTGCTATTAGCCCTTCTCAGACTCTGCTCTTACCTTAAAAAAACAAAAAACAAAAAAAACACCTTTTACCTCGTTTGGTATCTTCTCAGATATATAACTTGGTATATAACTGCCTCATTACTTCTGCTGCTTGCCTTCTCCATGTCTTTCAGCTACTCCCTCTCCATATAGCTTGAATTTAGACTCCTAAAAGAGACAATCTGATTGGTTCCATTAGCTACATTCTTGTTGGGCAAATCTCCCATTTCAGGCCTCTTTGTGGGTTGCTGGCCATACTTTGGCTGTTTCTGGGAGCGTTGGTCCTGCCGTTGGTGATCATGATAGCAGAGTCAGTGCCATAAAACATGGCCCTGGACCCAGTAAAAGGGAGTTTTTGGTGTCAGTCTTCAAAAAGAGGGATCAGGATTTTACTTTCAGAATGTCATAACCTTTCCAGTCCATGTGATTTTCTTCCACTTTAAAGGTGATAGAATTAAAGGTAACTTGTGGGCTTGACTGTTAGTACAGCATCGACAATCCTTTCCATGCTGAGAAAAATGTGAGAGGAGTTCTCTTATCAGCACCTGCAGTTCCTTTCCTGAACCGCCTGGTGCTGTTTCCATCTTTGGCTTTGTAGATTCAGAGACAGCCTGGAGTTTCCACTCAAAAAGAGCCATTCCATTTCCTGTAACAGCATATTAGGCCATTCTGTCAGTTGCTGCGATTTTCCAGACACCCACAATTATGCTGCACAATTTGAGTTGGTGATTTAGTGAATCCTTAAAGTACTGCTTCTGCTCGTCTTGTGTTTTCCACATTTGGGCATACTCTGCAATAGCTGCTTTATATCGTCTCATTCATTCCTCCAACGACAGGCACTACTGAGTGTCATCATGTGTCTGGCACCATTCCCTTCTGGGAAAACAGAATCACACAGTGGTTAAAGCGTGGGTCTTCAAGAGTCAGGCATACTGGAGTTCAAGCCGTGTCTCCTTTGCTTACTAACTGTAGTTTGGGCAAGTTACTTAGTTTTCCTAAGCTTCAGTTTTCTTGTCTGTAAAATGACAGTATTAGAAACTATGGTATATGTAGGTTTGTTGTGGGAATTTGCAAAAGTTTAATGATATATGTAGTATATTTAGCGCAATGTCTGGCTCAAGAGCTCAATAAATATATGTTAATTCGGTTACACTGATCACTACAATTGCTGTTGAGTTTGCTGCCAAAATACTTCCTGGCACTTGGCAAATAGTTTCAGTTATCTTGCTTTGCCATTTGATATTTGTTGCCTTTTCGTTGGTATTAATCCAACCGTTTAAGAAAAAGTCAGATGTAACATCTGTGATAAAGTCAAGATGGGCAGCAGTTTATTAAGTTAGAGCATATTATTTTATGGGTGGCTTAATGCTGGCAGCACCTTTTGCTAATTGTTCAAGAATTTGTTAAACTTTTTGATAGAATTTTGCTTTTTTGTGATTATTAGAGAACAAAGCATAATTCTGAGTAGCAAAACTCAGAACAGCTTTCAGTTTTATTATTTATTGTAAACATTAGGCAATGGGTACAAGAACATATTCTGAGTTTACAAGTAAGAATTACATCTCTGTATCACTGATGCCTCCCAGTGTACCTGGCATATAATTGGTGCTAAAAGAATGTTGAAGGAAGGAAAGAAGGAAAGCAGGAACATTACATCAGTTATTTTCAGGCTTATTTTAGTCCACAATATGTCTTTGCTTTTAAGTTTGTTTTCCTGTTACCTCATCTTCTAATCTAGATAGCTTCTCTACCTGTGTATTTCTCTTTGTTTTTGTTACCGATGGCTTCTGTTTCCTGACTTTCTTATTTGAGCCTCCTAACTTCTGCTGTTGCTACTAAATAATGGTGACAGGTTCAGTTTCATGGAGTGCTGTATTGAATGTGTACCCTAGTAAATAATCTATAATCAATTTCACACTGTATGGGTGTACATTTAGTGACTTTTTGATAATTTTTTTAAGATTTGCCTTTGTTTAATTCATGTCTGTGGAATTCTGTGAAATGCAATTCACATTTCACTTTCATATTCCACTCCCAAATGTAAACAAAGTATACAATTGTTGATTGCCTCTCCTGTTATTTATGTTATCTTGGGACTTAGAATTAATTAGTTATTTCACTTATCCGATTCTCACATTGCTTCTTCAGAACTTTTACCTTGCTCTTAAAGCTTCCAGCCCTATTTTGCTTCCTTAATAAGAGGCAGCCTTGCCTATATCGTAGCATCGGTTATTCGTTGCTCAGCTTCTTCATAGTCCAACTCTCTCATCCATACGCGACTCCTGGAAAAACTGTAACTATGATTAGACGGCTCTTTGTCAGCAAAGCAACGCCTCTCCTTTTTAATATGCTGTCTAGGTTGGTCATAGCTTTTCTTCCAAGGAGCAAGCATCTTTTATTTTATTTCTTTTTTTGTGTGTGTGATTTAGAAAAAAGAGAACCAGCTCTTAAATTTATTGTGAAGAAGAATCCTAATCATTCACAATGGGGTGATATGAAACTCTACTTAAAATTACAGGTCTCTTAATAAGTTATATTCAGTCATTTTCTTTTTTAAAAATTAATTAATTTTTTCTTTACATTATCATGTTGGTTTTGCCATACATTGACATGAATCCGCCATGGGTAACATGTGTTCCCCTTCCAGAAGCCCCCTCCCACCTCCCTCCTGATTTAATTTCATGGCTGCAGTCACCATCTGCAGTGATTTTGGAGGACAAAAAAATAAAGTTTCTCACTGTTTCCATTGTTTCCCCATCTATTTGCCATGAAGTGATGGGACTGGATGCCATGATCTTAGTTTTTTGAATGTTGAGTTTTGAGCCAAATTTTTCACTCTCCTCTTTTAGTTCTTCTTTGCTTTCTGCCATAAGGGTGGTGTCATCTGTGCATCTAAATTTATTGATATTTCTCCTGGCAATCTTGATTCCAGCTTATGCTTCATCCAGCCTGACGTTTCTCATGGTGTACTCTGCATATAAGTTAAATAAGCAGGGTGACAGTATACAGCCTTGATGTACTCCTTTCCTGATTTGGAACCAGTCTGTTATTCCATGTCCAGTCCTAACTGTTGCTTCTTGACCTGCATATAGATTTCTCAAGAAGCAGGTCAGGTGGTCTGGTAGTCACATCTCTTGAAGAATTTTCCACAGTTGGTAATGATCCCCACAGTCAAAGGCTTTGGCATAGTCAATAAAGCAGAAGTAGATGTTTTTCTGGAGCTCTCTTGGTTTTTCAATAAGCCAACAGACATTGGCAGTTTGATCTCTGGTTTCTCTGCCTTTTCTAAATCTAGCTTTAACATCTAGAAGGTCATTGTCCACGTGCTGTTGAAGCCTGGCTTGGAGAATTTTGAGCATTACCAGCGTGTGAGATGAGTACAGTTGTGTGGTCGTTTCAGCGTTCTTTGGCATTGCCTTTCTACACTTCCATTAGGCTCTCACAATACTTTACTTTAGCACTAATTTCACTCCTGTAGTTGCCTATTTTGTTGTTTCCCCTGTGCCTTGGTCATCATTGATTCTCCAGCGCCTAGGGTAGTTCCTGGTACATAGTAGGCATTCAGTAAATATTTATTGAATGAATGACAATATTGAGCCATGCCTATACCCTTCATGTGTGAATCTTCTGTAGTTTTTTTCCTACCCCTACATTTCTATTGAAAGTTCACTTGAAGGGCATCAGTGACCACATAAATGCTAAACCTAATGCCTTCTTGCTTCCCATTGTACTAGACGTCTCTATAACCATTGTGAAAAGTGAAAGTTGCTCAGTAGTGTCTGGCTCTTTGTGACCCCGTGGACTATAGAGTCCATGGAATTCTCCAGGCCAGAATACTGGGTCGGGAGCCTTTCCACTCTCCAGGGGATCTTCCCAACCCAGGGATCAAACCCAGGTCTCCCACATTGCAGACAGGTTCTTTACCAGCTGAGCCACAAGGGAAGCCCCTATGACCATTAATGGTTACAAAAATTTATGTTTGCAACATTTTCATGGTCACGTATAACTGGATTGCTTTGGAAAATAATGAACCTTTTACAGTTTTATAGAAATCTAAGAAGATAGAAAGGTACAATTACATTAAGCTCAGCAAACTTCTTTTAAGTTTTCTTTACCCATCTCTTCCCAAATCCTCATACAGTTTGGCAGCTTCACTCAACCTCCCTTCTGTAACATTTCCCCCAAAATCTTCTGTAAACTTCCTAACAAAACCTTTCTAAAAAATAGAGGTATAATCTAGAATACTAGAGTGGGTAATCATTCCCTTCTCCAAGGGATCTTCCTGACCCAGGAGTCGAATCTGAGTCTCTTGCATTGCAGGCAGATTCTTCACCTTCTGAGCCATCAGGGAAGCCCTGGAACATGGTGGATGCTGATAAATATTTATTGAACTAACACTTCTGTGAGTTCTGTTTCTTCCTCTCTTGGTACTGACTTTTTATTTTGTTTCCAGAACTTTAAACCTGATCAGACTTTCCTTACTCCTTTTTTTTTTTTTTAATACTCCTTTGCTGATTCCTCTCTCCTAAAGCATCACTTATTACTTCTGTGAAGATGACCCCAGACCTATTTTCTAGTCTAGTGATTCTGATTATTAGACCATTTGTTTTCCAAGTTACGTGTCAGACATCTCAACCTGGATATTTCTCTCTCTCTTACATACTTTACCTGATAAGTGCCTGTCCATCCTGCCTTTGGATGTGTCTCACATTTGGCTTCACCTTGCCATCTCCACATTTGGTATTAATAGTTTAGTTAGGACTCCTATCTCATACCTACACTGCTGCAGTAATCTCTTAACTGACCCCTAATCTGTCTTCCACGCTGCTGTCAGAACTATCTTCCTAAAACACAGACAGATCTGTTACTATATGTTCACTGCTCAACTAACTAACTCATTGTCAGGTCTCAGCTTAAATTTCACTTCTAAATAAAGACAGTCTAAAATTACCTCCCTTATAGTTCTGTTTCATGTTCCTTTCCATATTGTCAGCTAATACAGTTTTTAATTATGTTTATATTTGTGCATTAATTTGTTTAGTGTGCGTCTTCCCACTGGAGAGATTTATGTAAGAGACTGGGAGAGTTGTATAGAGCCTGTACCTAGCACAATGCTTGGGACATTAAAAAATCTTTGTTGAATGAGTGGATGAATAATAGCTTATCAATATAGGAAAATAGGAGATAGCAAAGGCAGAAAAGCTTTAGAAGCTTCCTGCAGTTTCCCGGACCTTGGTCTGTAGTTCTGGCCTTTCTGAAATAATAATGGGCTTCTCCCTTCTGCCATTTGTGTTTATTTCCCTAAGGATATGAGTCAATAATTGCATTACCCCACCCTCATGCTAATGCTGATGTGACTGTAGTTGATTTGGGGGCTGTAGGGTGGTGGCAACTAAGATTTGTTTACCTGCTATAAACGCATAGGTGGTGCCCTAGCCATGCAGGCAAACAGGTATTTACTAAGTTGAGTTAACCCAGATTCTTTTTTAGCTTCTTGAGTGGTTCAGGCCTTTGTACCACATGTTAATTAAAGTGTTTATTACTCGAAGGACTAGTTGTGTTTTACATGAGGTATTTATTTGCCTTTTAAAAATTAAAGATTTTAATTTAGCTAACTTCTATTGAATGGAAAATGAAAAAGTTGTTTTAAAATACCTAGAAACAATAAGCGAATTAAACTCCCCTTCCCCATGGAGCCTGTTCAGGTTTCAAAAGTCAAAGAATTTCATGAGTATTCTTTAGATTTCACTGTCTTAGGTTGACTGTATCCATTTTGTAGACATTTTGAGCTCCTGCTTGTGCGAGGCACTGAGTTACGTGCTAGGATTACAGAGAGAAGAAGGGCAGTTCCTTTTCTCAAGTACTGTGAAAGAAGAACACATTATACAGATACATAGAAGTAGAACTGTAAGGCACACTGGGATTGGTGAAGGCTTTTCATAATTCATTCATTCATTTTTAGTTGAGTTTTGAAAGAGTTAGCTAGGCAAACTTTCCAGGTAGGTACAGAGGACATGAGACCCCATATAAACCAAGGAAAGGAATTACAGCCAAATCAAGAAAGGTCTTATATACCAAGTGAGTAGTTTGACTCATACTTTTAAATTAGCTGGTGAAGGATTTTAAAAACCAGGAGCATCTGATAGCATTGGGGAAACTTAACTGGAAACAGGATAAGGGTAAGATTTATGGTGAGGAAATCAAGCAGAAGCCACATACATTGTATTCATAAATAATACCTTGAATTTATATATTTTGCCAAAAGTTATTACGTGGTTCTGTATTATTTCCGTAGTTCATATGGTTACAGAATCTCTTGAGAAGATAGTTTTTGTTTTGTTTTGACATTTTTTCATGTAGTAAAGCGCACATCACTCTTTCAATTACCCAGACCCAACTCAAAATCTTAATGGAAAAGTAGAACTGGCACCTCTTGACTTCCTCATGTTGTGCATTTTGGGTGGAGCTGACTCTTGAGTGTGAAGGTTGTGACAGGAAATAATACCAGTTACTTGCAAGAAAATACTGGAAGAGGGTGGCCAAATGTCCTGGAATAGGCATGGTTTTCTCATACTTTAGAATTCTGCCCTGTTAAAAATTGTATCTAGATGCATATTAATCTTATATTTGAGCCTGTTTATCACTTTTGATAAATCTTTAGCATGTTATCACTCCTGTGACATATTCTATCAAGAAAATGTGGCAACATAATTCTAACTTCTTTTGTGTGCCAAGTTACTATTTAAAATCAAACTGACTAAAACTAAACTGACTTTATTCATGTTTCCATCATCATTTTGCTTATCACACAGGTTTTAAGTTCTGTTTCTTCTGTGAATCTGTTCTTTGTAGCTCCAGCCCCTGGTGACCTCTTCCTCTGATGAACTCGAAACATTTATCTTTTTTTCCCCCTCTTCATCCTTTGTTATTAGTGCATTATTATTTAACTACAAGGTCCCCATGATTATACTGTAAGCCCACTGAGACTCAAGACTAACAGTTTTGCTCTGCAGCATGTGAGGTCATGAATGGATGGATCATCAGGCCTGTCCCCATTTTCTGTTCTTCAGTGTCAGTGCCCTCTCTTCATGTCCTGTTTTTACTGGTCTAAAGCTTCTATTGCTCTACCCTTGGCTACCCTGGGTCTGCTGGTATCTTGTGTTTATGAAGGTTATGAAAGATTTTTAGGAGGTTCTTGGGCCAATTTTAGGGGAATACAGGGGTGATGTTTCAGCTTTTTCCTGCCTCAGAATCCTATTAAAAAGCTGCCACAAAGATTCTACCTCTCTATAATTATTTTTAATATTTACTCATGTATTAAAATGTTTTGAGAATCTATACCTTAGAAGCAATTGTGTGTGTGTATGTATGTATATAAAAGGAGGACTAGCCAGATTATTTATGTATTTGTTGGGTGTAGTTTGTGGAATTGAACCCAGGCCAACAGCAGTAAAAAATCCGGAATCCTAACCACTAGGCCATCAAGGAACTCCCAGGACTAACCAGGTTTTTACTTTTGGAACAGAATAAAAAGAAAGAAGACAAACTTTTATCAAGTTCACAAACATAAGTTTTCTTCCCACACTCTTTTGCTTACTATGCTGCTTTTGTAGCCTAAGCTTTTGTAGCCTAATGGGAACAGAGCAGGCTGCAAAGTAAGGCTCATAGTTATTTTATTTGGCCATCTGGCATATACATTTTGTATATACCTTCTTTTGAGCCAGAATTCTGTTGAATTGTAGATGGGAACTCTAGAGATGCAGTTTAACATTATTTTAAATGGAGAAAACTGAGGTAAGTGATTGCATGAAGTCAATGAAGAAGTAAGGAATAGAGACCAGACATGTCTTAAAGATGACTTTAGTAGTTAATAACGTATGCTGCTGCTGCTAAGTCACTCCAGTCGTGTCCGACTCTGCAACCCCATAGACGGCAGCCCACTAGGCTTCTCTGTCCCTGGGATTCTCCAGGCAAGAGTACTGGAGTGGGGTGCCATGCCTTCTCCATAATTATACATGTTAACAAAGTTAAACAGTACAAAGAGATGTACTGTGAAAGGTAAGTTTTTTTCCTACCCTCTCTCTTGGTTCTCTTATTCTCTTCCCCTGAGTTAAGAAGTTAGTTTCCAGTTTTCTTGGGCTTTCGTGATGTTTTATGTGTATATAATCATATAAATGTATATATTCACCTTTACCAAATGGAAGCATACTATACACACTTTTCTGTTCCTGCTGGGTTTTTTTTTTTTTTCACTTTTTAGCATTAAGTCTGAAAATTGTAGAACCCATATATTTTTATGCCTTGGTCCATGAACTTCCCATTTTACTATATAGCCTATCAGACAACTAATTTTTGTTGATGTGAACAAAGTATTCTTTACTTTTAGCATATCAGATTGAGTACCTCATGTGCACCATAATGTGGTATTTCACATTTCTTTCAGAGAGATCATGGTCATTGATTTATTTTATGGTAAATATTAAAGTTAAAAAAATAGTGAAATGTGCGTAATAATTATTACTGCTAGTTACCAAAAATAGCTTATTGGGATCTTTTCTTTTCTATATGAGAAAGAAATGGTAGGTGAAATTTTCAGGGAAATCATTTACTTTTAAACTTGTGTAAAAACCTGTATGGTATGTTCCAAACAGTTTATATTTCAGTGCTACTGATAAGCAGTGGGGCTATAAATATTAAACCACAAATATTTATTTTCTAAATTTAAAAATCTCCAACTTCATATGCTAATCACAGAAATATAGTTTTTCATTTGTTTCTTAAAACAGTTTATAACTGTTTTAATCTTTCTGAGATGACGCATGTTTAATCTTTTTGAGATGACTCATGTCATCTGTGTAAAAATGTATCCTTAATTTTGATCATTCACAGTTTATTTTAGCTAGCTTATCTGTCAGTTCAATTATTGCTTTATTTTTCATACATTAATGGGGTCTATTAAAACTGCTTGATTTTAGATCTTTTGGTTTACATTCGATTACTAGTAATCCTGCATTCTCCCTAAAGATGGCAGTACTTCTCCACATATCATTTACTAATTCTGTTTGAAAATAGGATTAATTATAACTCCATTATTGATTGGAAAAAAGTTAATCAGACTAAAAGTGTATTTTCATAATGATACCACAGTAGTTAAAATTCAGTAGTAGTACAAATAAAATTGTATCCATGAGGTTCACAGCATTGGTACAACTTCTGTGTGTGTTATCCTTGACCATGGACACAGGGTCCTAAGTGCATTCTGACTTTGGAATTCTTGATGTGATGTCTTGAACATCTTGTCAAGAATTGTGATAAGTCATGTTAGGACCTGGCTTTATTTATTATTAGATCTTTCGCCTCTGGAGATGTCATCAGAAAACAAAAACTGACAAAACACCCCAAACAGAAACAAAACCCGTAAGTAACTGCATATTGTATGTATTTGTGGACATGAGAAATGTTTTGGTATTGATTCTTCAGTAAAAGTTTATATGTCCAAGTTCTTGAACATATACTTTTTGCTTAGGTGACTAATTCTTTTAATAGATGAAACAGTTACTTCTTGGTGCCAGAAAAACAAAAATAGGTCTTCAGCCTACTCTGCTGTAGAAACTAAATTCACAGGGCAGTGCACTGGAACATGGAGAAACAACGCTATATTTTGTTCCTCCTTTTTCCATTATTCCCATTTTGAATTAAATTGTTCTTGTATGCATGTGTTTGAAATCACATGGCATTCTAATTTGAAGATGGTGAACAGCAGGACAGAGAGGGCAGGTTAGCCCCCCTGCTGGAACTCACACTTTGACATGGTCACTACTTCCTAAAGCTGATCCTATTGGTTCATCTAGGGCCATTATTGATTCAACTAGCAAGGTGACTAGGTGCTTAAGGACTGTGTCATTCTAGCCAGTCTCATAGATAAATATTTAAGGACAAATACCATAATGATGTTGTTTAGATGCTAAGTCATGTCTTAGCAACTGCCTATACTGTAGCCTGCCAGGCTCCTCTGTCCATGGCATTTCCCAGGTAAGAATACTGGAGTGGGTTGCCGTTTCCTTCTCCAGGAGATCTTCCTGCCCCAGGGATCAAACTATATCTCCTTGTTGGCCTGTGGGTTCTTTACCACTGAGCTCTCTGACTCTTTGCAGCTCCATGGTTTGCAGCAGACCAGGCTTCCTTGTCCTTCACTCTTTTTCAGGGTTTCCTCAAACTCTTGTTCATTGGTATCATCCAACTACCTCATCCTCTGTCTCCCCCTTTTCCTCTTGCCCTCTTTCCCAGTATCGGTGTCTTTTCCATTGAGTCAGCCCATCGCATCAGGTGGCCAAAGTATTGGAGTTTCAGCTTCAGCATCAGTCCTTCCAGTGAATGAGAAGTTATTTCCTTTAGCATCAACTGCTTTGATCTTCTTGCTGTCCAAGGGACTCTCAAAGAGTCTTCTCCAGCACCACTTTTAGAAAGCATCAATTCTTCGGAGCTCAGCCTTTATGGTCCAACTCTCACATCCTTACGTGACTACTGGAAAAACTGTAGCTTTGACTATATGAACCTTTGTCTCCTGGGAAGCCCAAGATACTAGTTTTTAAGTTTGTTATGAGATATATCAGGGACACTGACTTCTGTTTATGGTTCAGTGTAATTTCTCCCACTAGACAAATATACATGGAAAACTAATTATAATCTGAAGGTTTCTTGATGAACATTGAATCAGCTCTTAGTGACCATTATCTGCAAGCTCTGGTAGTATATGTTCAGTTTTCCCATAGAAATATACTTGCCACTCAGACCAGATATTCATCAATTTTCAGAGCATCCTTTCTAGTAGACCAGAATGCAGACAGATGGCCAGCTTTTGCTCTCTTGATTTCTTTCTCCTTTAGCAAAGTTTTTCCCCATTAGAGTTTAATAAAAGTTTTCCCCATTAGAGTATGCCCAATGCCTGGCATACAGTAAATGATAATAAGTGTAACTGTTGTTAAGTTCAGGTTACCTTGGTATACTTTTATTTATTTATTTATTTTTATTATTTTTTTTTTTTATTGTTTTTGCCATACATTGTCATGATATCACCATGGGTTGGTATACTTTTAATGTCAAAGACAATCTTTTGGGCCATTTCTTGGCTTACTAATCAATCTCATCTTTCACATTTTGAGTTACTTTCATTGTTTAATTTCTTTTAACTCCTTAATTGGATTTATCATTAATGTTGCATCCATGAGCTAATGAATTAGGCCAATCCCTTTTGGCTCTGCATGATTCTGCTATCGTTTTGTTGTTGAAATATTGATACTTTTAAAATTTAAGTTTCTTATTCCAAAATACCCCATTCCCCACAGTTCTTCCATCTATAATGTGAATCTGTTGGAAGAGATAATCTTCAAATTACTGCTCAGCTCTAGGATGTAGATAATTTTATATCTTATTTGAATGGATGATGTCAATTGTAGGCCTTTGCATATAATCAGTTTATCTTCCTTTCAGATCTGCTTAGATTCTTTCTCATAAAGTTATTTTGAAAGTGGTCTGAATTCTTAGAATAGTAGGATGACCATGGGAGTTGGGAGGCATGGTTGGACAATCTAGGGGTAGAGGTACAATGGTGGTAAACTCAGCAGTCAACAATGACGGTATGGATCTGGCAAATATACACTTGACAAATCAAATTTGTGTGTGAAAATGAGTACAGAAAGGAATAATTGAGGTCAGTTGATCTATCACTCTAGCAACAGTTGTCAGCTTTCTCCTCTCCATCATTCTGGGGATGTTATTCTTTTAAAAATGGCAAAATAGGTTTAGGGAAACTGGAAAAATTGCCACAGCTCTTCCTGATGTTTGTAAAAATACAGATTATAGTGCATTTTTGAAGCTGGTGGTCTCATGATAATACACACTTTAGAACAGTCATAAATAGAAAACATTGTGGGAATTCATAAAAAAAAAAGTGGATAGGTCATTTCAGACTGCAGTTAATCAGGGAAAGCTTATTAGAGTGGCTGTGGGTCTTGAGCATTTGAATACATGAGAGGAGAGAGAGAACATTGTTAGGGGAGTGGTGAGTCAAGTAGTTTGATGCGAAGTTTCTTAAATGTGGTCCATGAAAGAATTGAGGCACTGCTTGTCAAATGATACTATTTACTCCAGAGTTGGAAAAAAAAATGAGCCCCATGCCATTTCCATTCATCATGTAACTGGATACAACTACTGATGTTTCTTGGTACATCAGGCTTCACATTTTCATGTGCTGTCTCATGTTGTCACCAATTTCATTTTAGGACTCTTTGGAAACTGGAAAGGCTGTCAACATCTTCAAAAAATCTCTCTCCCCTACTGTCTGATAATTACTCAAATGGTAGAAAAAGTTTGATAGCACTCTGAGGTCAGATGTGCACGTGTGACGTCAGGCATGCATCGTGGTTTTCCTTTTCTGATGAGGAAGTGATAGCCACATGTTATTGTACCTCATTACTTTCCATGTCAGCAGCTGTTACCACCTTTCCAAGAGGTATTGCTAAGAGATGGGAACAGACTATGATGTTTTTCTCTACTAAACAGAAATTTGCTGCCTTTCCAGAGGTCTTAATTGAAGGCAGAGGAAATACTGGGACTTGACTTTGGCTTGAAACTCTGGGAGGAATTTAGTGTTCTAGTACAGAGGCTGCCTTAATCTGACAAAGCATTCTATGGAATTCGGCTTTGGTTCTGTGTACCTTTGTGAGTTAAGGAATTCAACATTTATGGCCATGGAGAATAAAGTTACAATTGATTATCAAAGGTTATCTATGTGTTACTATGTCAAAGACCATATTAGAATTTCAAATCAAGCTAGGTTTTTACTGAGATTTACTACTGAGTAGTTAAAATTTTTAAATTTCTTTCAGGCAGTCACTATTTTTCCTGCAAGAAAGGATGAAGGAGGGATTCCTTTCTTTGTAAATACTGCTTTTATGTATATTGCTTATGTTCAGGAAATCAGTTTCCAGTGCAGTGAAGTATATGGTATATGTATGCATTTCTGTGCATGCTTCTGAAAGACAAAGTCCATGTCTAATCAGAATCTCACTAGTCTTTGACTCCCCTGAAATGTTAAGAACTAATAACTTCGCTAGTGTGGAAACAATGGGATGCTCTGGATGAATCTGAGCAAAGGAATGACAGGAAATTAGAAAGCTCATCTGAAGAATAATGAGATGAAAAGCTTTGGCAGGACTGAAGGGTGATTTAGGGATTCAGGTTAGCCTGAGGGTTGGAGTTATCTGAATAATCTGAAGGTAATTTTCTAGATAGAGCTTTTCAAAGGATGGAATCTCAAGTTATCTTTTTTTTTTTTTTTGGTCTGAGCACAGTGCTTGAGACATAACAGACACTCAAAAATGTTGAAATTGCTGTACAACACACCAAATGAAAGTTGGATGATAGCATCAAAAATAAATGTTTTTCTGTCTTATCTGCATTTAATCCTGCTATGTTAAATCATTTGGTGTAAAATAAGGATTTTGGAGAGACACTGCTTTATAAAAAGTTCATACACCCTTTTTGTTCCAACGGTTGGTTAACACACATTTTTGACCACTTAGTATTTGTTCTTTCTATATGTTTTATTTTTGATATATATATTTTTTAAATTTTACTAAAATGAATGTCTCTAGACGTGATTGTTTTATCCCATACCTACCTACAGAGGGAAGGAAACTTGCAGGGTGATGTGGTTGATTAGGTCATCCTCTGTTTAAGCAATGTTCCAATAAACATCTAAGCTTGGATTTATGAAAATCCAAAATTACGGAAAAATTAAGGAAAATCTCACAATTCTGAGGTCCCTTTGGCCTAAAATATCATTGGAGTTTATGTATTAATGGATCTTCTATCAGTTTAATAACAAAGCCCTGTAATTCCTTCCATTTGTTATGGTGGTATAAAATTTTATTATCACCCAAAAGAGTCCCTTGGTGTTAATAAGTGCTAAAAATTTAAATTTGTTACGACTGGAAGACCAAGATAAAAGGTTTCGACTAGTTTATTGTAATACTTTAGTTTTGCTCCCACTAAGTTCTTTCAAGTTGAAGAGCAAATTATTGAATACATTGTTAAAACACTGGTATTATCTAAAACATTTGTTCCAAAAGTGTGGTAGGTTTTTTTTTTTTCCAAACAAACTTTGTGTTCCCAAGTCTGTGGAGATTACAAATCATATTAGGTTCATTAGAAGCTCAGAAAGTTTTTCACCTGAAGTAGGAATACTTAATAGAGTAATGGTATAACTTCACAGAAGACAGTAGTTTTAAGTCACTGCATAATGTTTAAGGTATAAACTGCTCTGAGATATTGTGATTTACTCAGAACTTTTGAGGAGGATAAATTACTTCTTTGAAAGTCATTCATTCATTCTTAAAATCTTTTGATGTCCATCACTTTGCTACAAAATGTAAAACATAATTTTGAATTGGAGAGAGAATGGGTACATAAGAATGGTCTAAGTGCCTTTTATTAAGTTACTTGAATTTTTTATTATACAGATACACTTACTGAATACAATTTGGGAAATATGTAAAGATTATCTGTAGCCTCATCACCTGAAGGTAACCACTTATCAGTTTGGAGTGTTTCCATTATTTTATACACGTATGGTGTGTCGTGTATGTATCCACATGTACACACATATGTATACACCCATTCCCACACACTACAGATGAGAATTAAGCTTTATCAACTCTTAAGACTTTAATCTTATTGTTGGTTATAGGATAGTCCCAGTTTTTCTTTAAATTGCTGTTTCCTTTTGCCTGTTGTTTTTTGCTGTTACAGATATTGCACCCCGTATGAAAATTTTGCATGTATTCATAATTATTCCTTAAGGGGAAACTCAAACTAGAACTCCTGGGTCAAAAGAATTTAAGGGCTTTGATACCTTTTCCTAAATGGCTACGAACATGTTTAATGACCCTTCAGTTGGATGCTGTCTTCGCCTGATGAGCACAGGTTTATCTCCTGTGTCTACGACAGACCACCTGTTGGGCGGAACCGGCATCGGCTGAGTTGGGGTTGGCGGCGCCTTGTGCTAGCGGGGAGGCGCCGGGCGTGCGGCCCGTTTCTAACCGGCGTGTCTTTGTCTCTCTCCCTGGGGACCGCTGCCGCCCGTGCGGGCCGAAGCCTCGGGAAGCCGTCGCCCCGCAGCGCCGCCGCCCTGCGCCCGGCCGCCCCGGGGAGCCGCTGCCCGCCCGCGGGCGCCGTCACCACGCGCCAGGCCGCCGCCAGCTGCCGCGCCAAGCTCCGCGGCGGCGCCGCCCGGGAGCGCCAGCACGCCGCCCGCGGCCTCGGGAAGCCCGCGGCCCCGTGAGCGCCGCGCCCGGCCGCGCCCGGCCGCCGCCGCCCCGCGCAGCCCGTACCTCAGGCCTCGCCGCCGCCTCTCCGCCCGCCGCGCCCCGGAGCGCCGAGTCCCCCGGGCGTCGGCGGTCTCCCCGGGGCCGCGGCCCCCGCCGCCACCCCGCGCTTTCCCGACCTGTGTCCCACGCAGCCCTCAGGAGGACCGCGTGCCTTAGGCCGGCGGGGCGAGGACAGCCTCCCTGCTAGTCGTTACTCGCAGAGCAGCACTTCCTCCTCCCGTCTGCCACAACCCCGGCTTCTCTGAGAATCTTGCCACTGACGAGTACCATCCTCTTCCCTCCTAGTTTGTCGAGTTCCTAGTCATTTCCCGTCACTGTAGTTCTTCAAAGACTAGCTCCCATTTTAATCTTCACCTCAAATCCCATTATCACAGGCTGGTGACCCGCGCTGTCCGGAGTCGTGTGACCCATAACTGTGGTTAAACTTGAAGTCCAACCTCCAGTCCCCTCCTTGTAACTGCATACCCAGTGACCATTTGTTCCTCTCCGAATCAGCCCTCGCTCCAGGTTCTAATCTGCCATCCCAGGGCATCCTCTACTGGGTTTGCACCGAGGTTGGTGCGTCTCCTTGGCTGCTCAGTCTGTGACTGAGCAGAGGCGAGGTATTTAGTGAGACGCCAGACGCCTCCAACGAGCAACTTCGGCCTGCGTACTCCTCAGCAGCCTGACTGAAACTTTCTTAGAACAGTGCGACATGAGCCCAAGGCTCTTCTTGCCCCACCTCCCTCTCCTTTTCTAGATGTCAGACTTGCATTGTGGTATGAAGACCGCGCCCTGCTCCTGATTCTTTCCCTCTTTCCTAAACAGATGTCCCCTCAATAAAAGTCTTCTAAGTTAAACCCTGCCTCCGTGTCTGCCTCTAGGAGTGGTGGTGGCTGTTACTCAGGCACTAGGTCCTGTCTGACTCTTTGTGACCCCACGAACTGCCTCATGTCAGTCTTCTGTGTCCTTCACTATCTCCCAGAGTTTGCTCAAACCCGTGTCCATTGAGTCTGTGATGTCATCCAACCATCTCATCCTTTGTCACCCTTACCCTTCTCCTCCTGCCCTCAATCTTTCCCAGCTTCCAGGAGGACCTGAGCTCACACCTTATCAGTCATTCCAGTCTGATCACCATCTTCCTATCAGCCTGGATCCCTTGTTCACCAACAATTCATTAACTTTATTTTTCCCACTATTTATCAGCCCTTGTCACTTTCTTGTCTAGCCTAAATCCTGTGATCCATCACTATTATCCTCCTTGAAATATAGTCCCCTCAGCAGTCTTGAACTTTAATTTTTTTCAATTTACTTTCCTGGTAAAATCTCAACTCTGGATGAACCTTACTGTCTGCCTTCCATTGGCCTGACTGGGACAGCTGGACATTTTCTTTAAGAAAGTCACAGTTTTACTTTGAATCCTTTATCTCAAACCTCAAATTGGTGCTATTATTCCTACTATAGTCTCAGTTTCCCACTTCTGTTCATACCTTTTCATCTCTCCTCAAAATTTTCCAATCTCCTCCTCCCTGTTTACTTTAAATTTCCCTTGAAAAATAGATGTTACATACAAACTTTATCTTCCCAGCACAAGACCCTCCACTCCCAACCCAGCTGCCTTGGTAACCACCAACT
The DNA here is from genome assembly GCA_007570785.1 of Antilocapra americana. Taxonomy (NCBI): domain Eukaryota; kingdom Metazoa; phylum Chordata; class Mammalia; order Artiodactyla; family Antilocapridae; genus Antilocapra; species Antilocapra americana. The sequence goes on from ML660771.1 coordinate 1,008,322, forward strand.
TCCTTTTTGTGACTCTGGAGGAAGTTTCAAAGGACTACTCCTCCTCTTGGACTTTGGATCTCAACCCTTCCTGCCTTTACAAGGACTTTTTTCCTTAGGCTTTCCTTTTTCTTCTGTGATGTCAATTTCTGTCTTGAATGAATCATTCTCATGAGCCTGCAAACACGCTCCAGTGTTCTTAACCAAAGCTTCCCCCAGGCATATCTTTTCCATCTATTAGCCATTTATTTCTCAGCTCTCCTTCACGACCAAACTTCTTTAAGGAATTATCCTATAGATTGTTTTCATTTTCCGATCTTCTGTTCACTTTACAATTCACAGTGCACCCACCACCACTCCTGAAAGTGCCCTTTTTAGAGCCCCCACTCACTTCCATATTGTTGTTCAGTTGTTAAGTCGTGTCTGACTCTTTGTGACCCTGTGGACTACAGCAGCCAGGCTTTCCTGTCCTTCACTCCTGGAGTTTCCATATTACCCTATCCAACAGGATATTTTCCTGTCTTCACCTTGACCACTCCCTGCTGCTTTAAAGGTTCTCCATATTCAAGACAACTCTGTCCAGGTTTTCTTCCTGTTTCACAGTTTGCACCTAATGTTATGCTCTATCTCCTGCCTAACTTTGAAAAATTGATGGTTTTTGTTTCTTTAAAACCTCCACTGGGTCCCTTTTTTCTTTCTATGTTCTTTTCCAGGAGGATCTTATCAACTGCCATGGATTTAAGTACTGGCTTTATGTTAATAAGTTACAAATTTATGATTCCTACTTTGATCTTTCCTCTAAGTTTTAGACTCACATATCTAATTGCTTGCTTAATTAATATCATCCTTTGATTGACTTAGATCTTTCAAACTTAACATGTCCAAAATCTAATTCCTCATTCTCACCCAAACCTGTTTCTGCTGTTAAAGAGCGCCACATACAAACAATTCTCAAGCCAGAAACCTATGTGTCGTGCTTGCTTCTTTTCATCTCTCCCATACATCAAGTTGGCCAGCATAATATAGCCATTTTGTCCCCCAAATGGATCTTTAATGTCTTCTTCTTTTCATTTTCAATGCCATCACTTAATTCTAATCACTGTTCTCACCTGAGTATTGTGACAGCCAGCCTACCTGTTCTTTCTACTTTCACTTGTGACCCATGACCCACTTAAATACATTTTTCAAAGAGTGGTGACAATAACCTTGAGTCTCAATTGAATTGAGTAAATTGTAAGATAAAATCTAAACCCTTTATCATGACTCACAGAGTCCTGCACAATCTGACCCCTGCCTATCTCTCTAACCCTGTCTGTGCTCCTCTGTCTTATTGCCCACTATGAGTGGCTTCACTTTCACTTTTCACTTTCATGCATTGCAGAAGGCAATGGCAACCCACTCCAGTGTTCTTGCCTGGAGAATCCCAGGGACGGGGAAGCCTGGTGGGCTGCCGTCTATGGGGTTGCACAGAGTCGGACATGACTGAATCGACTTAGCAGCAGCAGCAGCATGATGTAGCCGCATTGGTTCTTCCAACATGTTTTACAGGGCATGAAATCCATGGGATTCTCCAGGCCAGAATACTGGAGTGGGTAGCCTTTCCCTTCTCCAGAGGCTCTTCCCAAGTAAGTGATCACACCCAGGTCTCCTGCATTGCAGGTGGTTTCTTTACCAGCTGAGCCACAAGGGAAGCCCTAGGGGCTTAGTAAATGCTATTATCTCTGCTGCTCTCCTTGGTTAGTCTCTCCCCAACAACAACCCTTAGATAACTGCCTAAATATAACATCTTTAAAAAGGCCTGCCCAGAGCGTTGTTTGCAAATAGTGCTCACTTCTCTCCTCCCATTTGTTTTCTCACTTCTTTGTTTCTTTGAATTCCTTATCTCAATTTGTACAATTATTTGTTTACTTTTTGTGTCTCTGTTTCCCATACTGGAATGAATGAAAGCGACTGTGTCTGGACTCTAGATTCTTCAACATTGTGTTTCTAGCCTGAAGCACAATACCTGGCACATATTAGGTGAACAATAATATCTGTTAAAGGAATAAATGAACACATTTGCTAATTTTTCTGTTGGGAGTTCATTTTTTATTGATTTGTAAGAGCTCTTTATATATTTAAATCACTAACCATTTGTTTATTCAATATGTTGCTGATATTTTGCCCCTTGTTTTGTGTGTACCAATTTAATTTGTAATATCTTTGCTATACAGAAATGTTACATTTTTTATTTAGGTAACTCTATTTGTCCTTTCAAGATTTCTGCTTTTGGTGATATGTTTGAAAAAGTCTTCTTCCAGCTCAATGTTATATAAATATTTGTCTATTTTTTGCTTTAACTTTTTTAGATTTAAATCTTTACTCCAAATGGAATTTATTTTTTGATATAGATGTGATTAAGGCTCTAAATATTTATTTTGTTGTTGCATCATCACTTATTGAAAAATCTCTCTTCCACTGTTTTGAAAATTCTACATTTATCAAAAATTAAATTCTTACATATACTTTGAGTGTTTTCTGGATTTATTATTTATTTGCTTGTTTTTTTGGGGGAGGGGTATCCTTCTATATTCCTGAACCATGTTTTAATTATTGTCATTTTGTAATTTGCTTTATTGTGTGATTAACTTTTTAACGGAGTAAACATTACTCTTCTTATTCAAAATATTTTCAGCTATATTTGTGCTTTTATTCTTCCAGATAAACTTTAGTTATAGTTTGCTCAGTTTCCAAAAAAAAAAACTGGCATTTTATTTAGAATTGCTTTAACCTATAGATTAATTAGGGGAAAATGCCCATTTTTGTAATAGTTATTTTGCCATTCAAGAACTTGTCACATGTCAGGATTATTGAAAGCTTCCTATATATTTTTCAGCAATTTTGTAGGTGGTGTGTGTTTCTTGTTAACTGTATTATTAGATATTTTACATCTTTGTTGGGATCATTTTCCTGTTATGTTTTATAACTGGTTGCTCCTTGTTGGGTCAGGCTACTGATTTCTGTAACTGGTAACTTTTCTGTATTCTTTCATTAATTTTTCTAGTTGATTCTCTTCTAAGTAGACAATCACTTGAAGTATACTTAATAGTGATTTTCTCTCTTTATAATATTAATACCTCACATGTTATATGACGGTATTAATGTTAATTTTGTTCTTATTTCTGACTTTTTAGGAATACCAGTAATATTTCACCAGCTTTTAATGTTAGTTGTTTGATTGAAATAAAGGTCTTTATCAGGCTAAAGAAGTGGTTTCCTAGATCAAACATTCTAAGCATTTTATTGGAAGTTGTTGCTGAATTTTATTAAATGTATTCTGGGCAACAAGAGATGATCATGTGGCCTATTGTTATAATAAATTACATTATTGGATTATTTTTGTATGAGATGTATCCTGTTTCATCATAGTGAGTCTGTTTTCTTCTTTCAGAATAATACTGTTGAATTCAGCTCCTTACATTTAATTAGAATAATTGCATTTATATTCACGAATATGTTTGGACTGTAGCTTTGCATTTTTAAGTTCTGTCTTAAATAGCTTCAAAAAAGTCTTGTCCCATGCTCTAGATTAGTATAGAGTGTAGGAATTGTCTATTCTTTGAAGGTTTGGAGGAACTTACCCACCACACTGTTTAGGCCCCAAGCTTTTTTCAGGGTAAGTGAGTGGAAGATAACTCTAAAAAATTTTAAGTTTTCTTCTATGGTTTTGGCTTAGGCAGGTTAACTAATATTTCTTGAGTATCAATGTTAAAAAATAGCAACTTTAAAGCAAATCATGCATTTTTATAGAATTTAACAATTTACCAGTTTTCTACATATAATCCTATAATTGAAAATATTTTTCTCTATAGTTATAGCTCTTTTCTCATTTCTGATCTTTTTAGTTGCATTTTCTTTCTTTTATTAGACTTGGTGGTCTTCTAAAGGAATCAACATTTAATTATTTTTTCTATTTTCTACATCATGAATATAACTTTTAATCTTTTAAAATTCCTTCTTTATTCTTAAGTTTATTTTGTTGTTTTCAGAATGTTTCTTTTTAATTAATGACTTAGTTCATTGATTTTTATTTCTTTCTTATTTAATAATAGGACACATAAGGCTATACATTTACTTTGGAACACAGCTTTGACTTCATCTTAAAGGTTTTGGTATATAGTTCTTAATTGTTGCTATTTTAAAAATAATAGATTATAATTGCTGTTTTTATTTTGTTTGACTGGTGTTATTTAGGATGGTGTTGTGAGGTTTTGTTATTGTTAATCCTGATTTCTTTTTAATAAAGAATAAATTTATTAATATTTATGTTGCTAATTCAATAAAGAGGCAAGTTTGTTTTGAAAAAGTGAAATTATCCTTGAAGTTGAGTAATCTCAAGTTATATGCAAGCATTATCTAGAGTTCTTTGTTATGAGATCCTACTAATTGCACTGTCTAGTGGTGACTATACTAGCTACTAACAACGGGGATTAGAGTCAATAATTTACTGGTACTATGATTTATATATAATATCCTATTTATTCATGTAAAAGGTAAAAAAGAGCTTTAATAATGTTTATCACCTCAAAAATCCTCAGATAATATGAAACTTAAATGATCATCTAAAAATTAGAAAAACTCATTATCAAAGTTTATGATATCAGAAAGGATTTGAGAATTGTGAACAAGGAGTTTGAAATTTTTGGCATTGGAACAAGTTTTCTTTTAGATTTGGAAAGATTGGTTTTAAAAATATTTTTATACTTACAAATGTAATTCGTATACATTAACTAAAATAAAGATCACCTATAACTCTGTCACTCAGTAAAACACTGTTAACATTTTGTTATATTTCCTTCTAGGATTGTTTCTGTGTATCTCTCTTTCATTCTTTCTTCCTTTGGATAGAATTGGGCTCATATTCTTTTGCATCCTGGTTTTGTTTTTTAGTTATTATTTGTTGCTGCTGCTGCTAAGTCACTTCAGTTGTGTCCAACTCTGTGCGACCCCATAGACGGCAGCCCACCGGGCTCCTCTGTCCCTGGGATTCTCCAGGCAAGAATACTGGAGTGGGTTGCCATTTCCTTCTCCAATGCATGAAAGTGAAAAGTGAAAGTGAAGTCGCTCAGTCGTGTCCAACTCTTAGTGACCCCACGGACTGCAGCCCACCAGGCTCCTCTGTCCATGGGATTTTCCAGAGAGGAATAGTGGAGTGGGGTGCCGTTGCCTTCTCCATATTATCTGTTAGCATTTCCAAATAAGGAAAGTGGAAATGGTTAGGAATTAATTTATTTCAGTATTAGTAATATAAGGATTGGGCTCTTCTTGCTGTGGTTTCTACTGCCCAGACTACTTGCTTTCTAAGCCTGGTTCTTAAAAAGTTGCCTAATAATCTTCCATTTAATTCTTTTATTTCTGTCATTGGCACTCAAGAACTCTAACTGATATAGTGATTTTCTTTTATTTGATTCATAGCATTTTCAGAATTCCAGTGCCAAGAAATATATTATGCATGTGTGTACTGGTGTGCCTACACAGATGCACACACACCTAGGTGCACACACACCCATGTAAGTTTAGTTGCTTATTTTGGATTCACAGACCACATTCTTACATTAAAGCTTCTGAGAAGTTCTGCATTAAAAATTTGCTTCAAAAATATACATTTCAAACATTTCATAACAGAATACCGTACTTTTTTCTAGTAGAACTGGTAATTTCTTAAAACTTTACGAAGCACTGATTTTGTTTATTAGCTTAGCAGTAGCTTGATGGCCCTTTCTCTTGGTTTCCACTCATCAGTATTAGTTGAATTAATACTGATTTAGCATATCGAATAAGTTTCTTTTCTGGTGCCTCTTCTTGTGTGCTGAGAAGCTAGTTCCAGCAATACATAACAATTTGATTTCAAAATCACCATCAGACCCAGGTAAGAGAGACCCTTGTTTGGAACCCACTCTTTACATGGCCCTGCTCTGGCCCTCTTTCAGTCACTTTTGAAGAGTCTGTGGATCCAAGGGAATATGCCCACCTGGACCCTGAGCACTCTTCTTTAGACTGCATTCTGGGTGCCTGGGACCCAGGATTCTCAATCCAAACAGCCTCACTTTCTGGAGCCTCTTCTAGTCCATCCTATCATGCCACTTGAGTTCTCTTAGGCCTAAAGGATGGTGAGAAGGTGGCTATTTGAAGGGTGTGACAGCTTGGTTCTGCAGACGGGAGTCCACATCAGTGTATGTGGGGCTCCTCACAGTGTAGGGTGCAGCTGTGGTATGCTTTAAGGACCAATCATGATTAGGTACCAGGTTCCATCCAGTATGGGACACTGAGGAACCCGAGGGTCCCTAACTTGAGTAGCCTTCCAGGAAATTACAAGGGCATATATGTGAGCACAGAGCAATAGAAGTCATTTAACAGTTTGTTGGCTTGGTTTGTAACTTTGAAAATATTTGGATGTAGGGTACTTAAACTTGTACTTTTCTCTTGTCCTGGCCTGGTAAATATTAGGGGTGAGATTGGTGCTCAGATGGCTAGAAGCAAAAGTTACAATCCTGGGGGCAGTGGCACTTGGAAAGTCTTGGGCCTCAGAGGAAAGTGGCAGCAGGGTGCCACTTCGTGATAGAACCCAGGGAGGTATAATATATAGTTAGATGATAGGTATATATATATAAACAGATAGACAGATGCAAGTATTATCTATACATATAGATGATATACATACATATATATATAAATATAGTTAGATGATAGATAGGTAGATAGATAGTTAGATTGACAGATAGATAGGTAAAACCTGGCTTTCCTGGTGGCTTAGATGATAAAGAGTCTGCCTCTGTGGCAAGAGACCCGGGTTCGATCGCTGGGTTGGAAAGATCCCCTGGAGAAGGGAATGGCAGCCCGCTCCGGTATTATTGCCTGGGAAATCCCATGGACAGAAGAGTATAGTGGGCTCCAGTCCATGGGGTGGCAAAGAGCTGGACACAACTGAGTGAGTTTCACTAGGACCTCATGGAGCCTGGAAGTTTAGCATGAAGCAACAGAGCCTTCTGTATTTGAATGAAATAAAAATTAGATGATGAGTGTCTCAGCAGTGCCCATGGGTCACAGTGGGTTAAAGACTAGAGTCCAAGTCCTAGGCTTTCCAGAGGCCTCCAGAATTCTGTACTCTAACAGCCTTGCAAAAACATGACTGATTCCCCCCCACCACACTAGTGAGTGAAAAGTTCAGAATCAGATTAATAATTTTACCTAGAAAATTAAAGTAATAGTACCATCTCTACCTGAATGTGGTCGTATGAGTCACACTACTGCAGTTTGTGCAAAATGGTACAGAAAGGAGCATGGGCTGTCTTGGAAGTGTGAAACAGAGGAATCTCCCTTGGTCTGGAAGTTCAGATTAAGTTCTTGGAAGAAGTAACATTTAGCTGAGCGATGGGCAGTGAGCAGAATTTTCAGGGACAGCAATCAAGGGAGGGGGAAAAGGGCATTGCAAACAGGAGGGAAGGCTGTATGGGAAGGTTGGAAGTTGGAGAGGGCACGATGAATTAGAATTGAATAAAGGTCTGTGTGGTGTGGGAGTTGAAAACAAGAAGGACACTGTGAACAGATAAGACAGGAATCCTGAGGCCTGATCACACAGGGCTCTCTAAACCATGTTGTGAACTTCAGGAAAACAGCAGACTATGGTTTCTACCTTCAATGAACTCAAGGTCTAGTGGAGAAAAAAGTCTAGTAAAACAACAATTAAAAACAAAGAGGTAGTGTGAAAGTGTTCATCGCTTAGTGGTGTCCAAATCTTTGTGACCCCATGGACTGTAGCCCACCAGGTTCTTCAGTCCACGGGATTCTGCAGGCAAGAATACTGGAGTGGGTTGCCATTCCCTTCTCCAGGAGATCTTCCTGATCCAGGGATTGAACCTAAGTCTCCCACATTGCAGGAGGACTCTTTTACCATCTGAGGCACCAGGGAAGCTTACTTAAAAAGAGGTAAGTGCTACACTAAAAATATGCTCACTGTTATCTGGCATCCTAGGAAAAGGAGCATCTTAATTATTGCTGAGTCAGTCAGAGAAGGATTTTTCAAGGCTGTGAGTGTTTGAGTTGCAACTGAAAGTTTGGAAGCTTTCCCAGTAAACAAAGGGAAGTGAAAGAAAGAGAAAGGGCACAGCAAGGGCAAAGACATGGGGTTAGGAACCATTCATATGGATGGAATTAGGGTGCATGTCTTATTAAGAGCTTGGATGTTTTCCTCTGGATGATGTCAAGTCTTTAAAGACTTATGAGTTAAGACTGGGCATGATTAGCAAGATCAGTCCAAGGGCGATGTGGAGGATGAATTTGAGAGACATGAAACTGGTGCAGGGGCACATGGTAAAAATTTGTTGCCATAATACAGGTGAGAAGTAGATCTCCTGGAAGAGAGAATTTGCAGTAGGGATGGGGGGAAGATCAAGGGATGTTTTGGACATAGAAGGAACCAACTGGTTTTCCTAGATCTTTGTGCCGTATTCTCACCTTAGCTTCAGACCACCAGTATGTTAAAAATGGGCCTATCTGTGAAAGAAAGGAATCTGATGACTCAATTACAGTAATGTATCAATGACTGATAACAGCTGGGTATCCCTTCTCAGAGGACTTTGAATTTAAAAGAATATGTATGAGAGTTCCCTGGTGGTCTAGTGGTTAGGATCTGGCACTTTTACTGCTATGGCCCAAGTTCAACAACCCCTGATCAGGGAACAGATCCTGCAAACTCTTCAGTGTGGGGGAAAAAAAATCTGAAAAAGAATGAATATATATGTGTATAACTGAATCAGTTTGCTGTACATGTGAAACTAGCACCACATTGTTAATCAACTATGGCCCAATTAATTAAAAAAAAAGAATACTCTGGAATGGCAATGAATGTGGAATAATGGACTTTAGATGTTTTGCATCTTGTCAGGGAGGTATTTACCAGGTGGGAAAAGGAAAAAGAATTTCCTTGCTTCTCTTACCTCAGTGGTTCTCAACTAGGGGCAATTTTGCCCTTTCAGCAGACATTTGGCTGTGTCTGGAGATATTTTTGGCTGTCAAGAGTTAGGGTGGAAGTGCTAGGGATTAGAGATGAGGTAGAAATGCTGCTAAAATACACAGGAGAATTCCCCTCCCCACCCTAAAACAAAAAATTACCCAGCTCAATAGGCATGTAGCCAAGGTTGAGAAACCCTGCCTTAAACCATGACATGAGTGACTCTATATTAAGACTTGCCCTATCTCTGAGTTACATAATTATTAGATTGAACAGTCATGACTTGAGGGATGAAACCATAAAGTGACTTCTATTCTCTTCAACTCTTCTTTTAAAATGGTTCCATGGGGCTTGTCCTGGCCCTGGCTTTAGGTGAAAACTTGGGCCCATCTCATGAATTTTCTGGTCACTGGCATACAATGAAAAATGTCTTTTATTCATTTTAAACCACAGAGTATACTCTAAATTCAGTAATTAGAATGTCTGCTGCTGCTGCTGCTAAGTCACTTCAGTCGGGTCCAACTCTGTGCGACCCCAGAGACGGAAGCCCACCAGGCTCCTCCATCCCTGGGATTCTCCAGGCAAGAACATTGGAGTGGGTTGCCATTTCTTTCTTCAATGCATGAAAGTGAAAAGTGAAAGTGAAGTCACTTAGTCATGTCCAACTCTTAGTGACCCCATGGACTGAAGCCCACCAGGCTCCTCCATCCATGGGATTTTCCAGGCAAGAGTACTGGAGTGGAGTGCCATTGCCTTCTGCAATTAGCATGTCTAGTCCCTTGTAATAATCAAAACTTCAAGCTTGATTTAAAAAGACGAGGGTGTGGCAGGCTTCTGTCCCCTTTCCAGTTAGTGGTCCTACCCCACCCCCACCCCAAAGCTTGTATAGCCTTGAGGTTGGAATATGGGGTAGAGAAAGGGGGACGGGACTGGGACAGTTCTTAGTGAACTGATAGTGCTGTGAACTGGTGTGGAGCTCATTGGAGTGCCTGGCAAGTGTTTACAGCTGATTCTATCTTCTTGGAGATTTCCAGGGTCCCTCTCACTTGGAATTCCCCTCTGTAAGTTATGCACTTTCCTCTAGTCAGGGCTTTTTGAAAATTCTGTGGTGAAGAACTAGGATTGTGTGTGTGTGTGTGTGTATGTGTATGAAAGAAAGAGAACGGGAACAGTAATTTTCAATTATTTCCCATCTGCTATTAACCCAATAGTTTTGAAATATGTGATAAACATGAATTGCTAGTAAAATGAAAAAAAAACATACAAAACATAAAGCTGCATTTTAAATAATCACATTCTGCAACACAAAATTAGTCTGTCAAACCACTACAAAATTTTTCTTAGAGCTTACTTTCAATTTCTGTCCTTTTTCAACATTATAGACTGGGCGCAGGCACCAGTCTTCAGACTGAAGAGCACTGATCTAGCTCGTTGCTTGCCCCTTGCATTGTGCCTGGGAAATGTGACATTTGGCTTCTTTCTTCTGAGGCCTCCTCCCCTCCCCTCCTTCTCACTCACATTGCCAGTGTCATCTGGCCAATGGAAGACACGCGGCATCGCCTGCTCTGACTTGGTCTTGGAGCACAGATCGCCTAGCGGGGCTGCCACTACCTGCTCACCTCCTGGCCGCTAGCCCACAGGCACTCCCCAGGTGAGGTCGACAGAATTGACAGCCCTCCATCCCCAACCCCCTACAAGATATACACGCCTGATCCCCAGAACTTATGAGTATAATTACTTTATGTGGCAAAAAGGACCGTGTCAAAGGGGGATGACTAAATTAAGAATCTTCTCATGTGAAGATTGTTTGCATTCTCCAGGTGGGCCCAGTGTCATCAGAGGGGTCCTTATAAGTAAAAGAGGAGACAGGAGTGCCGAGTAGGTAGGATGACAGACAGAGGTTGGAGTGATGCACCAAAGAACATGGGAAGCCTTTAGAAGCTGGAACAGGCAAGGAAGTTGGTTCTCCTTTAGCGTCTCCAGAAGGAATACAGTCCTGCCGGCACCTCAATTTTAGCCTATTGAGACTACATCCCTCCAGAATGGTAAGATAATGAATTGGTGCTATTTTATTTATTTTTCATTTTGTTTTTTAATAGTATGTATTTGGCTGCATCGGGTCTCAGCTGTGGCACGCTGAATCTTCACTGTGTCTTTCCTGGTGGTGCCTGGACTCTAGTTGTGGTGTACAGGCTCAGTAGTTATGGCGCAGGGGCTCAGTTGCTCCCAGGCGTGTGGGATCTCAGCTCTCTGACCAAGGATAAAATCCACGTCCCCTGCATCACAAGGTGGATCCTTAATCACTGAACTACCAGGGAAGTCCCAATTTGTGCTGTTTTAAGCCACTACGTTTGTGATGGTTTGTTACAGTAATACTAGAAACTAAAGCAAGCAAGTCAGACCCCAACTCACTGTAGCCTGAAACTTGAAGAGACACAGAATAACTGGATGCTCTCTTTCAAGTCCCTCTACTTTGACTTGTCATAAGTCAGATTTCAGTTTCATTTTTAAAACAGCATGGTGCTTAAGTGCTTGGCATAAGTCCCTTTTAAGCATCTTCACTGTTTGTTTGTGGAGGAAAGAAAAGGACTAAAGCCTCAACTTGAACGGTAGTGCTTAATGACCAGTTTATCCATTTGGAGCTGAATGAAAAACATTCCCCAAATTACAAACCTTAAACTTCATAATGTTACTTCTATGCCGTTCTTTAACAGAGTGAATTATTTCTAACTAAAAGGGCTGTGCAATTAGCAATTTAATTTATTTGATTGCTTTGATAATTTTCTCTGACACTTTTCTTTCATCCAAATACTCTAAAGTGCTTTGTAGAAATTAGATTTCATGCAAATAGTATCATTAATCCTCCTTTGTAGGCTTTTACTTGTAGTGTTAGCATAAATCTGAAAATGATATATGCAAACCCAAGTTTCTTAGGATACAACAACATGAGAGCAATCTGCCATTGTTTAACTTACCTGGCTTTCCCATATTCTGTGGTATGTGATTGTTTATCATTGTGCATAATAAATCAAACGCCTTGACCTAATGCTAATCTTCTGAAAGTACTTCAGTTATTATACGGTTCTGTTTTTTTTTCATCAGTAGGAGCTCTGTTATTTAATGAAGGTAGACTGAAGTTCAGAAAGAAAGGACAGTGAAGGCAAGACTTAAAGTTCACAGCCCTCAAATATTCCTATTTATCCTTTATAACGTAGATATTTGCAGACTAATTAAAATGTAAGATGGCACATTAAATTCCAAGGAATGCCAGAAATTATTTCTCTTGATTAATTGCCCTGGAAATATCTCTTAAGTAATTGGGTGATCATCCCCTTGAATATAACTATTCCCGGTAGCTGCCCACATCAGCACAATATCATATACATAATATCAAAGAAGACAAATGAAGAATGCAAGATATGTAACTTGAGAAAAATCCATGATGAAAGAACTGATTTTATGGCTGAAATGAATGGTTTAGCCTAGTCAAACTTAAAAAAAAATGTCATGCTTTCTTTAAAATTTTTTGTTTTAGTCCTCTGGGTTCTCATGTAAGTTGAAAAGATGATAAAGGAACTCAAAGAAGAGAAATGGTTTGCTTTTGAGCTGTCACTGTTCCAGGGCCCCCATCAAAGAAACTCAGTTCATTTTGATTGAATAAGTTAACATAAATGAATGAAAAGAACTGAAGTACAAATGGAAAGAGAGTGTGGTTTAATGGGATAAGCAAAAGACTGGGAAATGGATTGGATACCTAATAGCTTTTGGCTACTGACACTAATTTTTTCTGTTAATGCTGACTTCTTGGATGTGAATAAAGCGGAATCCGTGGAACTCATTTAACTCATTGTTCTTGGAAAACATAAGTAAATAAAAGAGGAACCCTCGTAACATAATGAGACATAGAAAGTCCAACTACAAACTATATTATGGTTGAAGATGGAAAGAAGGCCAATGTTAACAATTGGGAAAAACAAAATGAAACCTTGAATTCATCAGGGTACTGTTCATATTCCTGTTTTCAAGACTAAGTTTTCATTTGTTTTAGGTAATATTTTTCTAAAATTACTTGCTAACATATCTAAATATCTACTAGTAGATTTGTATTTCACATCTTTTTATTGCAGAAATGCACATCATTAATACTTTTCTAGGCTGCCACCAGAAACCACATTTTAAATTGTTCCTTAAATTTAAAAGAATTCTCTTTCTCATTAGAAAAATAAGTATAACTCTATTAGGGCCCACTGTAATTCCCAGCAATTTAATTAATATCAATGTAACTTAGTCTTTAAGCTTCAACTTACATTAAATTTATCCCCATTTTAGTTATATAATAGGAAAGAGAAAATTTTAAAGATAATTTTCACTTATGTGCAAAAATGACCCTTGAAATGACAGCTGAGTATGCTCTTTTCAGAGAGTATGTAGACTCAGAGAAGATGATCCCTGATGCCTCCTGAAATCAGCACCGCTTCTTCCATAGTTCATTCCTTTCTAGATGCGTGTTCTGTTGTTACGTTACATGTCACACCCTGGCATTGGTGGCTATAGTGATGTAGTATCCTGGAATTTGCAGCACACACATGATCACTGCTTTTCATATACTCCCCTTCATCAATCATGTGATGTGCTTCATTGGCACTACATGTTGAGTTTAATTTAAACAAAAATAAATGGTTAAAGTTATCTTCAAAAACTTTGTCCTCTGTAGCACTGCAAAGCCATCAGGTCTATAACAAGCCATGAAAGTGGAAGGATAGGCTTATGACCGCTGTCAAGAGATACAACATGAAATTTAGAAGGAAGAGGAGGGGAAAGCCATGATTTCCATGCTTGGAGCCCTTGGGGGTCCAGGATAAACATAAGTATGCTTCACCCAAATGCAGGATGACATAGGTGTTTTCATCAGAGGCTTACTCTGCCAGACTGCTTACATCTGAATCAGAGAGGATACAGTAGTCTGTGCAGCATCTGCTGACAAACTTCTGTGTTTGTGAAGGCTGGTTTTCAAGTCACACTAGAGCAGAGTTCATTGGCATGGACCAGCTCTGTGAAGGCCCAGTGAAGTGCAGGTGAGCGGAGAGGAATGGAAAGTGGAGAGGAGAGGAGAGCACTAATAGTCAGCCTGCTGCCTTCACATGCCCTTCACATGTGGATCTTGCCAGACTCCTTTGGGAACAAAGTTTTTGGGGCTCCAAGGAAGCTGAGGATTGGAGGAGGGGATATTCTACCTCTCACAGGTACCAAACCATTCCTTGCTTACAATTCAGAAAACAATAAATTCCTCATGGAAGTACATGATCAACATTGTATGGGTTGGATGCTTATAAGAAATAATTATTTCAATAGTTAAAGAAAAATTAAACTCCCACGCTTGATGGAAGAGGTATTTTGGAAAGCTCATGCTGCTGTACAGAGAATCCAGCCTGTAACAAAGAAACTTAGAGTTTGAAAGAAAAGGTAGGATTGTCCTAAAATCTATCTCGTCTAGAAGAGATAAGGTTGCTCAGCTTCCTTGGGACTCAGGAATAGAACTAAATGGAACAGTACACACTCAATTCTCCATGAAATTTTTTTGGTTAAGATGAAATATTTTCTGATCAAGAAAAAAAAATGTTACTCTGATTTAGCATTGAAAAGTCATTATGTACAAAGAAAGGCACAGACTCAGAGCAATAGAACATATGTTTGATATCAGTCAATCAGGTATTCATTGTTGGAGGAATAACTGCAATTCTGTGTTTTCTTGCAAAGCAAGATCTAGTGCTCTAGGGTACCTAAGAGAGGAAGTCCCTTAGGAGGGGACTAAGCAGATGAAGCTAGGGTATGTTTCTTCCTCAGATATGTGCAGAAGGTCTGTGTACTGCAGGCCAAGAGAAACCCCTGAAAGCAGAAGAATCACATCATTTCAGATGAGTGATAGAATTTGAAAGCAACGAGTGAAGCTGGTGGGGTCAGTCATGCCTGCTGCAGTCCTGTCGTTAAGGCATCAAACGTGAGTTTATCAGATACTTTTTCCTGCTTTGAACTGAAATGCCTTAACTTCCAGCAGCATGTGATTTTTGTCAAGTGAGAATAATTAAACTACTAGTTTAGTCAAAGTGGTAATGCTAATAAAATGCAGGTGTTCTTTGATTCATCTCAAAATTATACTGTCAAAGCAAAAGTGCTATGAAATACCAAGATCCAGTGACCACGGCTGGTTTGACACCTGTCTCTAAGTGTAAAAATAATTGTTTTAGTAAGTGTAAGATAACAAAGCGCTTTTCATGGGCACTCAGGTGGGTTCCTATTAAGCTTTGAATTTGCTCCAGTTCTTTCACATGCTAACCCAAGAGGACTTGTGCATCTCATGAGAGGAGACTTAGTTAAGCAGGAGAAGGAGAGGCAGTAACTTCTAATGTGAAATCTTTTTCCATCCCACAGCCAGTCTTGGGACGCGGTACAGCACAGGAAAAAACAGAAAAAAAGAAAAGTGAAGAAAAAATGGGTGTCAGAGTCAGGCAAGTATGGGCGTACCAATGATGGTGTGTGGCTTGATGGAGTGACTGTCTTCGTCTCAGTTGCTTCATCTGGAAAATGATAATAATAAAGGAATTCCTATACTATGGGGTCATGAGCTTAGCACATCATCTGACAGTGGTAGATGTCCAGTGAATAGTGCTATTGTGATGTTAAACACAGAAAGAAATTACTGTGTCCCTTCCTTATAGGAGAGGAAAGTGGATGGAAAACCATGTAAATTAAGTTTGATCACCAGAATGGCTAAAACCATAAAACCTGCAATACCAAAGGTCAGTGAGCATATTAAGCAACAAGAAATCTCTTCAGTTCATTGCTACTGGGAGTGTGAAGTGGTTCAGTTACTTTGGAAAAAAAATTAGCAGTTTCTTATAAAATTAAACATACATCTACCCGACGACCCAGAAATTTCATTCCTAGGTATTTACCTAAGGGAAATGAATATATCTATCCAAAGACATGTATCTTGCTCAAGTATCTTCATAACAGCTTTATGCATAATAGCTGGATGCTGGAAACATCCAGGGTGTTTTCTAGGAGGAGAGTGGTCAAACTGTGGTCTATAACGAACAATAGACTACTACTCAGCAATATAAAGGAATGTGGCTGCTTAAATCAACCATAGCTCAGATGGTAAAGAATCTGCCTGCAAAGCAGGAGACCTAGGTTCAATCTCTGGGTCTGGAAGATCCCCTGGAGAAGGAAATGTCAACCCACTCCATTATTCTTGCCTGGGAAGTCCTATGGACAGAGGAGCCTGGTGGACTATAGTTCATGGGGTCACAAAGAGTTGGACACAACTGAAGCAACTAACATGCAAGATACACATAAAGGAATGAACTTCTGGTACTCACAAAAACATGCACAAATCTAAAAGACACTCTAATGAGTAGAAGAGGTCTTACATGAAAGAACACATAAAATATGTGATTCCATCTTTAAAAAGATTTTAGAACAGGCAAAACTGATCTATGGCGAAAAAAAAAATTAGAACAGTGGTTGCCTCTAGTGCAGGGGATGGGTTTTGGCTGGAGAAGAGCCTGGTGTGTGCGTTTGTCAACATACAATAAATGAATTAAAATGTATGCATTTCACTGAATGCTAACTATATATCCAAAAGAGAAAAGAATTGTAAGTTTTGAACTCTAGGTGACAATATGCATGCTGATGTGTTAAGGAGTGAAGTGTGCTGATGTCTGCAACTTACTTTGAAATGCATCAGAAATAAGATAGATTGATGGCTGGGATGGAAAGATGAAGAGATGGGTATCTATGTCATGATAAAAGTGTAGTAAAACATTAATTGTCAAATTTAGGTGAGAGTACACTGGTGTACATTTCACCTTTTCTGTATGTTTGGAAAGTCTTGTAATAAAAGGACAGGGAAATACTGCATGTTTACAGAACATCCTTTTCCTGGAGCTGGCAGAGCAGGGCATCCGGCCCCCAGTTAGGCCTGCTACTCTTCTGTTTTCCTTCTTCCCATAAAGTTCTATTTCACTTCCAGTTTTCTGCTTTTGAGGTTTGAGTTTTGGTATTTCCTGTGCCCTGTGGGGCATGTGAATGCTCTGGATGGTTTAGCTTCTCAGGAACTGAGGGCAGCTCTTTGGATCACTCATATTCCTATCCTTAGCCGATGTCATCTGTGTCTCCTTGAGTCTCCTGACTTCTCCCAGAGCTGCCCTGCATGGATGCGTCTGCCTTCCCTGCCCACAGACATTGCCTAAGAGGGCAGGTGGAGGGGAGAAGCTGGTATGCCCTGCTTGCTTAGCCCATTTAGCGCTGCTTCTTAATGAATGTGTGTGAGTACTTGATGCTTTTATCCATGGTGGCATCTGTTTTTATCCTAGGAATTGGAATATGAGATTAATCTCACAAGGGTTATGGGCTGGGCCGTTATACTGGCTTTGTATAGTATAAAGAACACTGACCTGGAAAGGAGGTGACCTGACTTCTTGCTCTGCTTCTTCTCCCTCTAAGACTAGCCATATAACTCTGAATTAATGATTCAGCCCCTTAATCTATAATATAGAATGAGGGATTGGATTGGACACTGTGTAGGGACTGCTTCAGTTCTAAAATTCTCTGTCCAAGCATTTCAAATCGAAGGCAGGGCTCAAATCCTGCCTTACCACTTACTAATTATGTGATCTTAGGCAAGTTACTTGGGGCTTCCCACGTGGCTCAGTAAAAAAGAATCCACCTGCCCATGCACAAAATGCCAGAGATGTGGGTTCAGTTCCTGGGTGGGGAAGATACCCTGGGGTAGGAAATGGCAACCCACTCCCACTCCAGTATTCCTGCCTGGAAAATTCCCTGGACAGAGGAGCCTGGCAGGCTACAGCCCATGGGGTCATGAAGAGTTGGACACAACTGAGAGACTGGGGAGCACACACAACACAGGCAAGTTACTTACATTTTGGGGCAACTTTAGCTTCTTTTATCTGCAAAATGGAAGTAATAATAACAATAGTTACTTATCCCTTAGGGACTTCCTTAAGGAGTAAATTAAATGGATATGTACAGACCCTGCACAGGTGTCGGCTCACAGCAAGCAGTCCAGTGTTAGCTACTACTGCTAGTAACTACTACAATACTCTTACTACTTCCCCTCCTGCCCCTCCTCCTTTCCCACCACCAGCATGGGCTGGAAGCTACCACAAATATATTTAGCTGTAAAAGTCCTCCAAAGTCTTTACATTTCTTTTTCTCTCTTAGAATTTTATTGTTATTTCTCTTCAACTTAAAGTTAGCTTAAATATTTTCTCTCTGATTTAGATTTTCTAAATATATTTGCAGTAACATTAAGGGTGTGCTCTTTTATTTCTTAATCATATTGATTTTCAGAAAGAACATCATAGGAAAAATAAGGATCCATTTTAATTCTACATTCTCTTCCTAATCTTTCATCTTCTAAAGGCAAAAATCTTCATATTCTTTCTTCTCTGAATCATAAGGGCTAAACCAAAAAGTCAATTCTTCCTAAGAAGGAGGAAAAAGAGCTATTATTAAGTAAAGAATAGTCTTAGGATGGTGTGAGCGGATCAATGGAACTATCTGGAGATATTGTTAGTTAGATATTGAAAGCTAAACCATCACCTCAGGCTGTTGCTGAAGAACGTCTGTTGCCACTGGAATCAATCCATGGAAATACAGGCAAGTACCCATCACCCTCAGCTCTTTAGATCTCTCTGCCTTTTACTTAAAAAAAAAATTTGACAGGATTAATCTAGTTAGGTAAATGCAATTAAAAATAATTCCAGCATAAGACATAAACTGCTTTTAGTTATCCAATATTGCATGTATACTAATTAGAAACATGCAACTATAACTTTTAAAAGCTAGAGAGTACAACTTTTAACCCAAAAGAAGGATTAAATTTATAATGTAAAAAATTTCCCAGAAAGTTAGGGACCTAGAATGATGAGTGAAAATAGTGCCTGCATATGCGAGCTCAGTTGTGTCTGATTCTGCAACCCCATGGGCTGTAGCCTGCCAGCCTCCTCTGTCCGTAGGATTCTGCAGGAAAGAATACTAGAGTGGGTTGCCGTGTCCTTCTCCAGGGGATTTTCCCTGACCCAGGGATCGAACCCACGTCTCCTCCACCTTCTGGATTGGCAGGCAGATTCTTTACCACTGCACCACTGGGGAAGCCCCAGTGAAAATAAGATACCAGTATTTAATCAGAAGTCCATAATATCTATAATCTTTGTCTTGAAGCAATCTGCCCTCTCTTCAAGGAAGTTGTGGGAAATATGGGCACAGAAGGTAGAAGTCTGCAAATGTACACTTGTTACAACTTGGGTGACAAACCCTAATATGAAACCTTACATTAGAGGGCAAGGGTGGGATGATATGGGAGAACGGCATTGAAACATGTAAATTATCATATGTGAAATCAATCACCAGCCCAGGTTTGATGCTTGATACAGGGTGCTCAGGGCTGGTGCACCGGGATGACCCAGAGAGATGGAATCGGGAGGGAGGTGGGAGGGGGGTTCTGGAAGGGGAGCACATGTATACCTGTGGTGAATTCATGTCAATGTATGGCAAAACCAACATGATAATGTAAAGAAAATAAATAAATAAATAAAATTTTTTTTAAAAGAGAAGAAGAACCTGTTAGAAATGCTGTACACACACACGCACACACACACACAACTTTACATTACATCCTAAAAAAGGGCAGGATTCCTTCAGCTGCCACAAGAGGCAGCCATGCATCTGGTACCAAGCTGGCTGCAAGACAGCTCTTTTCCTTGGGCTCATTTCTAAGTCTCAGTTTATTTTGTGTACATCAGTTAAGTCAATAATCATTTATTTGTTGTTTATCTCCTGCCCATTATGCTAGATAGCAGGGAATGTAAGACAATCTCTGATTTCAAAGAGCTTTTTTAAATTTAATTTTTATTTTTTATTGGGGGTGTAGTTGATGCACATTGCTGTTAGTTTCAGGTGTACAGCAAAGTGTTTCAGTTTTCATACATATATATCCATGCATTTTCAGATTCTTTTTCTATGTAGGTTATTACAGAATATTGAGTAGAGTTCCCTGTGCTACTGTACAGCAGGTCCTTGTTGATTATATATTTTTCATATAGGAGTATATGTATGTTAATCTTAAATTCCTAATTTATCCCCACCTCCCTCTGTCCCTGACCTTTCTCCTTTGGTAACCATAAGTCTGTTTGTGAGTCTATTTCTGTTTTTTAAATATGTTCATTTGTATCATCTTTTGTAGTTTCCACATATAAGTGGTATCAGGTGATATTTGTCTTTGTCTTACTTCACGTACTCACTAGCATGATAATCCTTAGGTCCACCCATGGTATGTACCACATCTTCTTTATCCATTTTTATTTTATTTTTTATTTATTTTTTCTTTATTGTGTTGGTTTTGGCATACATTGACATGAATCTTCCATGGGTATACATATGTTCCCCTTCCAGAACCCCCCTCCCTCCTCCCTCCCAATTCCCTCTCCCTGGGTTATCCTGGTACACCAGCCCCGAGCATCAATCCTGGGCTGGCGATTGACACATATGATAATTAACATGTTTCAGTGCCATTCTCCCATATCATCCCACCCTTGCCCTCTTCCACAGAGTCCACGAGACTGTTCTATACATCTGCATTTCTTTTGCTGTCTCACAGGCAGGGTTCTCATTACCATCTTTCTAAATTCCATATATGTGCGTTAGTATACTGTATTGTTGTTTTTCCTTCTGGCTTACTTCACTCTGGATAATAGGCTCCAGTTCCATCCACCTGAGTAGAACTGATTCAGATGAATTCTTTTTAATGGCTGAGTAATATTCCATTGTGTATATGTACCACAGCTTTCTTATCCATTCGTCAGTTGATGGGCATCTAGGTTGCTTCCATGTCCTGGCTATTGTAAACAATGCAGCGATGAACATTGGGGTACATGTGTCTCTTTCAATTCTGGTTTCCTCAGTGTGTATGCCCAGCAGTGGGATTGCTGGGTCATATGGCAGTTCTATTTGCAGTTTTTTAAGGAATCTCCACACTGTTCTCCATAGTGGCTGTACTAGTTTGCATTCCCACCAACAGTGTAAGAGGGTTCCTTTTTCTCCACATCCTCTCCAGCATTTATTGCTTGTAGACTTTTGGATGGCAGCCATTCTAACTGGTGTAAAGTGGTACCTCATTGTGGTTTTGATTTGCATTTCTCTGATAATGAGTGATGTTGAGCATCTTTTCATGTGTTTGTTAGCCATTTTTATGTCTTCTTTGGAGAAATGTCTGTTGAGTTCTTTGGCCTAGTTTTTGATTGGGTGGTTTATTTTTGTGGAATGGAGCTGCAGGAGTTGCTTGTATATTTTTGAGATTAATTGTTTGTCCATTGCTTCGTTTGCTATTATTTTCTCCCATTCTGAAGGCTGCCTTTTCACCTTGCTTATAGTTTCCTTTGTTGTGCAGAAGCTTTTAATTTTAATTAGGTCTTGTTTGTTTACTCGTGCTTTTATTTCCGATATTCTGGGAGGTGGGTCATAGAGGATCCTGCTTTGGTTTATGTCAGAGAGTGTTTTGCCTATGTTTTCCTCTAGGAGTTTTATAGTTTCTGGTCTTATGCTTAGATCTTTGATCCATTTTGAGTTTATTTTTGTGTATGGTGTTAGATAGTGTTCTAGTTTCCTTCTTTTACAAGTGTCTGTCCAGTTTTCCCAGCACCACTTGTTAAAGAGACTGTCTTTTCTCCATTGTATATTCTTGCCTCCATTGTCAAAGATAAGGTGTCCATAGATGTGTGGATTTATCTCTGGGCTTTCTATTTTGTTCCATTGATCTATATTTCTGTCTTTGTGCCAGTACCATACTGTCTTGATGACTGTGGCTTTGTAGTATAGCCTAAAGTCAGGTAGGTTGATTCCTCCAGTTCCATTCTTCTTTCTCAAGATTATATTGATGGACATTCAGGTTTTAAAGCTTATTAAAAATCAAGTTGTTAGTATTCAAGCTAAGGTCTTGAAATCTACCTCCATCAACCTTTTCCTTTTAAACATCTTCTCTTACAAATACCTGGTTCTTAAAATGAAAAGTCAGAGCTTTCAAGGTTCTAATTTGGAATTGAAAGCTGGGGACTTGACTCTGTTCATGCTGGACTTAAAGATGGATATAAAGAGAAAAGATTGTTGGTGATGAAAAGATGAGGCCCAGAGGAGATAGATTAAAGAACTCATTCTTAGATAAATAGCAAGGTCCTACAGTATTCAATATCCTGTGATAAACTATAATGGAAAAGAATATGATAAAGTGTATATATATGTGTATATACATATATATAACTAAATCACTTTGCTTTACAATAGGAATTAACACAACATTGTAAATCAAGCATATTTCAATAAAATAAATTAAAAAAAAAAGACAGAAAGAATCCATTCTCCACATTTGAGCTAACAAGGCTGGGAGAGGGACACTGACCAGTAATAAAGGCAACGTGCCATTGGCTGATAGGACAGCAGGAGGGGTCTCTCACGCTGTCTCACCAGAGTTCATTCAGAGCAGGGCAAGTTTGGACCAAGAATTGAGGACCACCACAATGACCCCAATCTCAGTTCAAGTTCTGTTTACACCCATCAGGCCTTGACACATGACAATGGGCTTCTGGGAAACAGCCCCACATGGCAGACAAGGCCATAGATGCTGGCTCTTTCTCAGCACAGGGCTGAGCAGTGTGGGACACAGGGAGGAGCAGCTGAGAGCAGAAAACAGATGCAGCTTGTTACCATTTCAGAAGCTCACTGAGGGACGCATTAAATGTGTACACAGGATAGAACAGGCAGCAGGCTGCTTGGGACCTTTGACCTCCTTGCCTTTCAGAAACCACATTGCCAGAAGTTTCTTTCCCTGGATTATGTTAAGACAAGCCATAATCATCTCTCTACAAGACCTCTGCAAAAGCGTCCCAGCTCCCATGCTGCTCAGCTTGCCACCTAGGCTTGTGAGAAGCATGATCTGGCTTCCTTTACCTTTTCTTTCCCTGCTTTGTTCCTATGGAACCACCACTGTGCACAGCTGAGCTGTACTTTCTGGCCCACCTCTATGCCAGCCTGGGAGGGAAGTGAAGTCTGAGAGCTTCATTATTACCAGTAATCCCGGAGTACTACAAAATCCTGCTATACTGCCAGTCAGGTTTGCTGCATGATTAACAGCCTTTTCAGGAAGGTAAGATTTTTAAAAAATCAAAACAGAAAATCTGTAATATTTTGAAAGTGAAGTGAGAGTCGGTTAGTTGTGTCTGACTCTTTGTGACCCCATGGACTATAGAATCCATGGAATTCTCTAGGCCAGAATACTGGAGTGGGTAGACTTTCCCTTCTCAGGGGACCTTCCCAACCCAGGGATCCAACTCAGGTCTCCTGCATTGCGGGAGGATTCTTTACCAGCCGAGCCACAAGGGAAGCCCATAATATTTTAATGATTTTTTTCCCCACAATTTTTGCTTCTATAATCTATGGATGCAAACAATAGTAAGATTTAAAAGGTATAGCTGGAAGAAGGTTAAGGTTAACCTCTTCTGTCTTATTTAAGAATGCCAAGTGTGTAATGAATCTTTGCAAGTGCAATTCCATATACTGCTGTCCTCTGAGTTCATGTCAGTGGAGTCCCTTTCTGGTGAGATGCCCTCAGGTGGGCCTAATTTTATTGTTCTGGTAACTGGAGCTATTTCCATGGAAAGGAGACAAGGGAAGAGAAGCATATACATCAAGGGCCTGGTATGTGTGAGCTTCTCTGCTCATGTTTGTTTTCTCATTTGTTATTGAGAAAGTCAATTCTTAGGTAGGTTGATAAGAAGTCTGGGGCTCCCAAGGAGGAGATACAGGTCTGGAGTTCTCAAGAAGGAGAAAAAGACAAACGTTTTTTTTTTCCCCTACATTCCTTAGTCTTATTCACATAAAATGATTTTTTCTTTAAGCCCAGAGCTGATGTTTATACAACAAAACAAGGCATCTTGAACTCTGTATGAAGAATTTTATAACAACAATGTATCCTGCTTGAAGACATGTTTCTACTTCTTAAGAATCTTTTGAATAATCCTGTCATCTTAAAGTTTAGGAGTGGGTCTGGTAAGATCTTTCTATTGTTAGTTCTAATCCTGTCATCCTAAAATGTAAACTGTGGGAGGGGGTCTGGTAAGACATTTACAACCTTGAGACACTCTTTTGATTTACTGTAATAACCAATTGAAAAAGTATTTAGCTCCCTTGGCACTTCATCTCCCTTCTGATGTCTATGTCAGAAGCTTACTCTGTGATAAAACCATTACCCAAAAACTCTTGAGCGATCAAGACTGGTCCCTGGTCCCGAAGCTAAATCTTCTTCTTTAGAGATCACTTTCACTGTAAGTTATCATTATGCCCAACAGATTTTAAGGCTATATTAAATTTATTTCATTTTATAGGTTAGGAAAAAGAGGTTCTGGGAACTTACACGACTGGCTCGAGGCAACACAATCAGCAAGTAGGGTTTGAATCCAGGGCTGTCTGCTTCCAAAGCCTGTGATCATTTCACTATTTATGTGGCCTTGAATGACCCAAATGTGTCAACCTTATTCCAGATTCCAGTGCATAGGGTTATTTTTAGCACAGCTTTGGAAAAACATTAGTTTCCCCATTTCTACTTGGTTCACAAAATTAATGTTAGCTGTGTTCTGTCAGTGGTGTTGGGCTTCCAGGTGGCTCAGTGGTAAAGAATCCGTCTGCCAATGCAGGAGACACAGGTTCAATCCCTGGGTGGGGAAGATCCCCTGAAGAAGGAAATGGCAACCCACTCTAGTATTCTTGCCTGGGAAATCCCTTGGACAGGGGAGTCTGGCAGTCTACAGTCCATGGGCTTGCGAAGAGTTGGACATTACTGAGTGACTAAACAACAACAACAGCTTTAGTGATATTGCCTGCTCATCCTCCTAGACCTTCTCAAGAACTCTTATCTTTTAAATACTAATCTAGCCTCCATTTACAGCAAACTGTCACACCAAACAGGTCGAACAGATCTTCTAGAAACTTCACCCAAGAAATCTAGTAACACTTCTTTTTGGTTTGGCTTTTAATTAGGCCACTTATGTTTCTATATTAATGGCTGGACTTCCTTCAATAATACCTCTTACACAATAATCCCTATTATATAATAGCACCTATTACACAATACCTATTACAAAACAATACCATTTAACATTTTTAGTTACTTCATTCAGGTCAGTAGCTCAGTTGTGTATGACTCTTCATGACTGCAGCATGCCAAGCTTTCCTGTCCATCACCAACTCTCAGAGCTTACTCAACTCATGTCCATTCATCGGTGATGCCATCCAACCATCTCATCCTCTGTCGTCCTCCTCTCCTCCTGCCTTCAACCTTTTCCAGCATTAGGGTCTTTTCTAATGAGTCAGTTCTTCACACCAGGTGGCCAGAGTACTGGAGTTTCAGCTTCAGCATCAGTCCTTTCAACAAATATTCAGGGCCAGTTTGGCGAGGTGGCCGGGCGCGGGAGCGCGCACTGAGCGCGGGACAGAGCGCAGGGCAGACGGACCCACTGATGGATGCCCCCGCACACGCAGACGCGCAGAGCTCGGCGAGGTCCCCAAATTAAAAAAAAAAAAACAAATATTCAGGACTGATTTCCTTTAGGATTACCTGGTTGGATTTGCTTGCAGTACAAGGGACTCTCAAGAATCTTCTTCAACACCAGTTCAAAAGCATTGATTATTTGGTGCTCAGCTTTCTTTATAGTCCAACTCTCTCATCCATACATGACTACTGGAAAAATAGCTTTGATTAGGTAGATGTTTGTCAGCAAAGCAATGTCTCTGCTTTCTAATATGCTGTCTAGGTTGGTCATAGCTTCCCTTCCAAGGAGCAAGCATCTTTGGTGGCTAAAGTCACCATCTGCAGTTATTTTGGAACCCAAGAAAATAAAGTCTTCTACTGTTTCCATTGTTTCCCCATCTATATGCCATGAAGTGATGGGACCGGATGCCATGATCTTAGTGTTTTGAATGTCAAGTTTTAAGTCAGCTTTTTCAGTCTCCTCTTTCACTTTCATCAAGAGGCTCTTTAGTTCTTCTTTGCCTCTGCCATAAGGGTGGTGTCATCTGCATATCTCAGGTTATTGATATTTCTCCCTGCAGTCTTGATTCCAGCTTGTACTTCATCCAGCCTAGCATTTCTCATGATATATTCTGCATATAAGTTAAATAAGCTGGGTGATAATATACAGCCTTGACATACTCCTTTCCCAATTTGGAACCAGTCTGTTATCCCATGTCCAGTTGTAACTGTTGCTTCTTGACCAGCAAACAGATTTTTCAGGCGGCAGATTGGGTGTTCTGGTATTCCCATCTCTTGAAGAATTTTCCACAGTTTGTTATGATGAACACAGTCTAAGGCTTTGGCGTAATCAATAAAGCAGAAGTAGATGATTCTCTGGAATTCTCATGCTTCTTCTATGACTCAACGGATGTTGACAATTTGATCTCTGGTTCCTCTGCCTTTTCTAAATCCAGCTTGAACATCTGGAAGTTCTCAGTTCACGTACTGTTAAAGTCTAGCTTGGAGAATTTTGAGTATTACTTTGCTAGGGTGTGAGATGAGTGCAATTGTGCAGTAGTTTAAACATTCTTTGGCATTGCCTTTCTTTGGGATTGTAATGAAAACTGACCTTTTCCAGTCCTTTGGCCACTGCTGAGTTTTGCAAATTTGCAGGCCTATTGAGTGCAGTACTTTCATAGCATCATCTTTTAGGATTTGAAATAACTCAACTGGAATTTCATCACCTACACTAGCTTTGTTCATAGTGATGCTTCCTAAGGCCCACTTGACTTTGCACTCCAGGATGTCTAGCTCTAGGTGAGTGTTCACATCATCATGGTTATCTGGGTCATGAAGATCTTTTTTGTATAGTTTTTCTGTGTATTCTTGCCATCTCTTCTTAATATCTTCTGCCTCTGTTAGGTCCATGCCATTTCTGTCCTTTGTTGTGCCCGTCTTTGCATGAAATGTTCCCTTCTTATCACTGATTTTCTTGACGAGATCTCTAGTCTTTCCCATTCTATTGTTTTCCTCTATTTCTTTGCACTGATTACTGAGGAAGGCTTTCTTATCTCTCCTTGCTATTCTTTGGAACTCTGCATTCAAATGGGTTTATCTTTCCTTTTCTCTTTTGCCTTTTGTTTCTCTTCTTTTCACAGCTATTTGTAAGGCCTCCTCAGACAACCATTTTGCCTTTTTGTATTCCTTTTTCTTGGGGATGGTCTTGATCCCTGCCTCCTGTACAATGTCATGAACCTCCATCTATAGTTCTTTAGGCACTTTGTCTATCAGATTTAATCCCTTGAATCTATATGTCACTTTCACTGTTTCTTCAGGGAAGCATTTATTAATTCCCCTCTACTAACCTTTCATTCCTGTCAATTTTTATCACCAGCAAATGGTTAGGTCTGAACTATTACATCATAAAGGGCACACACTTAGATTGCTCAGAGAACAAATGCTATCTACATAAAGAAACTCTGATGGTATCTTGTTTATTATTTTCTTTCATAATATCTTTTAAAATAGATTGATAATTACTTGATTATCATTTGATAATAGTATTATCAGAAAGTAAGTAACCTTTGATCATATTCATGTGCTATGTGTGTAAATGAATTCGTTAATATCTTTTAACATAGGCAGTTGTAGGGGGAAGTGCCTCCAGAGATATTGTTAAAGCAGATGATAAATTGTTAGTTTTTTGATGCATGATCTGTAAATTTAATTTATTTATTCATTCATCATTTCATTCATTCAGTTAATTATTTTGTTTTCAAGAGACAATCATGGTCTGGAATATTATCCAGCAATATAATGCAAACTTTAGTTAAGAGAGCAAGCAAAATGTTAGGGCTTTTCTATTTTTCTCTTGACCACATCGCACAGCTTTCAGGATCTTAGTTCCTTGACCAGGGATCAAACCCAAGTCCCCAAGTGGAAGCATGGAGTCCTACCCACTGCACTCAAGAGTGCAGGCTCAGTAGTTGAGGCCCACGGGCTTAGCTGTTTCACTGCATGTGGGATCTTCTCAGACCAGGGATAGAACCTGTGTCTCCTGCATTGAAAAGCAAATACTTTACCACTGAGCTACCAGGGACACTCCTAAAAGCTATTTTTAAAACTGAAAATTGCATGTTTAATGCACTGAGTGCCTAATATGCTTCTTAAAGTATATATTAGGGAGTGAAAGTCTTGTTTTCTGACAAGAAGGCCAATCCCTACACAGTGTTCCACAGAGCAATAGGGTATCCATAATAAACCATTTCATTAAAAAAAAGCTAAATACTTGCATTGCCTGTTGCTTAATTTAAATAACAACATATGGCTATAGTCCGTCTTGAACACATGGATGGGAAGTAATTTTAGCACATTACTATTCACGCTTTTTTCTTGCAACAGAAGGAAAGAACGTCTGCTCTTAGGTTTCATAAACATGAAGACCTAAAGCAGGGCCAAGTCCCCTCACATGTTTCTCTACATTTCCCCCCACTGCATCCTCTGACGCTTGACTAGCAAAGCCCCGTATCACAGAGGCTTCCCTCTGTAGCTGCCTCCACAACAGGAAATAAAACTTCAGAAAAAACCCATGGTTCTTGCTCTTCCTGTCCATCTGCTTGGTAGTAGAATTATGGAACCAATTGGCTCTGAAATTGTAATGTTCTGGACAGAAACATCTTCAGTCTTCTTGTCGCTCTCCATTCCCTACCTAAATAACAATTAGAGAGTGTGGTTAAACGTTTCTGAAAGTTTACAGTTGAATACAGTATTGAGCTGAGAACTTGGAAGGCACATTTTAACTTTTTTTTCATATTTAATTTGAAATGGAGTATTGACCTGTCTTCTGTTCTTTCCTTCATATTACCGAAGTAAATTATTTGTTATCTTATGGAGAGATACTTTGGGACTCTGTTCAGCCATTCCTTGGTATCCATGGGTATTGACTGGTGACAGAACTCCTGCAGACACAGAATTTTGAGGGTGCTCAGGTCCTTTATGAAGAATGGTGTAGTATTTGCATATAATCGATGCACATCCTTCCATATACTTTGAATTGTCTCTAGGTTACCTATGATACCTTAAACAATGTAAATGCCATGTAAATAGTTGTGAGCACAATATAAATAGTTGCCAGTGTGCAGCAAATCCAAGTTTTGCTCTCTGGAATTTTTTTTTTTTCAAGTATTTTCCATCTGTGGTGGGTTGAATCCAGACATGTAGAACCCAAGGATATGGAGCGCTGATTGTAATGATCCTGTCTCTCATCGGATTTTAAAAAGTTAATTAATTGATTTATTTTTGGCTATGCTGGGCCTTTGTTGCTGGGCATGGGCTTGCTCTAGCTGTGGTGGGGGAAGTAGTTGCAACAACAACTACTGTTTGTCGCAGTGCACTGGCTTCTCACTGTGGTGGCTTCTCTTGGGGACCCCAGACTCCAGAGTGCGCAGGCTCAGTAGCTGTGGCTCTTGGGCAGACAGGCTTTAGTTGCCCTGTGGCATGTGGAATCTTTCTGGACCAGGGATCAAACCCGCAGGTCTATTCTTAACCACTGGACCATCAGGGGAGTAAATCTCATCAGATTTTTCAGCCACAGATTTATCAATGATTCTTATCTGAAACAATTATTACTGTGGTATCTACCAGAGAGACTTCATCCCACATTTATTTGTTGGAAATCTACTGTAATGAAGAGATTTCTGTTAACTCATTCGCTCAGTTTGTTTATGCCACTATGAACTCCTGGATTCTTATTTTACTCCATGATTATAATCCATTTCTATCTTTTTGTTATTGTTCTTGCTCCAGTTGTCTCAAATTTAACATACTTAAATAACATATTTGAAAAAAGAGCATGCTAAAAATATTTGCTCAGATCCTGTAAAGATATAAATCTGGAGATTTCTGGAGGCTCTTTCCTGTCCTCTTTTAATAGCTTAGAAAGAAGCGGGCTCCTTGGATTTAAGACAGCTCCACAGAGGAGCAGGCCACCCCAGAAGGTGACCTCTGGACCCTTTCTAACAAGACTGTCTCATGTACCAGTTTCCATGGTTTTATAGGTGTCTAGGACTTTCCAGGTCCCTCTCGATGCTTCTCCATTTAGGTAAAAGCACAGACACAGGGTCATTATTTGGTACGCTTTCCATGGTGTGTCTGGCTCTGTATGACCCATGATTGTCTCCTTGCAGGATGGCAAGAGAATGAGTTCATGACCTCGGCTGGTTCTTTGCCTGTAAATTTTCCCCCAAAGGCCTTCCCAAGTGGCAGAGTGGTAAAGAATCTACCTGCCAATGTGGGAGATACAAGAGACAGAGGTTCAACCCCTGGGTCAGGAAGATCCCCTGGAGAAGGAAATAGCAACCCACTCCAGTATTCCTGCCTGGAAAATTCCCTGGGACAGAGGAGCCTGGCAGGCTACAGTCCATGGGGTTGCAAAAGAGTCAGACATGACTAAGCACAGTACCACCACTGTTTCCCCCAAAACCTTATTTTGCACTTAACATCATGTACTGTCCATCCTTTGCTTTCACAATAGATCCCCAATGCAACCCTATCATTTAGATGTATTCCTGTAATAATTTTAAAGAATATTAAAAGTCTAGACTAGACTTAAGTCTCACTAGACTTAAGCTGTGAAAGTTTTAACAGTATTACATGCAACCTTCTATTCTGATTTAGAGTATTTCTAATTAATGCCATTAATAGCATAAAATGAACAACTACTCAAGCATAATATTATGAACGAGTGAAAAATGGATGAAAGTGACAGTGAGTCAACAATTAATCTAAGTACAACGTACAATGAAAAATCACCCAGTCCAAATTAAGTTTTCGAGAACTTTAAATTAGATTATTTCAAGCATGGCCTATTAAGAAGCAAATATCAATACAAATTTACAAGTTTTTATGATAAAATGTTTTGGTCAATTTAATTGCTTTTAATTTTTCATTGTTCATTTATTAAAGCTTCACTTAAAAAATTTTTTAAGAACTGAAAAAGATCACAATAACAAATTCTTTCTCTATAAGAATTTTCATATTTTGTAAATGACTTGCTTTAGTTTTTCAAGTGCCTTATAGACTGTAAAGAATATGTTATATTATTGTAGAGGTGTTGTGTGAATGGAGAGCTTGAGACCCTTGGTATTTAAAGGAGTCAGATGTTTTGTAAGGTGAACAGAGACAAAGAGATATTCTATGAGGGAAAGGAGTAAAAGAAGCAATGATATTTTAAGGAGGTAAGTTTAACATCTATTCAGGGTCAAATTCAGTTTTGTTTCTGTCAGGGCCACCTGATGTGAAGAGCTGACTCATTGGAAAAGACCCTGATGCTGGGAAGGATTGAGGGCAGGAAGAGAAGGGGGCTACAGAGGATGAGATGGTTGGATGGCATCACCAACTCAATGGACATGAGTCTGAGCAAACTCTGGGAGATGGCAAAGGACAGAGAAGCCTGGCATGCTGCAGTCTGTGGGGTCGCAAAGAGTTGGACATGACTGAGAAACTATACAACAACAGGGCTGAAAGTAGAGAATGCAGTCTCATTTTGATTAGATTATATAATCTCCAACCTTTTTGGGCACCAGGGAGAAATTTCATGGGAGACAATTTTTCCATGGAGTGGGGCTGGGGAGATGGTTTCTGGATGATTCAGGAACTTTACGTTTATCATATGTTGTATTTCTAATCTAATGCTGCCACTGATCTGAAAGGAGGTACTGGCCTGCCACCAGAAGGCTGGGGACCTCCAAATTGTAGTGCATGTGGTGGTGTGGCCTGGTGGGGTTGAGCTGAGGCTATGAGATCAAGCAGACTTGAGTTGAGTCCTGGTTGTGGGACCTCAGACAAACTTCAAACCTTTATCAAGTTTATGTGAAGTGGCAATGTTTGTAGGGCCAAACTGGATAATAAATAGCTAGTGGTAAAGAACCTACCTGCCAATGCAGGAGACATAAGAGACTCTGATTCAATTCCTGGGTTGGGAAGACGCTCTGGAGGAAGAAATAAATGGCTACCCACTCCAGTATTCTTTTTTTTTTGTTTAGAGATTTTTTTTTTATTGGTTTGACATACAATGACATGAAACCGCCATGAGTTTACATATGCTCCCCCTCCAGAACCCCCCTCCCTCCTCCCTCCCTCCTCCCTCCCCCCAGGAAATCTCAATGTACCAGCCTCGGGCATCAATCCTGGGCTGGCAATTGATTACACATATGATAATTAACATGTTTCAATGCCATTCTCCCATATCATCCCACCCTTGCCCTCATCCAGAGTCCACGAGTCTGTTCTATACATCTGTGTTCCTTTTGCTGTCTCACATGCTGGGTTCTCGTTACCGTCTTTCTAAATTCCATATGTATGCATTAGTATACTGTATTGTTGCTTTTCCTTCTGGCTTACTTCACTCTGTATAATGGGCTCCAGTTCCGTCCACCTGAGTAGAACTGATTCAAATGAATTTTTTTTTTAATGCTGAGTAATATTCCATTGTGTATATGTACCACAGCTTTCTTATCCATTCATCAGTTGATGGGCATCTAGGTTGCTTCCATGTCCTGGCTATTGTAAACAATGCAGCGATGAACATTGGGGTACACGTGTCTCTTTCAATTCTGGTTTCCTCGGTGTGTATACCCAGCAGTGGGATTCTTGCCTAGAGAATCCCGTGGACAGAGCAGCCAAGTGGGCTATACAGTCCATGGGGTCTCAAACAGTCAGACTTGACTGAAATGACTTAGCTTCATAAATAGCTTAGCACGATGAGGGGGCCATAATGAACCCTTAGTAAGTGGTGAGCTGTTACTGAGACCGAACAACTGGGCAGTCATTTAATTATACATTTAAGATCAGCCTGAGACAATTCGAATGGAAGAGATGCCAATAAAAGTGATCAATAGTTTTGTGGTTTTCTAGAAATGTGAAACAGGCTCTATTTACATACACAGATGAATCTGAGGTTTTGAAAGCGTCCTACCTGGGGTATTTGCAAGGATCCTGTCCCTCATCAATCACAATGAACTCAGCTGTACCCACTGTGTTGAATCTGTGGATTCGCTAGTGCCTGAAAAGTTGACACATAAAATGCTTGCCTGAAGATATTTAGAGGATGGAAGGAGATTGTAGTGAGGTAGAGTAGAACCACTGAGAAAACAGTGTTACCTTTTCTCACACTAAGTTTGACCACTTGAAATTCAAATGGATGTGGGGTGATTTAAAATGCCTAGTGGTGTCATTTAGTTGTATCATAAGAAGGCTTTTGAGGACTTTACTTTAAGCTCCAACTTTAGATCTTGTGGAGCCAAGCTGATGCTTTTGGGGACTCAGTGTGAATAATGTCCTCCTATAGCCAGGGTCATAACTCATCAGCTATTGCTCTAGTGGCCTGAAAGAGGCAATGTATCTCTGAGTATGCACAGGGGATGTACTTTAATGCCAGAGTATCTAGTTCAGTAACCAAAAACATATTTAGAGCTTAAAATAAAAATCCCACTGGGAAATTCATGATTTAAATACATTTCTGGAGTATCTTCCTTAAATCAGTTGTCAACTCCCAAGGTGTTTATGCCATTTGTGCTCAGAACACGCTTGTGTGGGGACAAAATTAATACTAATTTTAACTTTAATTAAATTAAAGTTAAAATTAATTAAATGACTTTAATTTCAGAAAAGACATTAACATCTTTGCTCTAATAGTAGCGAAAGCAGTCAAGTGCTGGTGGTATGAGCTATTTTTGTATTGTTGCACACAATACTAGGGCACACCTGTTTTAAGGTGTTTCTGCATTTTTTCTATGACTTGCCACAAATAATTAGTCTAGCAAGCTATTGTCTTGGCTAGTATTTAACTGCTCTCCAGTATTTAATATTCCTGGAAATATTCAAGGCATGGAATGGGTATAGCCAGCTAAGCCATCTAGTTACTCTTCTCCTCACAAAATGCTCAGACTAGCAGGTCAATTGAGAGGAATGCTGACTTTCCAACTCACAATTTTTCCATTATATATACCTGATTACAGGAAGTAAATCCACACATGCAGTGTAGATCTAAGGACTTCTCCAGTGGCTCAGCAGTAAAGAATCTGCCTGCAGTGCAGGAGCTACAGGAGACATGGGTTCAAGCCCTGGGTTGGGAAGATCAACTGGAGGAGGGCTCAGGATTATTACCTTAGGGGAGAAACAGGTACTGAAGACAAATTCTTGATGTTATATTTCCAATAGTTCAATAATTTCTTTACATTGATGGCAAAGTCAGTGACTTAAATACATTGCAGAAGTCCAGGTTTTTGAAAGAGAAAAGGTATTTTGAGTTCCAGAAGGCTAAGAGATGGAAGGATTCAGAGCACATAGTTCATACAATAGACAATAGTTTTAAAAAGACAATGTGAGAGGAAGAGCTAGTTCTTCTCCTAAAAGGTGAGTAGAAGATGCTAGCATGATTCTGGGCTAAGAGATGCCCCATCCCAGCCTCCATCATGGACTAGTAGCAATAACACTACCCAACACATAGTACTTCCTATGTGCCCAGCATTGTTCTGAGTGCATTACATACTTTGATTCATTGACCCCTCTCAACAACCTTATCAGATCTCATTTTGCAGATGAGGAAACAGTCACAGAGGGGCAAGTGATGGGCCCAAAGTCACACAGCTAGTAATTAGAATAGCCAATGTTTGCACACACACAGGGTGGGATCTAAGGTCTTCCCTGGTGGCTCAGCAGTGAAGAATCCACTTACAGTGCAGGAGCCACAGAAGACAAGGTTTTGATCTCTGAGTTTTGAAGATTCCCTGAAGGAGGGCATGGCAACCCACTCCAGTATTCTTGCCTGGAGAATCCCATGGACAGAGAAGCCTAGTGGGCTACAGTCCATGGGGTTTCAAAGAGTCAGACATGGCTGAAACAACTTAGCACAGCACAAGGATGGATCTAGAGTCCTTGTTTAACAGTGGCCAAGCCCTAGGTGAGGATGATAGAAATCTCAGCTTGGTTTGGAAGTTTCTAAGAGCAGAGAAGACCTGTGCCTTGCTTCCAGGGTGAAGCCTGTATGTGCAGAAAACCTCATGGACACACTTGAACAGCAGTGAAGCAGAGATGGCGGCTGGGCCAGCCTAGGCAAGAATGCATCTGGCAGCGCTGAGTCTCCTGAAGCCCAGAAGAGAGCCCATAAGAATTTTTATTGTCCCTAAGAGGACTGCAGATATAATTGAGAGAAGTTATGGTGAGAGTTTACTGTCAACACCAGCAGCACTGAAAAGCCAGAGGATGCTCTGGAGATAGAGACCAGTGGGTGGAGGTGCCCTCCTAGGTTTCAGTGGAGAAGCTGCCTTACTCTCCAGTGCCATGACCCATGCAAACCCACAGACCTTCACTGCCATCTAAAGAGAATGAAAAGGAAAGTGTAAAACCCTGAAATTGTCTGGTTTTACCCATGAAATGATTGAGGAATCATTAATTTGAATCAAATTAAGGAGAAGAAGATTTCTGCTACAAAGAAGACTGAGAGCTTGAGACTGAAGTTAAATTCAGTTGCTGGAAACGTAAAGGCTGTATTTTTTGCACCCCTGCTTATTGGCTTGTAAAACCATACTCAGTACATCATTCTATTGAAATCATGTACATTCAACACAGGAAGCCACCGTATGGACTTTTGGTTGTGTTTTCAAATGGGAAGTGCTCTGTCTTGGGCCTGGGTTGATGAGCTGGATTTTCGATCCCTCGCTTCACATTTCTAGTGCCGGCAGAGCTCCTTGAAAAGCCATTTCCACTCAGTTGCATTTAGTTTTCCATGGGTTGGAAGCAGTTAAGGGAAATGAAGGACGTTTCCGTGCCAGTGTTATATTGGTTACTGATATAAAATTATTTCTGGATTAGAAACCCTATGTCTATATTGTGGCAGTAAAAGTGCTTCACACCCCATCTATGGATGAGGCTAATGTGTTCGTTGATAGACTTGGATCCCCTAGAGGGCCTTGTAAATCTGTGAGTTGTTCCCAAGTGCTGTGTTTTACATTTGGATCCCTGAGAGAGCTGGAACATTAAATGAATAAACGTGTGCATGAGCAAAGAGGTACTTGGTTAATTATGCGTCACAGGAACCAGACATACTCTGTGTTTTTTCTGTTTCTTTCATAAGTTTTTTTTTTTTTGGTTGAATTTTTGTCAGAGAATCAAAAAGAGAATCAGAATTGTATTTTCTGAATAGAAGTGAACAAACTACCTCATAAGAACTAATTGGCCTTGAAAAGAAATTAAGTGACCAAATGGGTCTGAGAACAGTTCCTAAGCAGAGAACAATCACATTCTTATCACTGCTATGGTCATTTGACATTTATTGAGACTCATCAATGCAAATACTTTGGTTCTGAATTTAACACATGCTTATGGAGTTGGCAATGAACAGGGAAGCCTGGCGTGCTGCGGTCCATGGGATCGCAAAGAGTCGGACACGACTGAGTCACTGAACTAAATTGAACTGAACTATGTCTTAGTTTTGTTGCTAGTAAGGAAGTGTGTTTGAAGTCTTTTCTGTCAAAATGCTCTTCGTGGAACTTACCAGTCCATGCCTGGTCTTTTGCTAAATCAACCTGCTGGGAGCAAGGGGAGGCTTCAAGTTGTTCTGTGAGTCTATGCTTCAATTTCCTCCTCATTGCTAAAATGCAGAAAATCTCTGCCACAGACATATATTGGAGAGATGTTAGGTGAATTTGTGAGTTATTACCTGAAAAGTACTTCAAGTGTCTTAGGAGAAAAGAATCATAAAATGTAGGCTGGCATTACTTTCCCACTTTCAACTAGGAGAGATTTTGCCATCTAACAGGTCTCCCCAGGAACATCCACATAGGACATGAAGTGGAGATTCACAGGTCTCTGAACACAGCTCCAATTTTTCACAGTCTCCTTGTTCTAATGCCTGAAGCTGCAGGATCCAGGAGGTGCTGGCCCTCAGTCTGTGACAGAATTGCAGTGTTTTAGTTCTCTTTTCTGTCAATTTAGCAAAGGTAATTCATGGGATTTCCACATGGAGTGAGTAACCGGGTGCTTGCCAAGCCCCGTGCCAATAAAAACTGAAGCCCTTGGCAAGTAAAAGGGCATATTTAAGTAAAGACTAATACTCAAGCACATGCATTTTGAATGTAGAGATATGGGTATTTGTTTGCTCAACCCTTTATTTGCAAGAAATGAGTATGTTGGCTGAAGGAAAGCCATCTACAGCTCTTAAGATGACAGCTGTAAGATGCTTAAAAACATACGCTGCTCCACATTTTGTCTGCTTGACACTGCCAGATTGAAGATCTAAAATGAGTTCCAAAGAATTTTCACGGTATTGCATACTTTGAAGTCTTTTTCAGAAAGGACAGAATTATTACCAGCCTATTTTGCAAAGCCACCTCTATGACACACCTGCCATGGAAGACCCTACCAAAAGAAGTGTGTTCAGTGGGTGAGCAGGGTCCCCTAGACATGTAAGGATGCCTTCAGTCGACAGTAGTGACCTCTGTGGTCCCAGAGCAGCAACAGGCCCCCAAGGGTAGCACAAATCTGAACACTGTGAGTTTGCTAGACAGTGGCTCATTCTCAATCCCTTTTTGGGGTTATAAATGCAGTAATGTTTTCTCCATTGTTTTTCTTAAGAGTCAAGAGTACACATTGTCTGCATCCTGGGGAGCTAATCAATATGTGAATGTTATGGTTACGTAGTACATCCCTAAGCGCACACCACCTTGGATAAAGAGTAGGCACAAACAGGTGTTTTTCCTTTGGCACTTCCAAGCTCTCCTCCAGTAAAGCCTGACATCATCGATGAAGGTATTTTTATTCGCTAAGTAGGAGTGTGTCTGTCTGACACATCATCGGTGTTCCAAAAAGAGGTACTTTTTGGGTTAGTGTTAGATGGAGATTCCCTGACAGCAGACTCTGGGAGGCCAAAGTCCTCCCTGGAAGGTTCAGGCCATTCCTGCCTGTGTTGTCCTTATAGGAGAACTCCAGCCCTGAGCCTAGGAGGTGAGTTGCTTATCAGTCAGTCATGGAGACATCAACCAGTAAGGGGTGAAGGAAAGGCAATGGGTGAGTGAGGAGGGGCAGGTAAACTGGGGAGTGAATGCTGACCTCAAGATGTGACCAAATGTGAGGATAGGGAGAACACCCTGCAGACCGAGTGCCAGATTGGGGGCAGGCATGGGTGCAGATTGGAAGTGGTCCAATGAGAGAAGTAGACATCAAACGCATTAGAGACACAGCCAGTGGTGGGAGAGGATGACGGGAAACAGGGATCCGGGACAGGAACTAAATTCAGAAGTAAAATAAAAGAGAGACCCTTCCCGAAGCCAAAGAAAACAGTGTGCTATCAACTATGGGGTACGATTAATTCAATCCTCTGCTCTAAAGTTCAAAAAAAGAAGACAGATGAAAACAACCTCAAGGATGTGGAATTCTAGCCCTTGAGTCCTTTGCATATGTAGCTGGGAGTTTTCTTATGAATGGAGATTTAGCGTTCTAGATTCCCCCAATACATGCAAGAAGGAAGCAAGGTCTCTTAGACTGGTTCTTAGATGCCATTTCTAAGATAAAATAGCTTGAAATAGTCACCTTCTTTGTTCCATGAAATAACCTACACTTAATACACACTAACCCATCAGTTTGCTGCTATTGGTTAGAACTCTATAACTGAACCAAATGAACCAAGTGTAGAATTTAGATTAAATGACTAATCAGAGTAACATTTCTATTATTTTTGAGGTTTTAGATACCACCCTTTTCGAAGATGCTTCAAATTGAGGAGTAAATGTGAAAGCATTATTTGAAATTTCTAAAACCAGAGAGAGCAACTCTGCTGGAAGGATTTCAAGTGGCAGACAAAGGCCCATTAAATAATGTCTTATATTAATACGAGTGAGCATAATAATTGGAGTTGGGTCAGAAACATGGGATTCTATCCTGCATCTTCATCTGAGGGTCTGAATCCTTTTCTTTCTGAGATTCTTGGAGGATGGCTTTATGCATCTTCTCCATCTGCCTCCCCCCACCCCTTTCACCTTTTTCTGTTATCATTTAGAACAGTTTTCCCTAGAATAGTTTGGGTCCTGGACAGAGGTAGATAAGAATCAGAGTATGATAGGAGTCTAGTCTTTTCTTTGGCCTAAGTTGAATTTTTTTTTCATTTCTTCTCATTAAAAAAAAAAAAAGGAAACAGTGAAAATCATTGAGGCAAAATGTGGACAATGTTATCTTCTTTCACTTGAGTGACGTCTCTCTATTTCCAGTTTTTGTTCTGTTAAAAGTTGACATTTTCTTACCAAGTGTTATTTCCTCCCACTCTCTGCCATACAAATGGAAAAAGGAATCTTTTTGCAAGTAATTTGATAGCCAAGATTTTGTGAAAGGATATTGTATTACTATGTAACATAGTCACAAAGTTTAGGTATTTATCCTTGCTTTTCTAAATCTCTGAGAAGCTAAAAGCAGTAATGTTTCTTTTTTCATATCATAAGAAAACAAAATATTTAAATATATAAATAGATTCATAACAATTTCAGCCCTGGAAAGAAGGAATGAGATGTTTCAAGCTTGAGAAGATCGCCAGGATAGCTAATTAAGTTCATCGGTGAGTCTCTACCTATGCTTGTCTATACAAAGTTGTGCTAGATGGCAAGTTCAGGGTCTTTGTTACAAAGCGCACACTAGGAGCCAGAGTTGGATGAGGTGAGTTAGTTTTTGTGCTAATTTCTACCCTCTTTTTGTCTCATTGGAAAGATAAAAACCTTTATTAACACGTTCCCCTGTTTTGAATTTCTGATGAAGAGCCAGGAACCTAGCTGCACTGAGTTCTGTATCACAGACAGGAAGTTTTGTGGAGCCACAAGTGAATCTCCAGTGGGAGCAGAAGGTGTCCTCCCTCAGGTCCATGAGAGGATGCGAGCTGTGATGTGGGTCAGGACTGTAAGGCACAGACCTTGATTCGTGGGAGGCGGAATGTCATCAAGGCACCAAGACGCCTCAGGCCCCGTCCGTCGTTAAGGGACAGCTATGGCAGCTGGGGCCCCCACCTGCCTGGCTCTCGTAGTCTCTCCAGGTCACGTCTTATTTCTGCGGTTTTAGACGTGTCTTTGGACTAGCTGGCCAGTGGTGGTCTCTGCACCTTCCATTTGGCTCATTTCTATTCCATCTCTCATATCTTTCCATGGCTTCTGGGCTTTAGGTGTTTCTGCTGTCTTAAAGGGATCGGCAGAATGGTCCCCACGGCTCTGCGTCTTGAGCCAGGTAGCTGCTCTGCTGGTCTGGAGTCGCACCAGCTCTCTCTAGAACTCTTCTGCCAGGTTCTGGCCTTTTCCCCCTCCTAGCACTGGGAGGAAAAGCAGGAGGCAGAGACAGAACAGAGATTTTACCCTTTGCTCCTTTTCTTAATCCTCCTCCCCTCTCACCATCTCCAGTCTCTCCCAGGTAGAAAACGTAAATGTTAAGCCTAATGCATACGAATGGCAGAAGCAGGTATTGGGGTGGGGAGATGGTTTAGCTCAGAGAAGCTAGAGTTGAAGTTTGGCTGCACTCAGTGTCGGAGGCTCCGATCGGCCAGGTGAGAATATGGCCAAAATAACAGGCACACAGATGGAGAACCTCTGGATTCCATCCTCCCCTCTCTCTCTCTCTAGTGTTAGTCGCTCAGTCGTGTCCGACTCTGCGACTCCATGAACTGTAGCCCTCCAGGCTTCTCTGTCTGTAGGATTCTCCAAGCAAGAATACTGGAGTGGATTGCCATTCCCTTCTCCATCTTTCTCTCTGCTTCTCCTTGTTTTATCTCTTGTGGCCTCCAGGTTAGAATGGGCCTGGAGGCACCCCTTGCTTTGATTCCCTTAAATTAAATTAAAAAAAATTATTTATTTGGCTGCATTGACTCTTAGTTGCAGCACTTAGAATCTTCATTGTATCATGCAGGATCTTTCGTTACAGTGCACAGACTCACCAGTGGTGGTAAGCAGGCTCTGTAGTGGTGGCATGCAGGCCTAGCTGCCCCGTGGCATGTGGGATCTTTGTTTCCTAATCAGGGATCAAACCCATGTCTTCTGCATTGCAGGGTGGATTTTTAACCACTGGGCTGTCAGGGAAGTCCCAGGGTCCCCTTAAGTTTTTGAGGCTGAGGGAAATCAGGCTGGTGCCATCTCCTCACTAGACCTGCAGAAGGAAGATCTGTGTCTCTTCTGCTCAGGCCCAGGCCTTGAGTGATGGGTCTTGTGTACTGTCTCTAAGATTCACACAGTCCAGGGCCACCCAACAGGCAGCTCCTGAACCTGGGCTTTTGAGAAAAACAGAGCAGACAATTGTCTTCAGGTCTTCGGCAGCACCTTCCCCATGTCTGGTGGATATCATACTGCCCAAAACACCTTGATGAGACCTGGCAGGTGCAAATAATATCTCAGTGAGTATATTGAAACTACTTAAACAGATAAACTACTCTGGCATCAAGGAAATGCTCATTTATAGAAGGTCAATAGGCTCATTATTTTTGCCACTTATAGATAGACTCCCAAGGGCAGATATATACTTGACAGCATTTTGTTTGATTATTGCCTTTATGAAATGGTAAGAAAACAAAATTTCTTCCAAAAGTGTCTTGGAATTTTTGTCTTTCCCTCAGTAAAAGAAAAATGGTATTGCTGGACTTAATGGCTGTATTGGAACATCTTCAGAAAAGTATAGTTGGCAAAGCACTTTCCAATACCCCATCTTATTTAAATTTTACAACAGCACTGTCTGATGATTAGGACGGGGCTGCCAAGGGCTTTGCCTAGGGTTACACAGCCAGCAGGGAGCATGGCAGGCTCATGAGTTTTCCAATCTCATTTCATGGTTCTTTGGTGGATCTTAGGCTTAGAGTGAACTTGAACAAGGTGAATGTGGAGTACTTAACTCTTCCGGGTTCCTTAATTTATCATATCATCAATTACGGTCATTTTAGGCCCTTCATAGGCCTTTCCTTTTCTTTGGAAAATGTCCCAATATCTTTCTCATTTTTTTCTTTTTCTTTTTTTTCTGTGAAAATTTCATGAGATTTTTATAATTTTGTCTTTGAGTTATTTGGCTATGAGTAACTCATTTAATTTAAATGTTGGCAGTGGTATCTTAGCAAGCACAGCGAACATACTCAGGGATTCCTGCAAGTGAGAAAAAATCTATCCTGCAAGTTGTTTTCAGATATAATAAAGATTTTTGAGTATTGGGTTGGCCAAAAATTTTTTGGGTCCTGCATGTTATCCCCAGTGAGCTTTTTAGCTAACCCAATATATTAGATTCAATAATTAATAGGACTTATATAAGGCTATATATTCTAGACATTTTATTTAGCATTTGTTTTTATTTTGTAAAATTTTATTCATATATTTTAAGGGATGATGCATTTTCATAGGTCTTCAAAGAGCACATTTTCAATTTTCTTATCCATAAATTGGATATAACAATAGCAACAATATAGAGTTCTTATGAAGATTAAATCAATTTCAATTAATAAACTTAAAGTTCTTAGAACAATATGTAGCACATCATACTCCATAACGATTAGTTTGTATTATTTTCCTGTTAGGTGAAAGAGCTTTCATTATACACCTCACAACAGAATGGATTTTTAGGGAGCCAGTAATTTGACCATGTGAATCCTAATATAATACATAGAGCATCTTTGGTGGCTCAGATGGTAAAGAATCTGCTTGCAATGCCAGAGACCTGGGTGTGATCCCTGGGTCAGGAAGATCCCCTGGAAAAGGAAATGGCAACCTACTCCAGTATTCTTGCTGGGAAAATCCCACGGACAGAGGAGACTGGTGGGCTACAGTCCATGGGGTTGCAAAGAGTCAGACACAACTGAGCAACTAAGCATACCCAATATAATGCATGACTACTGGTTTATGCTGAATATTCAAATAACTGTGGAACATAGCTCCTAAGAAATGATATGGTTCCAGAGGCTATATAAGGTAATTCTGGTTAAATATAGAAACAATATTAATAGGAATGTTTTAAAGACAACTATACTATACTTTCTAGTATAGTAGCATAGAGTATGATTAAGGGCATGGATATCTTTTTTCCAATCTTGGCTATGAG
Organism: Antilocapra americana; assembly: GCA_007570785.1. Classification (NCBI taxonomy): domain Eukaryota; kingdom Metazoa; phylum Chordata; class Mammalia; order Artiodactyla; family Antilocapridae; genus Antilocapra; species Antilocapra americana. The sequence goes on from ML660771.1 coordinate 1,051,461, forward strand.
TTTCCTCTCTGCATGATCTTGGGTAAGTTATTTGAGCCCTTGAAGCATCCATTCCTTCATATGTAAAATGAATTATTAATAGTATGTACATTGAGGGTTAAATGAGGTGGTGTCGAAGCTTAGTCCAGGGCCTGGCACAGAGTGATGGTCAAAATGTTGACTGTTACAATCATGAGCACAAGATGAGAGCCTGGAGACAGGTCCCCGCTTTAGTTCAAACAGGCTTGATGCTTACTTACTCTCAGTGTATCCCCCTTACATCAATGTTAAGCAACTCTTTAAAATTCTTGTCTACTGTTGATTAAATTTATATCTTCCTGTCCCCCCACCTTTTCTTCCCTGAAGTTTGAACACCCCCTAAGAATGAATCTCTATTTGAGAATCACTGTTTATTCTGCATATTTCTTCCAGCCAAGGAAATGTTGTCAAGCATTGGTTGGCTTTCTGTAGTTTCTATTATAAAAATATACACATGCACATATATTTATATTTGAATAATATATACAGTTTCTATAATTGTATATAATATTAAATAAAATTTTCAAAATTATATAGTTATACTTTCTGATTCTTCTATCCAGATTATCAGAAACACAGTTTCCTTGTAGTAAGAGACAAAGTACAAAGGATTCCGTTCAGTTTGTTGGCCACAGGTTGGAGAAAACTCAATTTTGCCAAGGCAATTTACTAATTGAGAAAAAAAAATCATTGATATTTTAATACATAACTAATATTGTCTGAAGTCACTTGTTTGAACACTTGTCAAAAGTTAATTTATTTTCCCTTCAAGAGAAATATACCTGCTCTTGATAATCAAATTCCTATTAAGTAAAGTACTTTTCTTTTTTCCTTGTGTAATGGTTTTCTATTTCAACCCCAACTTCTTTTACTTAAATGTGGAATTTGTGAGTCAAATACGGCAAATGGTGTAAAATGCAAAATTATCTTTCAATTCGTTACTCTAGTTTTATTCATTTCTGTAATAGGGTTCATGGTGGGAAAGTATTGACTTTAAGTCAATTAATTTAGAAGTGATTTCTATTTCTAAGACACAGCACTGGTCTTAATCTGTTCTGTGATTCATCACTTTTAAGCATGGGTGAGCCTCAAGGAAATTTTGTAAGAACCAGAAATCTGAAAATGGGGATAAAGAAACAGGATAGAGATTGGTATCCCACTGGGAAGAGAATTGGACAAGTAAAAGAAAGTGTTCTGGGAAGGAGGAGAGGGAGAAAGTCAGGGCTTCCTGTCAATGAGTAGATAGAAAATAAAAGATTGTTGGCATTACAATACCCTAATTACATCTGAATTACTTATGACACTGAGATTTTTAACCCATATCAATAGTTCCAGAAAACAATCAAAGGTTTAACGTGGATATACCAGAAGCCCTCTGTGCTTAAAATTCACTTTCACGTTGATGTTAAATATGAAAATATCCCTCCGTTCAACACTGGTGTGTTTCTGAGCCTTTCCTTAAAATATCCTAGACCATAGAAAGGTTATGTGCTCATAAACTTATCTGCACATTTTATACTTATTTGCTTTATACAACAAAGACTTTTCTGAAAAATGAGTTGCTAAATAAATTCATATAAGAAAAAAACATTTTTTTTTTTGAGAAACATCAGAGGAGCTTTCAATTTAAAAGAACTCAATTATTCTTTGATGTGGAAATTCTGTATGTCCAACTAGGTTCAACTAGAAACTAGGTTTTAAAAATAGGCAAAACACAAAACAAAGTTGTAAGAGCGCTGGGAAAACAGGGCAAGACAACAGAAGATTGTTTAAAATGGTCACAAATGAGGGACTTACCTGGTGGTCCAGTGGTTAAGACTCTGCTTCCTCCAATGTAGGGGGCATGGGCTTGATCCCTGGTTTTGGAACTAAGATGCCACATGCTGTGTGGCTTGGTCAAATATAAACAAATAAATAAAAAGGCAATATTAAAAATGATCACAAATGAGGCAGGGAGAATAGACTATATGTATACACATACTGGTCAGCAAATGCAAATATATATATCTGTAGAATAAACAGGAAATTAAGAACAGCGGTTGCTTCTGGGAGGAGAATAGGATAAATGGGGGTTAAGGATGCAAAATTTTTCCCCTGTAAATCCTTTTGTATTACTTGAATTTTGAACCACACAAGCATGTTTCCTCCCCTCAAGAAAAGATGATCAAGTCTGTTTTTTTTGGCTTGTGAAGAAACAGACCATTCTTTCCTCTCTGTATGTTTTAGGTGTCTATCCTGTGCCAGCCACTGTTCTGGGCGTTAGTTTGATCACAAAAAATCTTTCTGAGGAGGGAACTTTCGAACTGGACCAGACTGTGCCGGGCAAAGGGAATATGTGCAGCACCTCCAGGGGTGGAAGAGTGGAAGGACAAACCATTTGGGGTGAGTGGCCACTGTGTGTGTGTTTACAGGCACAGGTGTGTACAAGTGTACATCATTCTAACTTTGGTCCACTTGATCACTGACCCTCATCCCTGGGGATGGCAGGATCAGCATTTCTCCAGGGTGCCAGAAAGCTGTGGAGCTGGAAAACCACTTTTGGATTCCATTTTTTAAATTTATTTTTAATTGGAAGATAATTGCTTTACAATGTTGTATTGGTTTCTGCCATACAACAGTGTGAATCAACCATAAGTGCACATATACATCCCCTCCCTCTTGAACCTGGATTCTATTTTTTATGCCCCTAGAGTTTACCTGTAGCCCCCATTGGTGTTTTTGTTTAGTCACTCAGTCACGTCCAATTCTTTTGTGACCCCATGGACTGTAGCCTGCCAGGCTCCTCTGTCCATGGGATTTCCCAGGCGAGAATACTGGAGCAGGTTGTCATTTTCTTCAGGGGATCTTTCCGACCCAGGGACTGAACCTGTGTCTCCTGCACTGCAGGAAGATACTTTATCACTGAGCCATCTGGGAAGCCCTGTAACTCCCATACATACCACAGATAACACTCAGAAGGATTGTATTAAGTTTCCTCTCACAGAGGCAAGCCTGAGATATTCTTCCCCCATAATCAAAGAGAATGTCAAAAAGTAAAAGAAGAGATGAGAGTTTTGGCCTCATGCCCAGAATCCCCTGTACAGATGCTACCTTTGCATGGGGAGGGTTCATTTCAGTTCAGTTCAGTTGCTCAGTCATGTCCAACACTGCAACCCTATGGACTGCAACACACCAGGCTTCTCTGTCCATCACCAACTCCCAGAGCTTACTCAAACTCATGTCCATTGAGTTGGTGATGCCATCCAGCCATCTCATCTTCTGTTGTCCCCATCTTTTCCTGCTTTCAATCTTTCCCAGCATGAGAGTCCTTTCTAATAAGTCAGCTCTGCACATCAGGTGGCCAAAGTATTGGAGCTTCACCTTCAGCATTAGTCCTTGCAATGAATATTTAGGACTAATCTCCTTTAGGATGGACTGGTTTAATTTCCTTGCAGTCCAAGGGACTTTCAAGAGTCTTCTCCAACACCACAGTTCAAAAGCATCAATTCTTCACTGCTGAGCTTTCTTTATGGTCCAACTCTTACATCCACACATGACTACTTGAAAAACCATAGCTTTGACTATATGGAGGGGGAGGGTATGGTCCCCCAAATAGGAGGATTTTTGGAGAAATTCAGTGAGATCAGGTGAACTATAAAAGTAGCTGGTAAGATAATGCTTGTTGCTGCTGTTCAGTTGCTAAGTCATGCATGACTCCTTGCAACCCCATGCACTGCAGCACATCAGGTTTCCCTGTCGTTCACTATTTTCTGGAGTTTGCTTAAACTCATGTCTTTGAGTCTGTGATGCTATCCAACCATCTTGTCCTCTGTCGCCCCCTTCTCCTCCTGCCCTCAATCCTTCCCGGCATCAGGGTCTTTTCTAACGAGTTGGCTCTTCGCATCAGGTGGCCAAAGTATTGGAACTTTAGCTTTAGCATCTGTCCTTCCAATGACTATTCAGGGTTGATTTCCTTTAGGATTGATTGATTTGATATTATAGTCCAAGGGTCTCTCAAGAGTCTTCTCCAGCCCCAGAGTTCAAAAACATCAATTCTTTGGTGCTTAGCCTTCTTTATGGTCCAACCCTCACATCCGTTCACACAAGTGGTAAAGTGTTAGTCACTCAGTCATGTCTTACTCTTTGTGACCCCATGAACTGTAGCCTGTCAGGTTCCTCTGCTGGGTTGCCATTTACCTCTCAGGGGATCTTCCTGACTCAGGGAGTGAACCTTGGTCTCCTGCATTGCAGGAAGATACTTTATCATCTGAGCCACCAGGGAAGCCATCGTGACTACTGGAAAAACCATAGCTTTGACTAGATGGATCTTTGTCAGCCACGTGATGTCTCTGCTTTTTAATATGCTGTCTAGATTTGTCATAGCTTTCCTTTGAAGGAGCAAGAGGCTTTTAATTTCATGGCTGTAGTCACAGTCCACAGTGATTTTGGAGCCCAAGAAAAGAAAATCTGTCACTGCTTCCATGTTCTCCCCTTCTATTTTCCACAAAGTGATGGAACCAGATGCCATGATCTTAGTTTTCTGAATGCTGAGTTTTAAGCCAGCTTTCTTCACTCTCCTCTTTCACTGTCATCAAGGGGCTCTTTAGTTCCTCTTCATTTTCTGCCATTAGAGTGGTATCATTTGCATATCTGAAGCTGTTGCTATTTCTCCTGGCCATCTTGATTCCAGCTTGTGATTTATTAAGCCTCACATTTCCGATGATATACTCTACATATAAGTGAAATAAGCACAAAATACAGCCTTGACGTACTCTTTCTTCAATTTTGAAACAGTCCATTGTTCCATGTCTGGTTCTTGCTGTTGCTTCTTGACCTGCATACAAATTTCTCAGGAGGCAGGTAAGGTAGTCTAATATTCTCATATCTTTAATAAAATAACACTTGAGGTAGTGATTTTATTGTCCCCCTAACAATATTTTCTTTCCTTTAGAGTAGGTCATAGAGAGTAATTTGATTTTTAATATTTTTCTGTTTTTTTTAGCATATCATAATATGTCAGGTACTTCTCTAAATCCTTTCATTTATTAATTCATTTCATCCTCTTACCAGCCTTGTTGCTAGTCCCACTTCACTGACAATGAAACTGAGTCATAGAAGTTAGATAATTTGCCCTTGATCATATAGCTAGCGAGTGTAGAGCTGAGTTTCAAATCCAGGCACGTTGACTCCAGAGTCTTGCCCTTAATGAGTGTATTGGCAAAGGAATACATTTAAACTTCCTTATTTTCCATCTCAAAGGATTTCCATTCAATTTGAATATGGATGCAAACACTCTTAGAAAATAATTTGACAATAGCAAGTGACAGGGTTTAGATTACATTATGATTAGAAGAGAGATAGAAAAGGAAGTTTATTAGCTTGTATGTTCAGTCAGAAGATTTGACCTGGCTTAATTCAATTTTCCAGATGAATCAAAGAAAGGAAATTAACACAGGATAATAATTGGTTGAACTCATCTCTTATTAGATAAACATGTTAATGGAGTGCAGTGTTGTCCCTCTTGGATATGAAGTTTTAATAGGAAAAACATCCATGAAGTTCATCATACAGTTGTCATGGAATAGCAAACAGAAGGTGAAGAGCTCAAGGTCCCCATTCAACAGCCTGGCGCTTATTCATTCCATGGGACACATTTTACCTTATGGAGCCATTACACTTTATTCAGGTGCTATTAGCAAGTATAATGGCCTGTAAAGACAAATTAACTTTCAATAAAGATATCAGGAATGAACTAAAATATGGGAAGTTCACACTGTTGCTGCTGAGATCCCTAAAATGTACCCCAAATCTCTTGCAGTAAAATTTCTTTGAACTACTTGATGCTCCATGAGAGCACTTTCAGGGAAAAATAAAATGGGGAAGTGTACCCTTTTGCCCTTGACAGCTGTCTCCACACCTATGAAGACTGTATGGTACCTCCTAAATGCTTGTCCATTTCCTTCTAGCACAGATCTAACACTGGACCATCTCTCATTTAACTATGCAGAGTTGAGCAAGTGCATCACTCATAAAATCTTTCACTAGGGTGTCAAGGGGCCTGAGCTGCATGTGTTTAGGGTTTAACTTTGGCCCATGACTAGCTATCACTTCCTCCCCAGACCTTGCTCCACCTCCAGGAGCACAGGTTTGACCCTCAATACCAGAGTAGGATAGGATTTGGCCTGAGATCCAGGTAGAGTTGGCAGAATACACATGCACCCATTCACACACTTGTACACATACACAACTCTCTCTCTCTTTCTCTCTCTCACACACATTGCTCTCCAGAGACATCATGTCTACAGTTAATCAAGCAAATGCAGGAGAGAAACTTGGCAAATTTCATCCTGTTTTATAGCTCTGTTGCGAAGAAGAATCACTGTAAGCCCAAGCAGAATCTATTTCTCTTTTTGTGTTTTATTTATTTGGTTGGGTTGGGTCTTAGCTGCTGCACTTGGGGTCCTCGTTGCTTCATGCGTGGTCTTCCGTTGTGCCCCACAGTCTCTCTAGTTGTGATATGCAGGGGCAGTAGTTGTTGCGTGGATTCCAGAGCACATGGACTTCAGACTTCGTAGTTGTGACGCTCAGGCTCAGTTGCTCCGCGGTGTGTGGGATCTTAGTTCCCTGACCAGGGGTTGAACCCATGTCACCTGCATTGCAAGGCAGATTCTTAACCATTGGACCTCCAGGGAAGTCCCTACAATCTACTCCTCTAAAGGGACTCATATGTTAATATGTTTTTATTTATATCTTACGATGTATGGCTGAAGCACATCATCACTCAGGATCAGTAAGGAGTCACGATGCTTGTGTCACCCCTCTGTCCCAAACCCTGCAGCCACTCTCCGTTTCACCCAGAGGAGAAACTGAAGTCCTTACAGAGGCTCACAAGTTAATGTCTTAGGGCCTTTGCACCAGCTGCTCCCTGCCTGAACATTCTTCCTCCGGCTCCCTTCCTCTCTCCCCCACCATCAAATCAGCTTAAATCTCACTTTGTCAAAGAAACCTGCCATGACCTGTGGGCCCACCTGTGCTATCCTGATCCCAGTTACACTGCCCTTACTTTCCCATTTTTTTTCTGTTATATTTAGCACTTCTACCCTGTTTATTTTATTTGTTTACCATTTAGCTCCTCTTTCTAAGGAAAAGTGATGTCTGCATATTAAAAAGCAGAGACATTACTTTGAGACAAAGTTCCGTCCAGTTAAAGCTATGGTTTTTCCTGCAGTCGTGTATGGATGTGAGAGCTGAATCAAAAAGAAGGCTGAGTGCCAAAGAATTAATGCTTTTAAACAGTGGTGTTGGAGAAGACTCTTGGGAATCCCTTGAACTGCAAGGAGATCAAATCAGTCAATTCTAAAGGAAATCAACCCTCAATAATCATTGGAAAGACTGATGCTGAAGCTGAAGCTCCAACACTTTGGCCACCTGATGCGAAGAACTGACTCATTAGAAAGGACCCTAATGCTGGGAAACATTGAAGGCAGGAGGAGAAGGGGATGAAACAGGATGAGATGATTGGATGCCATCACTGATTCAGTGGACACGAGTTAGAGCAAACTCCAGGAGATAGTGAAGGACAGGAAAGCCTGGCATGCTGCAGTCCATGGGGTTGCAAAGAGCCAGACACAGCTGACTGACTGAGCAGCAATGGAGGCAACCCTGCAAAAACCAAGAGTAGTTTGTGTGTTGTGTGTGGTGTGTGTGTGTGTGTGTGTGTGTGTGTGTGATTCTAGGCTAGGACATGACCTTTTATGTAGTTTTAAGGTCTTGTGGGGGTGGGGTGAAGTTGAGGATCAGAGAGAGGAGATGATCCCAGAAAGCTGAATGACAACATCCTTGAATTTACATGTGATATAAAGTAACCTAGAGAGAAAGGGAGAGAGGATAAGTAGGTTTGGTCAGAAAGGTTCTGTAGTGAGCCATATGTTTTCCATTTGGGTTTTATTGTTATATTCCTATTAATCCAACATCTCTTAAGATACTGCCTTTCAAACTTGAGTGTGCTGAGAAATTTCCTGGGGATTATATAAAAATACCATTTCTCCAATACTTTGACCACCTGATTCAAAGAGCCTACTCATTGGAAACGACCCTGATGATAGGAAAGATTGAAGGCAAAAGAACAAGGGACTGGCAGAGGATGAGATGGTTAGATAGATCACCAGCTCAGTGAACACGAATTTTAGCAGATTCTGGGAGACTGTGGAGGATGAGGAGCCTGGTGGGCTATCGTCCGTGGGGTCACAGAGTCAGATATGAGTTAGCAACTGAACAACAGCAACAGCAAATATAAGAATGTATATTCCTAGGCTACATCCCAGAAGCAGTGGTTTTGTAAATCTGTGGACCCAAATCTGCATTCTTAATAAGCTCTTCTATGGCTTCAAAGTAGGTTATCTAGAGATCACAATCAGAAATCTGTCCCGAAGGTGTATAAGGGAAATAAAAGTGACTTCATAAAGACTTGTCAAGTCCCTAAAATATCCACTGTCTCAGTTTAAGTCTCTTTCATCTAAAAAACGAAGGAGTCTGTCATATTAAGACATTCAAGTGGGCTTAACAGTTACTCCCTTAAGGAGCCTTTGCCATTTGGCTGCTTAGTGATTGGAACCTACTGACAGGGGTGGCGACTGAAATGCACAGTTCTTGGGTATAACATGCCTTCCGAAAATACTCACTGTCGTGAAATGCAAGTGCTCGACAGCCTCTCTTGAACAGCTCTCTATAATGAAGTGTAACAGTTAGTCTCACTCCTGTAGTTAAGCTCCCTTGCTAATGTCTTAAACATCTATACCCCTAGGCTGCTCTCCCAAAGTCCCATGACTTATGAAGGATGGGGCACTGGTTCAATGCCTTTTATTGTATAGAAAAACCTTCCCTTTTCTTGAAATCTCTGTTGTTGCCATGTGGTTGGGAGCTGTGCCAAAATGAAGTTATGATTAAAATGAAGCCTTATTAATGAGTTTGCTAATAATGTTTCCCTGTTTACAGCTAAATGCTGCTTCAAGTCCCACTCATGCACTCTCATTGCAGGTGAAAATATGGCTACCTATCTTTTTCAGGTAGGACCTCATGGGTTGTAGTTTTAGAGTTATATTACTTTAGTTCAGGGTGAGATCCTCATTTTTAAAAAGCTATGACATTGAATTTGTCACTTCCGGAAGCTTAATGTGTCTTATGATGATGAAATCAAGCCGAATTCCTAAGATGCTTTATTTTTAAAAAAATGTCTATCTATCTATCTACCATCTATCAATTTTTGGCTGTGTTGTATCTTCGTTATGCATAGGCTTTCTCTAGTTTTGGCCAGTGGGGGCTACTCTTTATTTGTGGTGCAGGGGCCTCTCATCGTAGTAGCTTCTCTTGTTGAGGAGAACAGGCCCTAGGGCACAGGGGCTCAGTAGATATGGCACACGGCTTAGTTGCCCCACGGCAGGTAGAATTTTCCCTGACTAGGGACTGAACTCCTGTCCCCTGCACTGGCAAGCAGATTCTTAACCACTGGGGAAGTCCCACAGGATGCTTTATTAACAAATAGGAATCCCAGTTCACCCACGTGCCCTGGGTAGTTGGATGAGTATGTTCTTGGATAGTATGACAGCTCTTGCTGTGAGCACAGAGTTAGAGCAGGAAATAGAGTGTTGCTAAAATGATATTTGATTTAGGTTGACATTAATTGCTGTGTGAGCTTTTCCCAGCTTAAGAATATTTTTGTTTAAATAAGTCCTGGTTATCTTTCTTTAGGGCACACTTCTCACTCTTCTGAGCTAAAGTTCCATACATTTATTTTGATGACCCTGTTGTTTTTGACATCTCCATCAGTCACCCCAAGATTTTATTATAACATCACTTCTAAAAACATTTAACAATTTATCTTATTGCTACTTTTTAGCCAGTTACTTTCTCATCTCTCATTTCATCAGCAAACTTTAAGTAAATCATAATGACAGCATATGACTTCATAAGAGATCTCATCTTATTTTTTGTTTTTATTTATTTTTTGGCTATGCTGGGTCTTTGTTGCTGTGTGCATGCTTTCTCTAGTTGTGGACAGTAGGGACTCCTCTCTCGTTGCGGTGCAGAGGCTTCTCATTGAGGTGACTTCTCTTGTTGCAAAGCATAGGTTCTAGTTGCATGGGCTTCAGTAGTTGCGGCTCATGGGCTTAGTGGCTCCATGGCGTGTGGAATCTTCCTGGACCGGAGATTGAACCTATGTCTCCTGCATTGGCAGGAGGATTCCTATCTACTGTAACACCAGGGAAGTCCAAGAGACCTCATCTTGAGGATGATCCTGAGGATCAGGGTGGACTGTGACTCACCTAAGGTCACCTTGCCCATTAGTAGTAGAATCTAGATTAACACCCAGTCCTCTGACTCCTAGTTATGGACTCTTTATTTTAATTCACACAACCTCATGGGCTTCTCTTGTGGCTCAGATGGTAAAAAATCTGCCTGCAATGCAGGAGACCTGGGCTCAATCTCTGGGTTGGGAAGATCCCCTGGAGGAGGGTATGGCTACCCGCTCCAGGATTCTTGCCTGGAGAATTCCATCGACAGAGGAGCCTGCGGGGCTACAAGTCCATGGGGCTGCAATGTGTCAGACACAACCGAGCAACTAACACTTTCTCTCACTTTCATGTCCCTATGGCTAACTGGAGATATGGGACAGTTTTCAGCTGTAGAATTGAATGCAACTAACTAGCTCACCTAGGAAGAGGACCTATCACCATGATCTCTTTAACGCAGCATTTTGACCAAACTAACCATCTTGAGTGGTTATCCCAGCTCACTATAACTATGAAATGGATGAGGGAGAATACGTGCTTTGTGTAGACCTCAATCTAATTACTACATCTAGATAAGTTTGTCTAAGGTTTGCCAAAATTTTCATTACCCCATTTTCTTGACGATTTCAAATATTAGTAATCAGCTTCAGTATTGAAGTTATTTCTCTCTTCCATCTTAGTAAAGCATTTGACCTTTGAATCTGTATTTCTAGTGTGGGCATAGAATTCTCTTCAAATAGAAAGAGAACCATTAAATTTCTTTTTTTTTTTAATTGGTAAAAAACTGTAAAATGGTTTTCCATGGCCCTATAATTTCAAAATAATCAATTCAGCTGCTCAGTTGTGTCTGATTCTTTGTGACCCCATGGATTGCAGCATGCCAGGCTTCCCTCTCCATCACCAACTCCTAGAGCTTGCTCAAACTCATGTTCATCAGTTGGTGATGCCATCCAGCCATCTCATCCTCTGTCGTCCCCTTCTCCTCCTGCCTCCAATCTTGCCCAGCATCAGGGTCTTTTCTAATGAGTCAGTTCTCCACTTCAGGTGGCCAAAGTATTGAAGCCTCAGCTTCAGCACCCCCGTATATCCTAGTACAGAGACTCTGTAATACAGGAACATTATTGTGGAATGAATTAATAAATATTTACTTTTGTCATCCAAGTATATGAAGTTATATTTATAATATCACTCCTTTGGTATCACTGGATGAAAATAATAAGACTCTCACGCAGACATCAAAGGACCAGCCAAGTGGCTGGTTGTGTGGTGGAGCCTGAGAACCAGGCTAGATGTTCTAGCTCCTAAATCACCTAATCTTTCCCTAATGATGTGTCCTGAAGATCTTTGATAATTTCTGTAAAAGGAAAATCATGACCTTCACACAAATGTGAAATGAACATTTATCAAATATTTTTTTAAATCATTAATTTAATGAGGAAGCCAATGAGATGTTAAAAAACTGGTTCAAAGAACATTTGAGGCATCCCTATGCTTTTATAGGCAATACTAAGATAAGAGTGAGGGGATAGATACAAAACTGGTTAATATTCCAACTGAGTCATAAACCATAACCTCTCTGGTTATCTCTTCCACCAAGCAAACATCTATAAGTTAACTTCTGTTCTGCAGAATTGTAAACTGGCCCAGACAATAAAAAGCCAAGCCCAGCACTGCAGTGAAAGGGTTCCCAGTAATCCTTTTTGCCTCTTTCCAAGTTTTAGACACATTTCTGTCACCGTGGTATGTTAAGGTTTTCTTATCATCACCACTTTCTTACTGCCCAGGCTGTTTCTTACACTGATCCTTTATTCTTCCTTTTCTTCTCCTTTACTCTCTCTAACATATATGGATTCCCTTCTAATTGAAACTCAAAGTTTTGTCTTGAGTGAAAGTGAATTGTGGCATTTAACCCATGTCTTTCCTTCTAGTGCATTGATATTCTCTTGTCTTTCATCCATCTTAATCATCTATACATCCAATCATCCACCCTTCCATGCTTCCATTTTTCTATCCCATTTTTATTCATTTGTCCTCACATTTATTCAGCCAACACTACTGAGCTCTGATGACAAGTGAAGCAGATGTTAAGAGCCATGTAAAATAAGACACCATATCTATGTCTTCATTGAATTCAAGTTTATTAACTAGTTGGTGAGACAAGCTGTACAGGAAAATTATGTTACAAGAGTTATTTGGTTTGCCTGGGCTAAAATAACAATATATCAGTCAAAGATTTTTCCAAATGATACCTGAATGCTAGCACTCTTCTATATGAATCAGTATATTGTTATACTGATAACCATCACTTATGAGTAGAAACAGTTGTCACTCTGCAGAGTGCTCTAATGAAAACAGTTTGATTTTACAGTCTTTAATTTTGCCCACTGGGCTGTCAATTCAGTTAAGTACAAAGTTAAAGGGTCTGTTAGGTCCTGGGAACTGAATAGGCACTGGGCATACAACTCCACAGAACTTTGCTAAAAGGCAAATCCTTTCCAGGGAGATGTATTTTTTTTTTTAAGCTGCTGGTAGTCATTTCAACTTTAGGGTAGCAAACTTTTTTCTTGAGAGTAGATTTTGATTGAGCTAGAGAATGTGACGGTATTTGAGTCACCAAGAAATAAAAAAGAGACCTCCCCTTAAAAAATAGAATGATGAAAATGGATGATGGAATTTTAGTCATTTCTTAAGAATGGGGGGTGGGTTTTTAAAAAATTATTTATTACTTGATTTTGGCTGCACTGAATCTTTATTGCTGCACGTGGGCTTTCTCTAGCTGCAGTGTGCAGGCCACTCATTGTGGTGGCTTCTCTTGTCGCAGAGCATAGTCTATAGGGCGTGCAGGCTCAGTTGTTGCAGGCCTTGGGCCCCAGAGCGTGGTCTCAGTAGTTGTGGTGCATGGGGCTCATTTGCCCCAAGGAATGCGGCATCTTCTAGGACTAGGGATTGAATCTGTATCTCCTGAACTGGCAAGGGAATTCTCAACAACTGGACCACCAGGTAAGTCCCGGCGACTGGTTTGGAGGGAGTTAGTTAGTTATGGTTGTTTTTTTGGAGATAAAAGGATTGCTTAATTATTATTTATTGGTTGGTTGGTAGTTGTTTGGTTGAGAAGAAAGAGAAAGAAACTGAAGTGAAGGAAGAACATTACAGAAATTCCCAATTACTTTGCCATAGCTCTGTGGGCCATGAATGGGGAAAGGAAATCTATTCTAGAAATGCAGAGGGTCTTATTGTCTTAATATAAATAGTCACTAGTTTAAACATGCTTCTGTGGTCAATCCCTGGGTGAGAAAGAGCCTCCGGAGGATGAAATGGCAACCTGCCGGGGTCCAGCCTCGGCGGGTCCGGGGGTCTTGAGGGATGAGTGGCGTCAGCCGAAGAACTGAGCTGAGTCGATGTGGTGATGGAGCAGTCTCTCTCTTTATTGTTGTTGGTTTACAGTTTTTATACCCAAAAAACACACCCATTACATCACATGTTATTCTATACAATCTTGTTTTCTGCCTATCATCAACAACTTTAACCTTAAGCTCATTTTCCTTGCAAAAGTTGGATTTCTGCATAATTAGATTTAACATTAGTATGTTTACCATTTGATTGTCTCCCGAATACTTTGGATAAGTACATCAATCTAAGTAGAAAGAAACTCCCCAGTAAAGAGTAGGAGGTGTAGTAATCTATTTAAATGTCCCTTATTCCTCCTTTGTCCCCAGGGAAGGGAATCTGCCTTCCCCAATCCCCTGGGGGAAATAAGGTGTGAGGGAATTATCTCAGGATGAATTATTTCTAACTGGGACTGACCTACCAAAATGAGCTAATGTTCAGAGCATAAACAGAACTTCCCAAGAAAAATACCAGGAGGGGCCTTGCCTTGGGATGCCCCAAGGAAAATCCACTTTGCAGTTTCCTTCTCAGTCTGGTGACTTTGTCATCCGAGGGAGGGGGCATCCTGATGGCTCCCAGCAGCAACCCACTCCAGTGTTCTTGCCTGGAGAATCCCATGGACAGAGGAGCCTGGCGGGCTGCAGTCCATGGGATGGCAAAGAGCTGGACATGACTGAAAGACTTACGCTTTCACTTTAAACATACCACAGAGGTTGCAAAATAAGTCATGTAGGAGCCATCCTTGAGAAACCAGGTAACTTAACCCTAGCTGAGGACAAAACGTAAGAAGTCATATTTCCTTGTCTACTTGATTAACATACAGTTGCTTTCAGCCCTGGTTTATTTGGTTTGACAGTTTAGTGATCCTTATAGTCCTCATTAAAAAGAAACATCCTGCATGTGCTAAACATTAAGCTTCTACTATTGTCCCTTTGTTTAAATGTTTATAATTTTGCTCCTGAAGGAGAGGGGCTGGTGGACTAGGAGGAAGAAGGCTGGGGACTCAGGTGAGGTTTGCTTGGAGAGGTGAGTGTCAGCCATTTTTACCAGGGTGTTGCCGTTGCTCAGAATTCATTCTGCTCTCAGGGAGGAGTCTAAACTGTTATAGATGCCACACCTTTTATCCATATATCTTGAAAATGAGATTAAATCTCATCTCCATATTCAATCTCATGAGGTTGAATATAGAAAGCTTGTAAGTACAATAATGCTGTACTCAAGAGCAGGTAATCCTTAAATCATGCTTTTGGGAAATGTAAATCAATGGCAATATTCACTTTCTTTGTCTCCTTTATTTGAATACACTTCATTTTGAATGAGGTTAAGACATTTGGTCATGTAAATTTAAATACTCAGTCAACATTAGAGTGTGATTTAGTAGAAAACATATGAACTTAATTTGAAAATATATTGCATAGAATAATCAAACACAGAGAAAATAAACTTATAATGCTGCAAACATATATACGATATATACATAACTAAAAATATAAAACTAAACATTCCTCATTCAAAGTCAGGGTGGTGTGCCAAGGACTGGACCAGGGTCAGCAAGCCAGCTTCTATTCCCATCTCTTCCTCTAACTTGTCTGGGAAGTTAGAGGGACTAAACTCTGGCCATCAGTTTCCTCACCAGAATTTGAAGGGTTTGGAAAGATCATCTCAACAGTTTTTTCCAGCTCAGTTATTCTAGGTTTGGTCAAAATTTGAGTTCCTTAGAAACTAGTGCTCCTGTTTTTGGGGTAACTTTAATTCTATTCCAGGTGGTGGAGTGGTAAAGAATCTGCCTGCCAATGCAGGAGACTCAAGAGACAAGGGTTTGATCCCTGCATCGGGAAGATCCCCTGGAGAAGGAAATGGCAACCCACTCCAGTATTCTTGCCTGGACAATCCCATGAACAGAGGAGTCTGGTGGGCTGCAGGAGTCCATGGGGTTGCAAAGAGTCGGACATGACTGAGTATGCACACACAAAATTTTGAAGCAAACTTCTGGCTTCCCTTCCTGCTTTATTCCCTCTCTCTCTTTCCTCTTTGCTTTCTGTTTTCTTATTCCTTTGTCTCCTCTCCAAGCCCAGGTAAGAGTGGCAGTCCTCACTGATAGAGAACAGACTCAATTTCCTCCCACTACACCTATGAGACTTTACAAAAGAAAATCTTAGGCCTTACACACTTATTTTGAGCTTCCGAGATGAATGTGTCAGAATGCATTTTTCTGAACACAGTTCCTTGGAAGGAGACACCTGGGTAGATGGCTGGTCTTGTCAGATGGTGAGCTGGCTGCCTCTAAATGCTTCTGTTTGGACATGAAGATAGGATTATATTGTCTGTTTCTTGGGGAGTTTACAAAATCCTCACCTGATTAATTTGAACTTGAGCACGGTGAACTATCTAAGTGTCTTTATGGTTGGGCACTGGGTGTGCCTGGATGTCTGCTGACTTGAGAGGATGTTTTGGCTTTTCCTGGTGTGGGGACGAGTGAGATGCCTCCTCACTGTGGCAGCTGGAGCACAATCCAGCACAGTCAAGTACCCTGAGAGTTCTTTTAGTCAAGGTGCAGCTGTCACAAGTCCTCCTTGAATATGGCAGTGACAAGATCACACCTCAGCATGCAGCAGCTGGAGGCTCTACTCAGGCATCTAAAATTGTATCAGAATTAGGTGAAAGGTTTAATTTTAGGCTTTGAGAGGTAGGCCTTTTTGTTTTTTTGCAAAGTCTGTAGTTGCTTATCATCCTTTCCTCATCCCCCCAACAGCTGCCAATAAAACTTTTATTGTCCTTTGTCAGGATGTAGCAATATATTTTGCAATATAGATTACTGAAACCAGTTGAACATGCCCATTTTGTACTGACTTCATATTGGAAGGAATCCTATTACTCCAGGTCATATGCAGAAATTTTTAATTTAGTTCAGATTGGACAGGTCATGCTTACTTTCAATTGGAAACCTTGGACTTACAAAAAAAATGACCCTCTCGTCAAGGGAGAATTTACCAATAAGTAAATATACCAATAAGTATACTATTTTATAGGGTTTCTCTGGAACCCAGCTGCCAATGCAGGAGATGCAAGAGATGCAGGTTCGATCCTTAGGTCAGGAAGATCCCCTGGAGAAGGGCATGGCAACCCACTCCAGTATTCTTGCCTGGAGAGTCCCATGGACAGAGTAGCCTAATGGGCTATAGTCCAGAGGGTCACAGAGAGTCAAACACAAGTGAAGCGACTTCACATGTACATACATACGCTTTTATAGCCAAGGACTAAACCCAACCATTATAGTTCAAAATAGGGACATGAAAGCTTTTTTCTTATCAAGGGTCAGAGGAGGGAAAGAAAAGTCTATTGAAGGTCACAGAAATTAAACAAAATGAAGTTAACACACAGGTTTTATTTTATTTTTAAACAAACAACTATCTCAAAGAACAGGAAATTCTATTCTAAAAGTATTATTGTTGCTGTTGTTGTCACTAAATTGCATCCAACTCTTTGCAACCCCATGGACTGCAACACACCAGGCTCCTCTGTCCATGGAATTCTTCAGGCAAGAATACTGGAGTGGGTTGCCATTTCCTTCTCCAGGGGATCTTCCCAACCCAGGGATTGAACCCACAGCTCCTGCACTGGCAGGCAGATTCTTTACCATTGAGCCACCAGGGAAGCCCTCTGAAAGTATAACATATAATAAATACCCTTCTGCTCCATAATAAGTTCACTTAGGAAGTAAGCACTGAAAGAAAGGGGAAAGAAAGATGGGAAGGAAGGAAGGTAGATAGAGAGAGGGTAGATTTAGGAGTCAAAGGTAGAGAAGGCAGGGGAGGAAAGGAGAGAGAAGTGAGTAGGGCCAGGGGTTAGTGATGGGGACTTTGCATGGGCCTTCTTAAACACCCTTCCAGTTCTGAGCAACCATTAACTCGTCCTTGGGGAAAAAAGATTACTCTTCCACCTCTTGTAAATTCTCAGTGTTCACATCCTCTTATCTGGCCCTGGCCCCTCCCACCAGCTACTGTTCTGAGCAGGTTCCCTCATCTTCGAGGTCTGACCACTCCCAGTAGCTGTGCCGGCGATCTCCTGTCTGCAGTGTGCAGTCCAGGTGTTCCCGCCAGCCTGCACACCTGCCTCTACCACCACTTACTTTCCTGCTCAGAAAACTGTCCCCACAACTTGCCCCTGGACATCCTCTCGGATTCTGCTTCTCAGAAAAGTGAGCTGGGAATTCCTTCCTGACTTCTAATTTAAGGCAGTAAAATTACATTCTTTTTAATGGATGAGTAGTACTCTCTAGTGTGTGTACATATGTGTACACGGGCTTCCCAGGTGGTGCTAGTGGTAAAGGATACGCCTGCCAATGCAGAAGACACAGGAGACCCTGGGTTCCATCCCTGGGCTGGGAAGATCCCCTCGAGTAGGAAATGGCATCCTACTCCAGTATTTTTGCCTGGAAAAGCCCATGGACAGAGAAGCCTAGTGGGCTACAGTCCACGAGGTGATAAAGAATCAGATACGACCAAGCACACATGCAAAGACCCAAAAGACACACACACACACACACACACACATATATATATATATATAACATCTTCTTCATCCATTCATCTGTTTATTGACCTTTAGGTTGTTTCCATATCTTTGCTACTATAAATACTAGTTTATATAGTATTGGGGTGCAATGTATCATTTCAAATTAGTGTTTTTGTTTCTTTCAGATATATACCCAGGATGCCATTGCTGGGTCACATGGTAGTGAATGTAACAAAAAAGAAGCTGACCCAAAGATACAGAGAGCAAACTAGTGGTTACCAGGGGTTACCAGAGGGAAGCAGGGAGGGGTAATATAGGGGCAGGGGATTAAGAGGTACAAAATATTAAGCCTAAAATAAGCTATAAGGATATATTATACAACATGGGGCATATAGCCAATGTTTTATAGTAAGTGAAATATAATCTTTAAAGATCTTTATAATATAATATTGTACACCAACTACTGTTGTTGATCAGTCGCTCAGTTGTGTCCAACTCTTTGTGATTCCATGGACTGCAGCTTCCATGGACTCCAAGCTTCCCTGTCCTTCACCATCTCCTGGAGCTTGTTCAGACTCATGTCCATTGAGTCAGTGATGCCATCCAACCATCTCATCCTCTGTTGTCCCCTTCTCCTCCTGCCCTCAGTCTTTTCCAGGATCAGGTGGTCAAAGTATTAAAGCTTCAGCATCAGTCCTTCCAACAAATATTTAGAATTGATTTCCTTTAGGATTGACTGGTTTGATCTCCTTGTGGTCCAAGGACTCTTAAGAGCCTTCTCCAACACGACAGTTCAAAAGCATCAGTTCTTCAGCACTTGCCTTCTTTATGGTCCAACTCTCACATCCATACATGAATACTGGAAAAACCATAGCTTTGACTAGACGGACCTGTGTTGGCAAAGTAATGTCTCTGCTTTTTATATGCTCTCTAGGTTGGTCATAGCTTTTCTTCCAAGGGGCAAGCGTCTTTTAATTTCATGGCTGCAGTCACCATCTGCAGTGATTTTGGAGCCCAAGAAAGTAAAGTCCTTCACTGTTTCCACTGTTTCCCCATCTATTTGCTATGAAGTGATGGGACCAGATGCCATGATCTTAGTTTTCTGAATGTTGAGTTTTAAGCCAGCTTTTTCACTCTCTTCTTTCACCTTCATCAAGAGGTTCTTTAGTTCCTCTTTGTTTTCTTCCATAAGAGTGGTGTCATCTGCATGTCTGAAGTTATTGATATTTCTCCTGGCAATCTTGATTCCCACTTGTGCTTCATCCAGCCCGGCATTTCACATGATATACTCTGCATATAAGTTAAATAAGCAGGGTGACAATATACAGCCTTGACGTACTCCTTTCCCAATTTGGAACCAGTCTGTTGTTCCATGTCCAGTTCTAACTGTTGCTTCTTGACCTGTATACAGGTTTTGCAGGAGGCAGGTAAAGTGGTCTGGTATTCCCATCTCTTTAAGAATTTTCCACAGTTTGTTGTGATCCACACAGTCAAAGGCTTTGGCATAATCAATAAAGCAGATGTAGATGTTTTTCTAGAACTCTCTTGCTTTTTCTGTGATCCAATGGATGTTGGTAGTTTCCTCTCTGGTTCCTCTGCCTTTTCTAAATCCAGCTTGAACATCTGGAAGTTCTTGGTTCATGTACTGTTGAAACCTAGGTTGGAGAATTTCAAGTATTACTTTGCTAGCATGTGAAATGAGTGCAATTCACAATACAAACGAAAAAAAAAGCTAGTAAAAAGCATTGAAATCCCTGCCTATTGTTGATTCTCTACCTCACACTCTTATGTTTTTCCTTTTTCAATGCAACAATATCTAATTATCTGTCAGTTGAAGAGTGTTTTATAAATGGAGGATGCTTTTCCTTGCGTAACAAATGCTCTGAATGCCTGACAAGCTATAGGCATGCATGATTAAAGCTCTGAAATCCCCCATGTACAAGGGCTTTCCTGGTGGCTCAAATGGTAAAGAATTCGCTTGCAATGCAGGAGACCAGGGTTTGATCCCTGGGTTCGGAAGATCCCCTGGAGGAGGGCATGGCAACCCACTCCAGTATCCTTGCCTGAAGAATCCCCATGGACAGAAGAACCTGGCAGGCTACAGTCCATGGGGTCACAAAGAGTCGGACACGACTGATTGACTTCACTTCCTTCTTTCATATAAGAAGTGAAAAGCAATTTCTTCCTCACAAGTACAGTCCCCTGGGCTTGAAGATGTCCCAGCAAATGGCTATTTTGGGAGGAGGCAAACACCAGTGACATAGAGGAACTGTATTAGTCATCATTTCCTTCTCTCAGGCCCAACTATATGAGGGGTAGGGAGGACTGGGCTCGTGAAGGAGGTGGACATGGCCCCATGCCACTGGGTGCATCAGTGGTGCTGCAGGAGGGCAAGTGACCAGCTCCGCTTGACCTCAAGTGGTCCTTGGAGAAGCAGAAGCGTTTCCTTTTGTGTCTTCTAGATAAGTGGGGATAGATGTTACCATGTCCATTTGCTGGTTTGCAACCTTGGGAGCTCCCTGGGTGAGATCTGAAACTGAACCTGATCATGGAGGGCAAAGAGAGACTGGAGAACTAGGCGGACCACTACAGACTGCTTTAATAATAAGCAAGGCAACATCTGAGGCTTGTCTAAGGCGACTGTGAGATGAGTAAATGTTCACATTGACTCACCAGAATCTTAAAAGTTTATGTAGAAGCCTTAACTGGGTTCAGTTAGATATTCAGTCCAACAAGCTCAGCAGCACCTCACTCTCTCGCAGTTATGACCCTGACCTTGAAACAGCTGCTAGGATGGGAATGGAAGGCAGCTGTATACTCCAAGGACAGGTGAGGGGAGTGAGGGAGCCCTGATTGTCCGGGGTCAGCTTGCTGGTCAAGAGGTCACATCTTCTTGTTGACCTCCTCCAACACCACCTTGTTGGAGTAACAGTTAGGTGCTATAACAATTGAATCCTTAAATTTCAGTGACAACACACGAGAGTTTTCTTGCTCTCCCAACAATTCAGTGTGGATGCTCTGGCAAGCAGGGTGCATTCCTCAGCTTGGCAATTTGAGGACCCAGGGCCCTTCTGTCTTGAGCTGCCAATCCTAGGACCATAGGAATCTCTGCTTCCCACTGGAAGAAGGGGAAAGAGAGGGTGAGGAAACATTTTCTTCTTGATTTCCTTGGGCCAGAAGTCATCTGCATCACTTCCGTTCATTCATTCTACAAAGAGTAGACATATGGCTCTGCCTGGATCCTAGACGCAAGGAAGGTAGGGAAATGTAGCCCGTGTGTGTGTGTGTGTGTGTGTGTGTGTGTGTGTGCGCGCGCGCACGCGCGTGCACACGCACGCCTCACTTTCTTGTGGCAACCTCACACTACTGATGAATCTTGGTTGGGCAGGTCTCTGCCACACCCATATAACAGGTAAGAAATTGAGGTGTAGAATTGTTAAAAGGTGAAAATGAAAGGACTTGTCAATGACAAAGTTAGGGCAGCAGAGACTCAGCCTTTTTCCCTCCTCAAAAAACACTGGGTGGGACTTTCTCGGTTTAAAAAGAGTGGAAAAGAGAGCGAGGAGCTTCTGTGACCACAGACTCGGGTGGCACGGGCCTCTCTCCTCCAGGGATTCCTGAGTTCTAAGGTCTGTTTCCCTAGGCTTTGCTAGTAAGTTTTTATGTATTTAAATGTGCTGCCTGTTGATTGTGAGATTTCCTGAAAGCAGTGGGTTCCCCATTTTAGTGAAAGTCATCAGAGTCATCTGGAATGTTTGCAAAACATGAAAATTCTCCAGGCCCCACAGGGGCACCCGGCTTGATAATTTACTCTATTGTGGCTCAATTGCTCACTCCAGTACTGGGCCCTTCTTCACTTCATTTTTTTTTTTTAAAGGAGGATCATTTTTTAAAAGAGTATTGAATCTGTTACAATATTGCTTCTGTTTTTTGACTAAGAGGCACATGGGATCTTAGCTCCCCAACCAGGAATCAAATCCACATCCCCTGCATTGGGAGGCAAAGTCTTAGCCACAGGACCACGGGGGAAGTTCCTTTCCTTTACCTCTTAAATAAACTATACTGGAGTGAGTTGCCATTCCCTGCTCCAGGGGATCTTCCTGACCCAGAGATTGAACCCAGGTCTTCTGCACTGCAGGCAGATTCTTTACCATCTGAGCTACTAGGAAAGCCTCTTCTTAAATAAACTGCCTGCCCTTAGATCTCAGGTTGTGCTTCTGGAGGAGCCCAGCTGAAGCCAGCAGGGATGTGTGTACACAGTGTCATCAGTCTTCTCTCAGGAAATCCCTTCCATGGCTCCTGCAGGTATGAGTGGACTGAGGGTGTGGGGAGGGCACACTTGAACTTTACTGGGCCCATCTGTCAGCCTCACATGTCTAACCTTGCTTCCAGGAGCCAGGGCTTTCATAAACTGAGCAAAATCCACATCGGTACACTCACCACCACTTGCAGATGGTCTAGTAAAAAACAAAATATATATATATATATATATATATATATATATATATA